>JBBBDQ010000769.1:1197500-1350000 GCA_037127315.1 Ascarosepion bandense | reverse complement strand
TCAAGAATTAAACATTATCTAAGATTTGAATATTACAACCCTGAGATGATCACCACCATGAAGAGAACATGCATGTATACAATTTTTGGGTGAGTTTACAACATTATGAGGAATATTAAATCAACGCACTAAAATGACAGTTTTTTACATGCTTATACCTAATCATCTGGCAATGAAGGCCTGACAATAACTCTTAAAACTGTCACTGCTGGGTGCTGATTTCAATGTGCACGTTAATAATACATACAGTCTATCCCTGATATTGAGCACTTTAACCCATGAATATAGCATACTGTAAACTATCTTATCTTATTTATAAATGGAACTGTGTGTGTATCCATTACCTATATATAGACTACAAAATGGCTAAACCAATTTTCTAGAAAATTTACATAGTTGTACTATAAGCGTCTGCGAGTGTTCTTAGCTAGGTTTTGTGTCTAGGTACCCCTGATAAATATCGAAAATCGAAAAAAATCAGGTTATAGAAGGTGTGGTCCGATTTTAATCAAATTTGATACCCTCATAGACAAAGACATAAGAAATGATATTCAGAAGTTTCAAGGTTGCAGTTCTTACAATAGTGCAGAAAATCGATAATATATATATATATATATATATATATATATATATATATATAAGGCAAGATGTTTGTGTGTGCGTGTGTGTGTGTCTGTTTATCTGTCTGTATGTCCTTAATACAAATCCACAATTTGTATCTGATTCTCAACAAACTTCACGCAAATATTCTTTAGGCTGAGTCTGAGCTCCAGGACCATGGACCATGGATTAGTTTTAAACCTTTCATGACACCCAAGCAATGCCGGGCTATACTGCTAGTATATATATATGTGTGTTGAATTGTAATGATGGTTAGTGCCAAAATTGCTGCTTTTTTCAATAGTTTACTGGTAGAAAAGCATTTTTGGAAAGCAGAAATTTTTGTCAAGTGCTCAATATCAATCGAGGGATAGAGTGTTAATAGAATTAATGTGGAGCAGTTTGTCACTTAGCTGAGCAGTGTTAATTCAGTTATATCAACTTTGAAGTTTCATGAAAACATTATTGTAATGTGTTCACTCTTCAGAGGTGTTATATATATATATATATATATATATATATATATATATATAACCAAGTATTGTTGGAATAATATTCCTTGTCCAAAGAAACACTATTTTTAAAAAGTGCTCAATACAAAATTAGAGCTAATAATATTATTTATTCATAAATTATAACATGGATATGTTACAATATCACTACAAAAGTAGCCATTTTGTTTCAACACTTTTGTGTCTAGTCAAGTGATGTGATAGTTCTTAAATGAATGGTTTAAAAATCTGAAAACGAGCATGTTTTTCAGACTTTTAAACCATTCATTTAAGAACTATCACATCACATGACTAGACACAAAAGTGTTGAAACAAAATGGCTACTTTTGTAGTGATATTGTAACATATCCATGTTATAATTTATGAATAAATAATATATATAGTCATCCGCAGACAGATCTGTTTTGGTGTATCACAACTCTTCAGTATGGTTAGACATCCAATTACTTTTACCCAGGATTGAAACCTGACCAAATTGGCGTCAGTTGGCAATTCTACCCCTGAGCTATGGGTGTTTGGTAGAAGGAGGCAGAATATTAGCATATGATGTATCATGCGCCAGTAGTTAGAGTGTCTAATTCATTACTGAATGAGCGATGCATACATACATATACACACACACACACACACACACACACACATTATATATATTGTTTAATTACTTAGTTTTTGGTCAGAATAAAATAAGACCAGTGCACATTTGTATTAAAAAGTGTTCAATGCAATTATATTGTAGAACTTTTAAATATTTTCTATTTGTAAACGAGTTATTACGCGACCCAGGTTTCTACCATGAGTGGTGTCTTCAGGCAATTTTCAGTATATTGAAAACCGCCTGAAGACACCACTCATGGTAGAAACCTAGGTCGCATAATAACTCGTTTACAAATGGAAAAAATATATAACTCTCTCCTATAACTTTTTCCCTATCTCCCCTTTTTTTGTATTTCTTTTTTCCCCTCATTTTCCCTTTCTCCCACTTCCATTCCTGTGATAGCTTATTTTTGATTTCTTTGCACATATGTAATCTTTAAATGTTCTTTTCAAAGATCAAATTTGAATTCATTTCACCATCTCTCTATTTTCCCCCTCCCTCTTCCCTATCCTCTGTAACAACATCTAAACGCCAATCTTCTAACATAATCTACTCTTTTTTAACTCACCCTCCCATTATTCTTTCTTATTTCTTTCCTTTTCCTTCTTTTTAAGTCAATTTCTAGTGTACAAATTTCTTTTTAAAGTTTTCATAATAAAGGGTCACTGATGATGCAAGTTTACTTGGCAGAAACTATCATAAAACATGTGATTTTCAAAGTTTTAATTGAAAAAAAAAAAAATATATATATATATGTGTGTGTGTGTGTGTGTGTTTGAAAAGTGTATGTATATAATTATAAATATCAAAATATATATATATATATATATATATGCAATTTGTTATATATATTATATTATTTATATATTATATGCACGGTACTGCAACCCTACATACAGCCAATTTTTTAAAAAAATTAATCAGTTTGTCTGATGATCGCAAGAGCGTGAAACCCAGGGTCACAAACTCACACCTATATATATATATATATATACATATATATATATATATATATATATATTAAATGAATTGTTTGAACATTATTTTTTATCGATCTACTGGTCTGATTATTTACGATAAATTTTTATTACGAAAATGTGTGCCATTCGGCAGGATTTGAACCTGCGACCTCTATCTATATAGAGGAAGCTACCATTTGATCTGGTAACGTCTTAGACCTCTCGACCATGAATAGCCTCCAGTCTAAACAAGGTTTTTATCAAGCCTACATAACACAATTTTCGATCCAGATCAAATGGTAGCTTCCCCTATATAGATAGGGGTTGCAGGTTCAAATCCTGCCGAATGGCACACATTTTTGTAATAAAAATTTATTGTAAATAATCAGGCCGGTAGAAATAAATATATAATACTGTTTCATTAAAAACAGAATATCTACTTAAATATGAGTATCATAAAAAATAATGCTCAAACAATTCATTTCAAATTGTCGGTTGCTTATAACCAAGTTTCGTTAAAATTCATTGATTTCCGTAATATATATGCACACACACACAGAGAAAGAGAGAGAGAGAGAGAGACACACACACACACACACACTTTTCTAATGTGCACAAAAATACATCATTTACTACTTGCTTTGGAGGAGCTGTGACTTTAAAACATGGCATTATAATATGAACTTGGACATTATAAGCTACTTTCTAAAAGCATGCCAATTTTCACTGAATTTTGTAAATACACTATAGCAATTGTCTTCATCTATAACCAAGTTCAACAGCAAGAGTCACAGAAAGTTAAAAGCTTAACAAACAGTCAAGATGAGACGGTTGCTGACATGGTGATGTCTGACGTAAATGTAAAAACCAGCAACAAGGCACTTAAATAAAAAGTGACATGTCACTCTATTCACAGCGACTGCCATATTGCAGGAAATGCGCATAAGCATTTGCCATTACAGTTTACATTAGTGGCAAACAAGACGCAATATTATTTTGCTAAAGTAGGGGCTGTCATTAGTGTCCATTAAACTTTTCCATTACATCATTTTCAATCAGAACATAATTGTTTACTTTTTTTTAAATTTTTTAGTGAAGGAGAAATGGAATGACTTTAGAATGAATTGGAAACACAATCCTAGACAAAGAACAAGCGATAAACCTCAACTTTTGTTAAGAAAAACTGAGAAGTATGAACCAGATGATAGACAAACCTATCCACTGCTCTTGGGGAGAAGAAAAAAATATATAATTAGTTCATAAAATTTCAGAGTTCAGATAGAGACATTAGAAGTATACAGTTTAAGTTGACTTTAAAAGGAACTGCAAATCACCTAATCCTCAGACTCGGCAACCAAATCGGCTTTAAACCCAAGTTCTGATAATATCAACATCCCTTATACCGACCTGAAATGTAAAATCAACAAATTATTTTATGCAAAATGGCAACAACACTGGAGTAATAATATGAACAACAAACTCTTTCAAATCAAGCCCACTTTGGGAGAGTGGAGATGAGTTACTAAAAAGTCAAGGAAAGGACAAGTTGTTATATCCAGATTACATATCAGCCACACAAGCCTCACTCAATCCTTTATACTCAAACAATCACCACAATGTTTGACATACCAGACAACTTGTACAGTCAAACATATTCTTGTGGAATGTAGAGCCCTTGCTACTGCCAGAAAGCGATACTTAAAAACCAACAATATGAAAGATATATTTGAGAACACTCGCATGGACAATGTTCTCTCCTCCTTGAGAGAGACAGGAGTATACTTAAAAATATAATACCAGGTCACAATTTTGAAAAATCCAACTAATGGAAAAGTTTAAAAGGTAAATTTTCGTTTTGTTCCCCAAAGGCCTTTACCCCTTCAAATCTTTCCAAAACATCCTTATTTCTGTGAAAAAGTAAATACTGAACTCAAATCGATAATTGTTTATTGATGAAACCTACCTTTTTTCAAGTTTACAACCAGAAAAATATCGAATTTCTTTTCGTTGTTTATCTCACCCTGTAACCACGCTTCAAAAAATGTTATTCACTGCAGAATGACTTCACGCGTAGTTTGCCGATATTTTGATCAATTTACTTCCGTTTTGCAATTACTACACAGAAATTGAGTTCCAAAACCAAACAAATTATGGAGTATTTGCTCGAAGGATGTAAAAAGGCCGAAATAAGTATCCTACACCTCAAGTCATTCAGCGGCGAATCAGATATGAGAACGGTGGTAAGGGGTGAGATATAGTCTGATTTTTTTTCTGGTCGATAACAGGAAAAAAGGTAGGTTTCTTCAATGAACAATTATCAATTTGATTTCAACAGATACATTTGCACATAATTAAGGAAGTTTAGGAAAGATTTGACAGGGTAAAGGCCTTCGGGGAACAAATCAAAAATTTACCAGTTTGAATTTACAAAAAAAAAAAAAAAAAAAAAAATGATTGTCAGCATTAAATGACCCAAAGAATGTCAATATGCTGGTTAAACAAACCAATAACCAATCAATCTACTGTTCAAAAGGAGGAATATTAACTGAAAAATAAGTGAAACTCTCTACTCCTATTGTATTACTTCAATTTTCTTTTTCTTTTACAAATGTTCCCCTAATACAAAACTTAAGAGCTACTCAAGAAAGAGGGTTATTGAAGGAGGTTATTTCATGTGTGGTATGACTAGGAGTAATTTCATGTAATTGTAGTTTATGACGATATCTGAGAAAGATAACAGTTAACCCAAAACATGAAAAGGTTAAGATATTAGTGGTTGGGAAAGCATCATTTCAGGGGTTATTCCACAAAGTAATAATTATTCAGAAAAAGCTGTCTGAGTGGAACTTCCTTCTTACTAATGGAATGCAAAAAAAATGAGGATGATTTGTCCGAGTGGACATAGCATGGCAGGTGTGTTAGCTGTGAAGTTCAGAACTGGTAGAACTAAGAAATGTGGCTTGTCAGAACATTTTTTGTGGAATTAGTGATGAGTTCTTATTTTTTTTTTAAATCATTTCACCCCAAAAAAGCAGTACAAAAGTTTTAGACCGGAAAAGAGTGAAGACAAAGATGAAACAGCTACGGAAGGGGGGAGTGAAAAAGAAAGAGCAAGAGAAGGATGTAGACACAGGAGTGAAGACATTTACGAAGGTAGAGAGAAAGGAAAGGAACAAGATACATGGGGTAATGTGGAAAGGGCTGGAGTTAAGTGGATAAGAGATGGGAATTGACTTTGCATTTAAATTCTTGGCGGTTGAAGCCATCAAGAAAGCAAGTATATTCCACAGGCGGGAAGTGCAAGAAAGAAGCTGCTGGAGTAGAATTGTTGCCTCCGTTTGGCTGATCTAACTGTAAAAGGGTGGGACCTTGATGCCAGTCTGGTAGCCAGAGTAAATTCTTGTGGAGGGGACACCAGTGATCTAAGTTCTTCGGAGCAGAAGCTATGAAAATATTTGTAGAAGAGACAGAGGGAACATCCCGCCGATAAGAAAGTGGCTGGAGTCAAGCTACCAGGTCAGGACCAATCACATTACAGATTCTCCTTTGGAGCCTGTCGAGAACAAGAGGTTTGCAAGATTTCGTCTGTACAGAAAGTGGAAAATAATTTATCACTGACAAAGCTGTGTAGATGCTTTTGGTCTCAGTCAAGACTGGAAATGGAAGAGTGAATAGCTCCAGTCCAGATATATCAATAGTACTTAATTTTTGGTTTGATCTAACTCTTATCAAAATAGACTGTAGCAGTAGGCGTCAGGTACTTAGAAACATACCATTTTTCTAACAGTACTTACTAGAGGATGTGGTACAGTGGATAGCAGCTTGAAACGAGAAATTGGGGAACAGAGTTCAAATTCCAGTTGAATATCTTGCATTTATTTATGCACAAGTACTTCTTGGGAAAGATTAATCTGTCTCTTCCCTCCAGGTATGGGTTAAATAACAGGACAGATTGGGTTCTATAGACTTGACTGGCAACCAGTTTACCGCAGAAAGTAATGGTAACCTACTGCAGAATAATCTTCTGCCCAGTCAGTCATGTCTCTTTCAAGACATGATTGCCCAAGCATGTATCACATATGGCATTTAACTGACTTACTAGAGTGGGGATGCACGGTGGAGTAATGGATAGTGTCTCAGATTGAAGAATCTAAAGACACGGATTAATACCTTTCCCTCTGGATGTGCATTGTGGTGCATTGGATATCGGCTCGGAACGAGAAATCGGGGAGCTGTGTTTGAATTCCAGCTGAATTCATTGCATTCACTTACGTGCAAATGCCCTTGGAAAAGGTATTAATCCTACTATTCCTTCCAGTTATGGGTTCAATAGCAGAACAGATTGGGTTCTATAGCCTTGGTCGGCAACCAGTCTACCGCAGAAAGCAATGGCAACCTACTGCGGGATAATCTTCTGCCTAGTCAGTCATGTCTCTTTCAAGACATAATCACCCAAGCGTGTATCACGTATGGCACTTAACTGACTGACTGTCCAGTATACACTGCCATATACAAGGGCTGATATTACATCACAGTTTAACACCCTTGTTTTTGTTTCTAATGTAATTTTTCCTGTTTCTTAATACTTTGTTTAGTTTTTGTAAGGCATCTTTCACTATTCCAATGTACTTGTTTCATTTTGACATCTCCAATTCACAGCTTAGATTGTCAATCTTATATGTTCACATGCTCTGTCCATAGTATTCTCAGTATCATTCAATGTATTTTTAATCGTGTATGGTTAGGTCTTGAAGGCTGTCACAATGCGTTTAGTAAAATAAAGGAAGGTAAAGAAGTTTTTGGGTATTACCTATTTATGACACATTAATATTTCAAGATTAAAATCTCATCTTCAGAATGGCAGAGGAGTGTGTGTCTGTCCAAGTGAGTCCATGCCTTTCAGGAATGGTCATTCCTGGCTGCTGCTGCTGTCATTAATTGTGTGTGTGTGTGTGTGTGTGTGTGTAAGTGTGTTAGAGCATTTTTAATCATTTTACCTCTAGCAAGGCAATAAAGCTACTAAGACAAAAGGATTACTGAATGTGAAATAAGAAACAAAAGAAACATTAAGCAGCGAGAACAATAAAAGAAGAGTAATCAAGAAGACAGTCAATAACAGTTGAAATTGTATTTAAATTTTTGAAGATCAAAGTTGGATGGAAAGCATGGAGCCAGAAGAGAGTTCCATAAGCAAGAAATACAAGAAAAGAAACTTAGCATAAAACTTCCAGTTGAATCTAGTCATTTTGACTATAAAATGATGAGACCATGTCATCACTTTAGTACTGCACTTAAATTCATAAAGTCTAGGTACCATAGCAGAAAATTCATCTGAAAAATTACCATGAAATAGGAAAAGCATATGGAAGTTATATTAAAGGTGCTGGGAAAGTGACTGAAGCGAAGACACTAGGACAGGACTAGTAATATCTTTGGACTATCAAGAATCTAAATAGATAGCTGGAGCACTAGACCATATGTGGCAACAATATTTAAAGTATGGATGAATGGTAGAAGAACAAATTGGAAAAGGGTACTCAAAATGGGATTCACTAAAAGAAGCGATGGTGACCTCAGCAAACAACATAGCCCAAAAGGAAATCAGACGCAGAAGAAAAAACGAGTGGATGACCGAAGAGATCCTCCACATGATGCAAAGGAGACAAAAAATAATGCCAAGACACGGAGCAGAGTACAAAAAACTTAATAGGGAGATAAGGAACAAATGCAGACAAGCCAAAGAGAAATGGCTCAACAACAAATGCTCAGAAGTAGAGAGACTGAGCAGGAACAACAAAGCAGAGATGCATAAAGAGATAAGAGAACTGACAGGACAAAAAACCTGCTCCTCAACAGGATGCATAAAATCCAAGGACGGAACAATCATATTAGAGAAAGAGGAAATACTCCAGCGATGGGAAGAATATATAAAGGATCTCTTTTGCAACAAGAGAAAACAACCGAGAATACACAAGGAGATGGATGGACCGGAAATACTAAAATCCGAAGTGGAAGCTGCAATGGCCAAAATGAACAGAAACAAAGCACCTGGTCCAGATAGCATAGTGATAGAGCTGCTGACAGCCTTAGAAGAATATGGCATAGAAAAGATTACCGACATAATAAACAAAATTTATAGCAGCAGAATAATACCAGATGACCTATGCAAGTCGATATTTATAGCACTGCCAAAGAAACCTGGTGCAAACGAGTGCGAACTACACAGAACTATCAGCTTAATGAGTCACATTACAAAACTGATTGTCAGAATCCTGATGAATAGAGCAAGAAGCAGAATCAGGCCAGAGATAGGGCAGGAACAGTGCAGGTTCGTCAAAGACACTGGAACAAGGAACGCCATATTCATGATTAGGATGCTCTCTGAAAGGGCATTACAAATGAAGAAAGACTTGTACCTATGCTTCATTGATTATGCGAAAGCATTCGACAAAATACGACACAAAGAATTGATGGAAATGCTAGGCAACCTCGACATTTTCGGCAAAGACATAAGAATAATCAAGAATTTCTACTGGCAGCAAACGGCCTGCATACGGACAGGTAACGACCTCAGTAGATACACAAAGATAGAAAAAGGCGTAAGACAAGGATGTGTCTTTTCACCGGATTTGTTCAACCTATACAGCGAGAATATTTTGAGGCCCCTAGATGACACACCAGGATTTATTATTGGAGGCCACAACCTGAACAACATAAGATATGCGGACGATACAGTACTGATTGCGGACACGGAAAGGAAACTGCAAGATCTCATACAGAAAGTAGCAGTGGAGAGTGACAAGAAGGGACTACAAATAAACTTTAAGAAAACTGAGTGCATGGTCATCAGCAAAAGATACAACCCAAAATGCCAAATACAGGTAGGGGATAACAGAATCAAACAAGTCCAAGAATTTAAGTACCTAGGAAGTGTTCTAACAGGAGATGGAAAGTGCGACACGGAGATCCAAAGGCGAATTAGCATGGCAAAGGACGCGTTCCAGAAGATGAGCAAAATACTAACACACAGGAAAATCTCAATAGAAATGAAGAAAAGAGTGCTAGACTGCTACGTGATGTCAAGTTCTTCAATATGGCAGTGAATGCTGGACAATATCATCGAAAATGAGGACAAAACTGGAAGCGGCTGAAATGTGGTTCTACAGAAGGAGGCTACAGATATCGTGGACTATGCAAGCAAGATATCATGCAAGCAACGATGAGGTGTTGGAAAGAATGGCAACAAAAAGGAAATTGATGCTGAGCATCAGGAAGAGACAACTGAAGTTCCTGGGACATGAGAACCTGATACTGACTGGTCAGATCGAAGGAGGGAGAGACAGGGGAAGGCAGCAGATAACATATTTGCAGGGTCTGATCAGGTGAATGACGGAACGGGGGTTGCCAGGAGCAACAGGAGCAAACATACTAAGAGCCACAAGGGATAGGGAGACATGGAGAACCATGATCGCCTACGTCCTGAAGGGACAGGGCACATAGTAGAAGAAGAAGAATGGTAGACTTGTCTGTAGAAATGCATTTCTGTTGCCTCAAGTCTGTGAAGAAAGCATTCACTACCAGATATGAAGATTGATATTTCAGCACTCTTTTCCTTGTAACTCTCTTCTAAAGGAGGTGAAAAAAAGAAACCTTAATCTATTAAATTAATATCATATGTCTGTCTGCCAAGCTGGAAATACTTTAGGGAAATATTAACTCTCAAAATTAATTTATTCATGATTATAATTTTTTTTTAAAGTAGTTTTGGCTGACTTCAAACATTCCTCAAAAAACTTCACTAAATATAATTTAAAAAAAGAAATTTCAGAGTCAATATCATTCATAAAATTAATGATAACCAGAGTGCAGCAAAAATACTTCTTACATATCAGTTAAGTGCTATACATGATACATGCTTTGGGCGATCATGTCTCAAAAGGGACATGACTGACTGGGCAGATGATTATGCCACAGGAGGTTGCCATTGTTTTCTGTGGTAAACTGGTTGCCAGCCAAGGCTATAGAATCCAGTCTGTCCTATTATTTAACCCATAAAGAGAGACAGATTAATACCTTTTCCAAGGGTATTTGTGCGTAAGTGAATGCAAGGAATTGAACTAGAATTTGAACTTGGCTTCCTGATTTCTCATTTTGAGCCGATATCCACTGCACCACAAACGCACATCCAAAAGTTATGAACAACCACAATGAGACATACTTCCCAGAAATACCTTCTACATAATGATAAGACATTAGTTAGTTGAAGACACTAATGTCTTATTATGTGGGTGGTATTTCTGCAACACGTGTAATATATACTGATCACAAGTCCCATAACTCATTAGAGTCATAGGAGTATCACATGTACTGAAGCTGCAGTAGCAGTGGTGTGCCCTAGCAAGATAACCAACAGAGCCTAAGCCTCTGCAGGCTGTTTTTGAATTTTAATTCACAAGAGGTCCCCAGATTGCATGTGTACAGACTTTAGAATTGTTTGATCTTGTTTGAATTCAGTTTGCTTTCCTTACACCAGTTGCCACCCAAAGGCTATAGGACTGTTAAAATGCCAAGTCTTGCTTAGGCACTCACTGTGATGTTTATGAGAAGACTGAAGACTGATACCAACGGCATTTTTCCAAACTCACTGAAGTTCTTTGACACAAATGAGATTTAAGCATCTAGACTATCCCATTTGTGTCAACAGAGTGTATTATTTACTTCACAAGGTCCTAGTTTATCATGCTATTTATCCATAGATGGGAGGAAAAAAAAAAGATGGTTTCCTACTTCTCCCAACAGTATTAGCAGAAGTGAGTGTAATAAACCTGACTGAAATGAGCACTAGGCTCTCGCTAATTCATTAAACCGAGCTAATAGTCATTATTCCACTATTCCTTCTGTAGTATAAACCAGCTGTCATGAAAATCTATCTAAACTTATTTATAAATGGAACTTTGTGTGTGTGTGTCTGTTACCTATAGACTCCAAAAACAGCTGAACCAATTTTCTTGAAAATTTACACGTGTACTATAAGCATCTGCGAGTGTTCTTAACTAGGTTTTGTGTCGAGGTACCCCAATAAATATCAATAATTGAAAAAAAAATCGGGATATAGAAGTAGTGGTCCAATTTTAATCAAATCTGATACACTCATAGACAAAGACATAAAAAACGATATTCAGAAGTTTCAAGGTTGCAGTTCTTACAATAGTGAAGAAAATCGATAATATATATATATATATATATATATATATATAAAAGGCAAGCTGTTTGTATGTGTGTGTGTGTGTGTGTTTATCTGCCTGTATATATTTTTTTCAGCCCTTTTATTTTAGATTTTGCTTCGGGTTTAGCTCTAAGTAGGTATAATTGTAGTTCTTAGTCTCAGGCATGGTACCATTTACTCAGAGGACTTATTTAGCCTTCAAAATTCAGTTTACAACGAAAAAAAACTTAATTGATAGCGATACCAGGAAATCAAAATTTGACTTACATCCATTCATTTTTCTTTCAGTCTACGGTTTCGCTTTAACTGGAAACAACTATTGCTTTTTAGTCTTTTGTGTCAATGTCCAAAGAGTCTGAGCTCCAGGACCATGGATTAGTTTTAAAGCTTTCATTACACCCGAGCAACACAGGGCTATACTGCTAGTTTGTGTATAAATGAATACAATGAAATTAAACTGGAATTGAAACTGCTCTACCAATTTCTCATTTTACCCTTTGTACCACAATGTACCATAACACCCAAGCAATGCCGGGCTATACTGCTAGTTTTATCAGGAGAAAATAATCCCAGTTTATTTGAGATTGTAAAAATAGTCACATCTAAATCATATTTAAAGAAAATGACTAATCTACAAATCTTAAACTGTTTGTAAAACTAAAAGAAAAAATTGTAATTACATATAAATATATATTATACACAATCACTTATCTGAAAATATTATGACCAGACACATTTGAGAATTTGAAATTGTTCATATTTCTGAATGGTAACAGAGGTAGTATATATACTGTATACTCACATGTATAAAGTGACCTATAGATAAGACGAGAACCAAAATCTAGGTACATTTTTGAGATTTTATGTAAGATGACCAACATGGTTGTGTTTTGCTGTAAATAGGTATTGTTTTGAATGATTTTGTTTAGCAGTATATCAAACTCTATAGGTTATTTTATGCTGAAATCTAAAAATTTTATACATAATTATATGCTTTGAATTACAGATATTTTGTACATAAATTTATACTTTCAGAGTAAAAGATATGTTTTGTTAGATACATGTTTTGTAGATCATAAAATTTATTGCTGGTAATTTTACTACAAAAATGTATTTATATACATATATATATATATATATATATATATATATATTTTTTTTTTTTTAAGTGTTGTATTGATTGTCATTTTTTCTATAGAAATGTATTGCTGCTCATTTTATTATAAAAAAATTACTGTTGATTCTTGTTTGGGGGTTTGCTATTTGCTCATAGCTGGAACCCTAGGGTTGACCTGGAAACAGCGGAAGTTGAACACCGCTCCTCAAAACCTCTGTAAATGACAATGTTTATGATAATCTTTTTGATCATAGTAATTTTGAAGGGTTTCAGTTATTCATATAGATGTATTATGTTTTTTATTCTATAACAAGTGAGTTCATGTTACCAAAAAAAAAAAACAAAAAAAAAAAAAACAAATGGTGAAATATTTATATTGATATGCCATCTAAAATGGCAGCAACATATATATTGATGCATCTACTATCGAGTATCTTACATTAAGACAAAAAAAAAACAAGCTCCTAAGCATGACAAGAGGGATATATATATATATATATATATATATTAAAAAAGGATTAATTCAAAGATGTTGAATGGCCATTTCGATATGACGATCCCCACGGGGAGCGACACATCACCTCAGCAACAGAAAAAAACCTTTCAGAAACTGGAGAAAAATTAGTCTACTTTTCTTTTTAAATAGATTGCAAAGAAATTAAAAAATAAATAATAATAAAATGAAATAAAATAAAATAAAAATAAAAATAAAGGGAAAGAAAAAGAAAAGGAAAAAGAAAAAGAAAAGGATAGAATAAAATCAAATAAATAAGAAAAGAAAAAAATTGACATCGTCTGGGTTTGCAAAAAAAAGGGGAGAATGTAACTAAAAATTAACAGACAGCCGTGTTGAATCATTTAAAGCAACACGGAAAAAAGGTTGGTAAGAGAGATAAAAGAAGGAAGGGAGGGAAAAAGAAAGAAACTAAAGAAAAAATTTTTTTTAAATATTACAGACGCTGGACAAATTCAAAAATCTAATTTCCCCAAAACGTTGAAGTATTAAAAAAAGCCTTTACTTAAAAAGGCATAATTATTGATAAAAGGGAATAAAAAGATATAGGATTTGAAATAAAATTATTTTTTTTTAAAAAATTTAGGTCATTTGAAATTAAACTAAATAAAGACAATACTAGGTAAAAAAAAAAAAAAAAAAAAAAAAAAAAATTACAATTATTATATATACATATCAATAGAAGTACACATATATATATATATATAATATATATATATATATATATATATATATATATACACCATTTAACGAATAAGAATACATATATACATACACATGCACACACATACATTCAATTTATTACACACTAATATACATATACATGCGCATACACACATATATATATATGTGTGTACACACCTATATACAAAAAATTCATATAGACATAATATACATGTGTACACATACATGCACACATATACACACACACGCACACACATAGACATAATATACATGTGTACACATACATGCACACATATACACACACACGCACACACACACACATATATATATATATATATATATATATATTCCTTATGCACTCACACATACATATTAATGAATATTATGAAAAGGAGCATTTACATAGCTAAAAAAATTTTTTTCCAAAATAACATATAGCCCACATACATAAATACATATATACAAATATGCACATCCACACACAAACATACACATAAAAAAAAAAAAAAAAAAAAATTAAAATTAAAATTAAAAAATTTTTTTAAAATAATAAAAAATTATAGAAAAATATAGAATTTAAAAATTAAAAATTAGAAGTTAAATTTTAAAATCCGCCCTATGGCGGCACTTGTTTATAAATTCCCTTCTAAAGTTTTTTAATACTTCAACGTTTTGGGGAAATTAGATTTTTGAATTTGTCCAGCGTCTGTAATATTTAAAAAAAATTTTTTCTTTAGTTTCTTTCTTTTTCCCTCCCTTCCTTCTTTTATCTCTCTTACCACCTTTTTTCCGTGTTGCTTTAAATGATTCAACACGGCTGTCTGTTAATTTTTAGTTACATTCTCCCCTTTTTTTTGCAAACCCAGACGATGTCAATTTTTTTCTTTTCTTATTTATTTGATTTTATTCTATCCTTTTCTTTTTCTTTTTCCTTTTCTTTTTCTTTCCCTTTATTTTTATTTTTATTTTATTTTATTTCATTTTATTATTATTTATTTTTTAATTTCTTTGCAATCTATTTAAAAAGAAAAGTAGACTAATTTTTCTCCAGTTTCTGAAAGGTTTTTTTCTGTTGCTGAGGTGATGTGTCGCTCCCCGTGGGGATCGTCATATCGAAATGGCCATTCAACATCTTTGAATTAATCCTTTTTTAATATATATATTTGCTCTGTAATATTTTATTACATGGAGCTCTCTTCCTGTATCATTTTTTAATATTAAAATAAATTTTTAATATTAATTAGGATCGGGTTTTTTGGAATTTACCTTCCTGCTTTTTTCCCTTGGATTGAAGTATCTGAATTAAAATATATATATATATATATATATATATACTAGCAGTATAGCCCGGCGTTGCTCAGGTGTAATGAAAGCTTTAAAACTAATCTATGGTCCTGGAGCTCAGACTCAGCCTAAAGAATATTTATGTGAAATTTGGTGAGAATTGGATAAAAATTGTGGATTTGTATAAAGGACATACAGACAGATAAACAGACAAACACTTGCCTGTTTATATATAATCGATTTTCTGCACTATTTTAAGAATTGCAACCTTGAAACTTCTGAATATCATTTCATATGTCTTTGTCTATGAGTGTATCAAATTTTATTAAAATCCAACCACTCCTTCTATAACCAGATTTTTTTTATTATCAATTCGATATTTATCGGGGGTACCTCGACACAAAACCTAGCTAAGAACACTTGCAGACACTTATAGAACAATTGTGTAAATTTTCAAGAAAATCAGTTCAGCCATTTCGGAATCTATAGGCAATGGATACACACACACAAAGTTCCATTTATAAATAAGTTTAGATATATCTATTATAATAATAATAGTATACTGCAACTTAATAGCTATAAAGTTTATGTGTTTAATACACAATCATCAGGCAGTGGAACTTTATAGCTATAAATTAGCAGTATGCTATTACAATAATAAATATATATCTATGCTCTACTTTCATATTGGGCACTTTTTAAAAGTAAATATCTGTCAAATTTACTTCTATATATTTAAAATCTTTTAAAGGTATTTAATTAAACTCATTTTTAAAAGAAGTCCAGTAAGTGTAGAAATCAAAAATTAAAACTCCATTAAATTATCTGAGTATATCATGGTTATATAAATAAATAATTATATAATATATAAAATAATATAAACAACAAGTTTTTCTGTAACAAACAATATTAAAAACAAAAAATTATCACTGCTAGAATCCTTGAAAGAAGATTTAAGAGAATGCCTGTCCAAAATTTAACCTTATAAAAATTAAATTCAAGGAAATTCAAGCTCAGATATCTCATTAAATGTTAAATTATAATATACAACATGAAATAAATGTAAATTTATTCAAGAATTTTAATTATATTTTCTTTGCAAATTATAAATCATTTTTTGTGTTAATAAACAAATCACTAAATTATACTTTTTTTATTATCAAAATTAAGTGTGCTGTAAAAGTTTAACAATAAGCTCAAATGTGCCAGAAGTTAAAGTTATCTGTCAATAGAACTAAGTAAAAAGAGTAAAAAAAACATTTAAATAATACAATGAAAAGTTGCATCTTATCCAAACTGAAGGTTTTACTTAGAAAAGAATTATCTTTTCATTATTATGCTGTACAGTCAACATCCCCACAGCAACAATTCATGAAAGAGAACAAAAGAAACATGGTTGCTGCTAAGAGAGAAATTTGGTATTCTTTGGATTTCAGAGTCACAGTGTAAGCATGATATATAGGGTAGACAATTAAGTTGATTGTTATCCAAAAGTATCTGCAGATCATTTTTTTTTTTTTTAGCATTTTATGTATTCAAAAGGCATCCAGCAATGAAGTACATTGATTCAAAATGTCATGGCTGTGGTAAAAACATCCATACATTTTTTTATTTTTTTTATTTTACTAACCTTTTAGCATATTTACTGCTGCCTTTGATATTTCAAGCTTTACATAATGCCAACCATGTTTTTGTTAGTTAACATAAGAAATTGGTATATGAGACTATTTTTGCTTATTAAATAAAATTCAATTTATTATTCACTTCTGCCTTGGATATTTTAATCTTTACATAATGTCATCTATGTTTTTTGTAAAGATACCATGGTAGGTTAATGCTTTATTTTGGTAAATAAAAGTCAATTCATTAGCATATTCACTGCAACATTGGACATTTCAACTTTTAGATATTACTTTTGGTAGTTACTACAAGACAACTTACACATTTTTTTTTTAATTAATTGATGACTGGCTGCTCACATCTAAATATAGCTGTCTATTAGTGTAGCTAGCCAATACCTGTTGCAGAAGCTTGCTCAGGTACATTTGGGCTTGTTCTGCAACCAGGCAGAGCAAACCTTAGTTACAGTTTCTGGCACCAAATGCATTATCTGGCGTAATCAACAGTGTGAACCCCTCGCTCATGATTACATGTGATTTTGTTCTAGCGCAATCATCGATGGCTCCCAAATAGATCCGTTTAAATAATTTCACTCACAAGGTTTGGGTCAACTTGCAGTAGGGTTTACAGGCAATTTCTAATTGTACCACTTCTAAAATTGCTTTCTCAGGCTGATAAGAAGTCACCTTCCTGACAAATAAACCATGGTAAGATTCAAACTCGCGTCTTATGGACAAAAATCAAATGTTGTAACTACTTAGCCCCACACCAATATTTTTATTAAATAAAATTCAGTTTATTAATATATTCACTGTTACCTTTGATATTTCAACCATGACATGATACCAACTATGCTTTTGCTACTTTCAACCTAAAATTACTATATAAAAATACTTATACTTAATCTTGGTAAATTAAACTTATTAACACATTCACTGCTACATTGGATATTTGAAAACTTGCATAATGTTACCTATACTTTTATTACTTATTATTAAATTGTTCAACAGGACCACATCTGCTTTATTTTGATAAATGAAAAAAAAAAAAATATATATATATATTTATTAAACAAAGATTGCGATGTCTACTGCTAGGAAAATTGGTCATTGTATCATGCTAAACAAATTTTCTTGCCAGAATCTATCTTATAAAATCCAAAGAAAAATCTGCAATTTTATCAGTCCTGACTTAACACCTCACCTTCAGTTCCTTTCCCACTGCCATAACATAGCTTCTCTTTGCCTCTTTTATAAATATTTTCATGATAATTGTTCTGATGATTTTTTTTTTGTACCTCAACTTTATGAATTTACTCCCTTGGGTAAGGTATTAATCTGTCTCTTCCCTCCAGTTATGGATTAAATAACAGGACAGATTGGGTTCTATAGCCTTGGCTTGCAACCAGTCTACAGCAGAAAGTAATGGGAACTTACTGTGGGATAATCTTCTGCCCAGTCAGTCATGTCTCTCTTGAGACATGATCTCCCAAGCGTGTATCACGTATGGCACTTAACTGACTAGAATGGTAGCCTTTATTTTCTTGTGTTGTGAAGCAGTGGATATCAGCATGGAATGAGAAATCAGAAAGCTGAGTTCAAATTTCTCTTGAATTTGTTGCATTCACTTATGCATAAATACCCTTGGAAATGGCATTAATCCACCTTTTTCCATCAAGCTATGGGTTGAATAGCAAGACAGATTGGGTTCTATAGCCTTGGTTGGCAACCAGTCTACCACAGAAAGTAATGGCAACCTACTGCAAGAAAAATTTTCTTCCCAGTCAGTTTTGTCTCTTTCATAATCACCCACGCGTGTATCATGTATGGCACTTCACTGACAGACTAGATTGGCAACTACCGTATATACTTGCAGATAAGTCACACTTTTTTACTAAAATTTTCTTAAAAAAATAGGGGTGCGACCTATCTACTTGACATACCTGTAAATTCGGCAGTAATTTTTCAGTAACTGTCATTGCGGTAACGCGTAGACCTAGATCCAAGTACCAGAATGCTTATGCTAAGCATTGGAAAGCTGTCCTCAGCACAAATTATGTACGAAACGATCCTACCGATTCACAGCTTTGTACTGATCTGATGCTGTTAGAAATATATACATTTATTAGAATAAAATTGCATAATATTTCGTAGCAAAGTGTAACGTTTCAATATAATATAAGAATAATATTTAGGATCCTTGACCATACTAACCCTAAACAGCATACGACCTTGCCCTATACCATGTATCAAGTATGCGTATTTGGATATATTTTTACACATGGTATGGTTGCGTTTTCACGCGCCACGTGAGTTGGTATTCCAAGATTTCATAGCAAAGCGTAATGTTTCAATATTATAAAAAGAATAATTCAATATACAAAACAGCGTAGATCCCTTACATTACATACTTCTGTCACAGTTATTAGCTTACAGTTAGATCACCGAGAGTTTTACTTTAAGAATTTACTGGTAATTCATATTTGAAAATATGCCGGCACAGTAAAAATGTTTCAATATTTGTAAGCAGATTTTTGAAATGAAGGTAAATATTTTATAATATTTATTTTTATAAATAGGCAGTGTAAATTCACAGATTCCAATGCAACCTATCTGCGAGTCAAACTCAAATACCCAATTTTTTGCCTCAAACTAAGGGTGCGACCTATCTACAAGTATATACAGTAGGTTTAATTAATCATTTTGCAGTTGAAATTGCTATATGTAACCGTAAGTTCTATTTTAACAGTTTCTTCTCTTGTGGAACTCTCTTCCAGCTTCTTGCTTTCTAGTCAACTTTGATCTTCAAAAACTTAAATGCAATGTCAATCTTCTGCCTATTTAATAATGTTATTTTTCTAATATTCTTCTACAAGAACCTCTTACATCTTAGTAGCATTATTACTTTGCCTGGTGTTGGGACGCCCTCGCCTATTCGGCTATAATGGACTATTCCATTACTATGTAAAGTAATGGTGGCATCTACGTTGGACAGAGAGTGTGCCGAGCAGCCGATCGACAAGTCAGTCGTAGACTTCCGGTGACGACCCGGAAGTAACCATTGCTCATACTATGTCTTACGACGGTTGGGACGATTAACCTTTATTCTTTGTATTGGATACTAATAACCTTTGTAAATACTATTTTCACGGAATACAACAATTAACCTATTCCTGTTGTTGAGTTATTTATTCTTACTCACGACATAACACCTGGGATGAAATAACTAAAAGAAAAGAAGATCAACATGAATTTTTTATCATCGGAATTATTTTTATTTTGTTGTCATATGAGATGTATCATATTTATCCACCATAGTTGATATATGCATCAAATGAGTTAAAACACCAGTATTTTATAAAAAGAAAAGTTTAAAAAAAAAAAAGAAAAAAGAAAAAGGATTATGTGAGTGGGTATTTCAAATGTAATCATTTTTCTCACTGAGGAAGAGATGCCATCAACAAATGCTCTGAATATTCTTTCCGTTCATCACTTAAAACATGAAAGATATTAAAATACCATTGTTTTATTTTATGCATCTATTTTTGCTTTCAGTTACAATCAAACCTCAAATAGGAACATTTTTTTTTATAGAAACAACATGTTCTTCTAAAACAAAAAAGTATAAATAACATTTTCAAAGAACTACAATCAATAAGCTTTATATACAAATCTTGAATTCTTATTCACAAGATTAAAAACCTTAAAATCTTTTTTTTTTTAATATAAACAAAAATCCTCAACTTTAGATTTAAAAAAATGACAACTCTTTTAAAATGTCATGTTTACATAAAAAAGGGACTAAAAAGACATTATAATCTCAAGTTTATATTAAAAACGAGGAAATAAACATTTCAAATGTCAGGATTATATAAAAAACAAAAATGGAGCAAAAACACCTTAAAAATCTCAAATTTATATAAAAGGAAAGAAATAAAAACATTTAAAATGTTATGCTTCTTTTTGAAAAAGAGTTTAAAGAAAACATCCATAGAGTCTGGAGCCTATATAAAGGAAAAACCCTCAGAAACTCATGTTTACATAAAAAAGATCTAAAAAAAAAAAAAAAAAACAAAAAAAACATAGAATTTCATGTTTATACAGAAAAAACTTGAAAAAAAATAAAAAATAAAAAACCTTGACTCAAGTACATATAAAAAAAAGGCAGCTAAAAGAAACAACTAAGAATAAAGTTTATATAAAAAAAAACAGCTAAAAGATTAAAAAAACTATTATAAAGTCAATTTACTATAGCCATTTCTGTCTGATATTTTATGGTGATAAATTATCATTATTTACATTCGGAATATTATCCTTGTCTTTTTGTTATTACATTTCACATTGGAACAACAGTCTAAACATTGTGATAATAACAAATATGAGTCCACATATAAATAGTGTAAATAATTTCTATAGTATTCTATCAATTGAGCCAACTGATTCTGTTCATATCATTACTATACATATAGATAACATATCATTACTGCTCATACAGATAACACATAAGAACATAGAAATACAGAACCCACTTTCTTATCCATAACCCTTGGGACCAAATATTTTTCAGGAATTAGAACTTTTATAAATTTTGGAATAATAGTACAGGTACCAATTATAGACAAATTATTACCTGTAAGGGAATATAATGCTCTTTTTAGCATTTTCACAAAATTCTAAGAAAAAAAAAATCAGAAAAAAGATATCTTTCAGCAATAGTTGCTTGTATGACTTGTTAAAAGTATAGGATGTGCGTGGTGGTCCAGTGGATATCGGCTCGGAACTAGAAATCAGAGAGCTGAGTTCGAATTCCAGTTGAATTCATTGCATTCACTTACGCGCAAATACCCTGGGGAAAGGTATTAATCCGTCTCTTCCTTCCAGTTATGGATTAAATAACAGGATAGTTTGGGTTCTATAGCTTTGGCTGGCAACCAGTCTACCGCAGAAAGCAATGGCAACCTACTGCAGGATAATCTTCTGCCCAGTCAGTCATGTCTCTTTCGAGACATGATCACCCAAGCGTGTTTCACGTGTGGCACTTAACTGACTGATAGGAACAACTGCATAGCACGAACAGTGCCAAATCCATCTTGAAATAACTTCCACTGCACTCCATTAAGCATGGTAATGTGCAACAGAAAAAAATTTCAAGATATAAGTAATGTCAGGTTATGTTATTCAATGGACTAGACTTTTTCCTTAATAAAGAACAAAAGAACTTGATTTCTGAATGAAAAACACAAACTCATTAGATAGGTTATTCGTTATTTTCATTTATTTCTTTAGCCTTCAAAACCAAAGAAAAATTTTTTTTTTTTTCTAAAATGAAGAACACAAGACAAAGATTCATCTTTAACAGGAATATCTCACCATGATTAACAAAGTGATGGAAATTAAAAAAAAAAAAGTCTAAATGAAATCAGATTATAAACCAAAAACACATACAAAAACAGAATTATTATAAATTTAAAACTCCCACCATCTTTTTGATGATGCTCATATGTAGTCACAACAACATAAATGAACTCAGTCCAATAAAGTCACATGAAAACATGAATATATTTTTTCACCCAAATTGTTTTTTTAGTTTTTTTCTATAATAATTACTTCACCCCAAGCAAGGCAGGACCGTCGCTGGTGTGCAGGGGTTATAGTGAAAAGAAAAGCAATGTACAGAGGATTTTGAAGAAAGAATAAAAGAAGAAAGGATAAGAGAAGGATGGGAATCAAGGAAACAGAAAATTGCAATTGATGTTGCATTTAAACTTTTGTAGATTACAGTTATTAGAGAAGCAAGAAAAGAGAAGGGAGTTCCACAAATCGGGAGTGCAAGAAAAGAAACTGTTGAGTAGAAGAGACAGTGACATTTAACTATTTTGATGGTGGGACTTAAATCCCAGTCTAGTAGCACGTGTAAATACATGTGGTCAAAGAACCAGGAAAAAAAAGATTGTCAGAATAGTTGCCATGAAAATACTTATAGAAAAGACAAAGGGAAACCATATTACATTGATGAGAAAGTCACTGAAGGTGGGCTGCCAAGTCAGGATAGATTATACTGCAGATCCTCCTTTGGATTTTGTTGAGAACCTCAAGATGGATAGCACCCAACCAAACATAGTAACAGAATTCAATGCATAGGCAAATAGCAGATTTATAAACATGCAAAATGGATGCTGATAAGAAAAACTTCCTGGCCTTACACAGTAACCCAACCTATATATATATATGCACGCACGCACACACACACATCTATATAATAAGACATATGTATAAAAAAAATTTGCTGCATCTACTATTAGGAAATAGTAGATGCAGCAAATTTTTTTTCTTTTCTCGTGCTTCCCGCCTGTGGAACTCCCTTCCACAAGTCTGCTTTCCCGACAGTTACAATCTCCAGGTGTTTAAATGTAGGGTCAATAGACACCTCCTATCACACTAATTCCCAATTATTCTCAGAACACACTCATCTACCCAACCCTCATTCTCTGTATCCTTACCCACCTATCACCCACCCTCTGACATTTCCTATATTTAATCATCCTTTCTCCACTCTATGTAGCCCCCTGCGCAGTAGTGGCAGTGACATGCCTTGCTCGGGGTGAATCGCTTATAAGAAAAAAAAAAACAAAAAAAAACAAAAAAAAAACATATGTCTTATTATATAGATGTGTATGTGTGTGTGTGTGTATATATATATATATATATATAAGTCAGTCAGTTAAGTGCCATACGAGATACACGCTTGGGTGATCATGTCTCAAAAGAGACATGACTGACTGGGCAGAAGATTATCCAGCAGTAGGTTGCCATTGCTTTCTGTGGTAGACTGGTTGCCGACCAAGGCTATAGAACCCAATCTGTCCTGCTATTTAACCCATAACTGGAAGGAAGAGACGGATTAATACCTTTCCCAATGGGTATTTGGGCGTAAGTGAATAAAATGGATTCAGCTGGAATTCGAACTCAGCTCCCCGGTTTCTCGTTCCCAGCCGATATCCACTGTACCACAACGCACATCCACTATATATATATATATATATATATATATATATATATATAAGACATATGTATAAAAAAATTTTAAGTCTAAAATATCAATGTGCCAACATTTTCACCGTTTCTTATCTGTGCATAATTATAACCAACATTAGTGTTCGTATATTCCCCTCTCCTTTATACAGATATGTAATTATATTGACAAAAAACATTTAGTTTAAGGTAGTCCTAAAGGATGAAATGTGTCACAGAAAACTTTTTCCTCACTTTGTCATTGATTTGTCGTGTGTATAGAAAAAAAAAAAAGGATAAACCCATAAAAACAGAGGATAATCCAAAAGATTAATATAAAACATTAAATAGATAAAAATAGAGAGCTCAATGGATATTATCCAGAGCAATATGAAATACCGAGAGGAAAACTCAACACATAACTAAACAGTTATAAATCCAGATATATATTAGTGGGCATTTACATTTGCTCTATCTTTGATACTGAGCACTTTTACCCATATAGCATATCTTAAAACTATATTACATATATTTAGGCAGCAAGAATACTAAATAACACCACCATAGTCTGTTAAATTTTTATTTTCTTTCCAATTTCCGATGTAGGTGTTTTCAAAATTACCGATAAACTGTCCCAAGTTCTCTTATTTTTTTTTTTTGCTCCAATTGAGTATTTTTGACTGTCAAAACCATTATCAAGAATTGTGAGTGTTTACTATGTTAAGCAAGATGTATTTGACTAAATTCCAACATTTTAAATTTGTTGGAATTACAATTTAACTCGGTTAAAGGTGATGTGATTTGCAATAGTTGAGCAGAAAGCATGTATCGAGCATTTTGACATACTCTGTTTTTTACCTTTTTTTATGCACACTTCAATCTATGATCTTCAATAGAGAAACGTATTTTATTTAATCTTGGCTGTTTCTTTGGTATTATAATGGCTTCTAGAATTTTGAGTCTTTCTTTTTAATGAGCCTTACATAATATTTTGGTGTTATCTATTAAAATCTGTCATATTTAGTTACTAGCAGTATAGCCTGGCGTTGCTCGGGTATAATGAAAGCTTTAAAACTAATCCATGGTCCTGGAGCTCAGACACTTTGGACGTTGGCACGAAAGACTAAAAAGCAATAGTTGTTTCCAGTTAAAGCGAAACCGTAGACTGAAAGAAAAATGAATGGATGTAAGTCAAATTTTGATTTCCTGGTATTGCTATCAAATAAGTTTTTTTGTTGTAAACTGAATTTTGAAGGCTAAATCTGTCCTCCTGGCTGAGACTAAGAACTACAATTATACCTACTTAGAGTTAAACCCGAAGCAAAATCTAAAATAAAAGGGCTGAAAAAAAATACAGACATACAGGCAGATAAACAGACATACACACAAACATCTTGCCTTTTATATATATATATATATATATATATATATATATATATTATTGATTTTCTGCACTATTGTAAGAACTGTAACCTTGAAACTTCTGAACATTGTTTCTTATGTCTTTGTCTATGAGGGTATCAAATTTGATTAAAATCGGACACAAAACCTAGCTAAGAACACTCACAGACGCTTATAGTACAACTGTGTGAATTTTCAAGAAAATCGGTTTAGCCGTTTTGGAGTCTATAAGTAACGGACACACACACAAAGTTCCATTTATAAATAAGTTTAGATTAGATTTTGGTGTTATCTATTAAAATCTGTCATATATTTAGTTATTTGGGATATGTTGATCTATATGAACACAAATTACACTAAAGTTTTACAAATGGCATTTTAACTTACAAGAGAATGTGGTGCATGTGTAGCCAATGTAAGAATTTCATGTTCAATGATTACTATATTGGAGATTATATCTCCCAAAAAACATCTTCTGCCCAGTCAGTCAAGTCTCTTTCAAGACATGATCACCCAAACATGTATCATGTATGGCACTTAAATGATCAATATTTTTTCTAAATGTGGATTTTCGAGGTGCTGAATTATTGCTAAGAATTAGATTGAATGTTTTGAATATATATATATATATATATATATATATATATATATATGGTGTGATAGGTAAATTGTCACCATTTTATATTTTAAATTTTGCACAAGCAAGTTGTTTTTGATTTAGTCGATTAAACAGTATAGACAGGTCATTTTGGGTACCACCTGTGAGAAAAATAAATTTTCATTTTTGTATATTTTATACAATTCACACACACACAGAGAGAGAGAGAGAGGATGCGATGGATAAATTGTCGTCTAAATTATGCAAAAAAAAATAAATAAATAAATAAATAAAAAAATAAATAAAATAATTGACAACTCATTTTAACAGATATATTTAATAAAATGACACAAAAATATGTTTAAATACTAAAGAGTAAATTTATTCAATAAAATTGCCATTGGCTTCAACCATGGACTCCAGATGATTTAGGAATCTCCTGCAATTCTGAACAGTCTCCTTGTTTAAATTGGTAATTGCTGCCATAATCCTAGCCTTCAGTTTATCTTTGGTTTTACAAAGAGTTTTGTTGACCTCTTGCTCAACTGCTTCCCACACATAATAATTAAGAGAATTGCAGTCCAGGGAGTTAGGTGGCCAGATCTAAGGGGGTGACGTGGTCACACAAACTGTTTGACAATCAAGTGTGGGTTCTTTTGCTTGTGTGGCATTGTGCAGAGTCTTGTTGCTAGACATAGGCTCTTCCAGCATCTATCCTCTTGACCCAGGACAATACTAACTACTCAAGGCACTTGATATATACGTTGAGTCAGAGGCCCTGTGGAAAGATGAATGGTGGCATAACATCACTGTTACTAGTGATTACTCCAAACACCATGATATTGAGGGGTTATATCATCCAATTCTTTCTAAACCCTCTGCACTGTCCTCAGATTGACACCCAAACACTCTGAAATGTTTGTATTGGATCTTCTGGTACAAATATCGAGCAGTACAACATGCCACCTTCAAATTCCTGACAGAGTGAACTGCATCATGGTGCTCATTTTCTTACAGATGGTACCCAAAAATCATTGGTTATGACCTTAAAATGATCCCATAAGGATTGATAGGTCATTAAACCTCAAAACAAACAAACAAACAAACAAAATGGCAACAATTTATCCATCGTGTGTGTGTGTGTGTGTGTGTGTGTGTAACACTATGCTAGAATATGTGCAAACTACAAACTACTACAAAATTGTACATTTTGTTTCAGAATTGAAAGAACTATGTCTCATCATGATTGTTTACCTGATAAGACATCGTTCATTCAATGTCAAAACAAAATGTACAATTTTGTAGTAGTTTGTAATTCTTACATGTTCTAATGTAATAATAATAAATATTCATTGCTCTATTTTTATTTTGAGCACTGTTTTAAATTAATGTCTTGAATGATGCAATTATTTTCTTTGTTCTTATTTATTTGTATATATATATATATATATATATATATATATATATATAGATATATGTTTGGCTATTTTTCTAAAATACACCTCTATGTTGGAGTTGCTAACTAATTCCTGTTGCCCTTTCAACTTTCACAAAGCCAATTTTAGCCATATCATGTTAATACATTGGCTCTTGTACAATCACCAAAGTTAAGCAACACTGAGCTTGATCAGTACCTAGATGGCTGAATGCAGGTCTGTAATATTGAATGTGCAGGTGGTGCAATAGATAACAGCTTGGATTTGGAAATCAGAGAGCAGAGTTCTAATTCCAGCCAGGTTCGTTATATTCGTTTATGCACAAATACCCGAGAAATGTATGAATCCATTGCTTCTCTTCCCAACTATGGGTTAAATAGTAGAACTTGTATCAAAATCATTATTGCCAAAAGATTCTTTCAATATAAACTAAACTATCGCCCGGTTCACACTCCATCCACGTCTATTGAACAGGTGACGAGGCTCATCCCTTGTTTCCTGATTAGGATGTAGTTTCCGGTTTTTCTCTTTTCCAATCTTTTCACTCTTACATAGCCCCCTGCGCATCAGTGGCATTTTCGCCTTGCTTGGGGTGATATGATTAAAAAAAAAATAAAATAAAATAAAATAAAAATATCTTCTGGCTTTAAATAACCTGCAAAAGTTGATAAGTTGTAAAAAAACAAAGCCATGAAGATACAAAGGTTTACTGAGAGTAAAAGAAACTGAAAACATTGAGGAGAGAGGGTCAGTAAAAGACTAGCATTCAAAAGAGACATGAGGATGATGATTAATTTTGCATTTCAATTTTTTGAAGAATGTAGTTAACAGAAAGCCAGAGGCTGAAAGTGAGTTCCATGAGCGAGGAATGCAAGGGAAGAAACTATTAGCATAGAACTTATGTTTACACTTGTTTTCACATGAAGTTTGTTTTCAATCAAGGTTAAAACAGTTTTTTTATTTCCTTATAAGACCTCTCAAACTTTTCCTCCTCCTCTTTCCTCAGTATTATTAGTAAAATCTCAGCTCTTATTTTGAAGTGTCAGACAGAACACATCAGAAAATCAATTCTGTAGCACTAAGGAAATCTACAGAAAGAAAAATAATCAAAACCAAAACTTTTGAAGTCTTTATTGATAGAAAACAGTTCTGCATTGTAATGAGCCATTCCCTAACTTCTGACGAGTTGACCTAATCATCACATAGCCTGTGATTGCAGGCATAGAGAAGGAGGAGGAGGAGGACGTTTACTTACATGTGATACATTCTGAATGACATAATAGGGTCGGCAAGCTGCAGGCCCCGACCACAGCCTTTGGGTTTCAGTCTGTTCCTGGGCAGGCCCTGTGGACCAGGCCCCTTGTATACGTCGACGGCGACGATTGGCATTCTCACTCATTCAAACTGAAAAAACAAAAAAACAAAAAAAAATCAAGAATATAATTTAATGAAGCCAAACATATACTCAAAATAACAATCAAAATACAGGTAATGGTTATTATTTGTTAATCTGCTTTTTTTTTTCAGATTAACAATACAAAAAAAAACTTTAAATAAATCCTTTAAATCTCAAAGAAGATGATCTTTCACCGGTGCTAAGTCAAAGTCAAAACATCCAAAGGCAAAAAGCTCCAAAGAAAAAAAGGGCCAAGGACAAAAATGCCTATAGGCTACTCTAAAATGTAAACAAATTTAATTGGATGCTGATAAGTTGTTTATGGCTCGGAATCATTTATTGTTGAGGAATGAAGCTACTGATTTTATTATTAATAGAAACCAGTCTGTGGTTGTGGCAGGACCATAAAACCATAAGTGAGACATTTGTCTTCAGATATCCTTTGAATTTTATCTCTAAAAATATGTATATAAAATCAGATTTGTAGTAGCCATATGAATTTTTTGAGACTCATTCATGCAACAGAAAATTCCTTAAAATGTTAAAAATACAAATTTGACTTATTTTTTATCCAAAATATACAGAAGAAAAATTTTTATCACATTTTTGTACATTTTTATGGTTTGGAATTTTCACTGTAAGCGTACTGAAAAAAAAAAAATTTATAACATTGATAATTTACTTTTAGTTATATTTAAATTTAAAAAAAAAACAAACAAACAGAAAAACAGTGTTTCATCAATGATTTAAATTATCCACCACAAACTAAACAATAAAAGTACCAATTGGTGAAGGAGGATAATTCTTGCATGTACAAATTAAGTCAAAAGTTGAATAAAAGGGACAAGACAAACATTTAATATAAATAAAGCGAAAAACAAATGAATGCATACCACATTATTTTTAGATTTTCAATTCAGAATTATTAGAGAACATATTATTAGATGATGTTGGCTGGTTATTTTGTTTTTATGGCAAATCAACCTCAGCAGGTCATTTATTGCCAACTAAACTTTATTTATTGCTGGTAATACCTTTTACTTTCCACAATTTATTGTTGTTTATATAAGCTTTTGTGTCTAGTAATACATTTTTCTTTTCGAGTATCAAGATTCATTGGGATTTGTTTTTAAGAGCAGGGTCCCCAAGTCCTACCCTTGTTATTTAACCCATAACTGGAGGGAAAGTACGGATTAATACCTTTCCCAAGGGTACCAGTGTTTAAGTGAATGCAGGGTATTCAAGTGGAACTCGAACTCGGCTCACCGATTTCTCTTTCCGAGCCGATATCCACTGCACCACATTGCACATCCGTCACAATATGCCTACAACACCTGGTATTCCCAAGTGGTTACCCATCTAAGTACTGACCAGGCTCAACGTTGCTTAACTTCGGTGATCAAGCGAGAACCGGTGTATTCAACATGATAGGCCGTAAGCCTGTTAGATGATGTCTTGGGAAAAAAAACACTCACTAATCAGAGGGACATTTCACACATTGAGAAAACAACTATTAAAAAGTTCAGATGATAAAAATATAATTTTAGCTTAGTCGTGCATGTGTTGAAATACTAGAAACATAGTTACTAAAGAAAAGTTGAAAATACAAAATACACACAATAATAAAATAGAACATTTAAAATAATGAGAATAAATATTTAGGGCCATAAACATCTTATCGACATCCAATTAAATTTGTTTCTCCCTTCTCAAAAAATGCTTACTGTAAATAAACTTAAGTTTGACATATTAGCAACACCGACACCGAGTAGCCTATAGACTTTTTTGTCCTTGGCCCTTTTTGCTTGTAATCCTTTCACTAGATGCTATAGAATGGTGCCACAAGATCACAAAGAACTTTACCAAATAACAAAAACCAAATCACTTGAAGAAATGAGTAGCACATATAAATTGAAGAAAAATGATGATATAATTAAACAGTTGACCTTTCACATTATCTTAATGATGTAATCCTAAAAAGGTTGCTGCATGAGTAATCACCAAAATGGAGGTTGGGAATAATAGTATAGCAACAAATACAAGACTTGCATGCTGCATGAAGTAGATACGCTGCTAGTGAACTGCTAGTCAGTATAATCACTCTACTTTATTTAAGAGGATAGGAATATTACATTCCTGTATATAGGTATACAACACTTAAACAAAAGAAACTTCTATCAATACTCAGTCAGTTAAGTGCTATATGTGATACATGCTTTGGGTGATCATGCCTTGAAAGAGACATGACTGGCTGGTCAGAAGGTTATCCCACAGTAGGTTGCCATTGCTTTCTGCAGTAGACTAGTTGTGAGCCAAGGCTGTAGAACCCAACCTATTCTATAATTAAACCCACAACTGGAGGGAAGAGATAGATTAATACCTTTCCCAAGGGTTTTTGTGCGTAAGTAAATGCAAGGGATTTAACTGGAATTCGAACTTGGTAACCTGATTTGTCATTCTGAGTCGATATCCACTGCACCACAACGCACATCCTTCTATCAATACTAGAGAAAGAGAAAGAATAACTGTTGGGGGCGCACTCCATCTTTCCACGGAAATGGACTGTTCAAATCACTATATAAAATAGTAGTGATTATACCTCGAGTAAGGAAGTCGAGTGAGCGAGTCAGTCGGGTATTTCCGGTATTGCACTGGAAGTGTTCTAATAGTTAATCTATCACATCTCTACGACGATACTGTATACTAATTACCTTGTTCTGTATTCTACTAATCCTCACCTCTTGTAAATACTTCGCTTTCCTGTCAATACGCCTACTTTTATACTATTATATTGTTTTCTATTATTTCACATAATTTTGTTACCCGACATAACAGTGGCGACAAGAAATTCGAACACACACAGAAGAAACAAGGAAAAATTAACATTAGTTCGTCACGACGTAACAATAATGTATAGTGATAAAAATCACATCACTTGAAAAAATGAGTAGCAAATATAAATTGAGGAGAAATAATGATATAATTAAACAGTTGACTTTCCACACTATCTTAAACAAACGGCTTGGAAGGAAACATTCATCAAAGCTAGAGAGAGAGGGGCAGAGAGTGATCATAGTGGATTTGAGAAATTAGAATTTCACTCTAACAATCTGTATACCAAAGAAATGAGAGTTATTGGACTCCTAAAACAGAACATGGTTTGTCCTAGTTGTAAAGGTCTGAATTGGGGAAACGAAAAATTGGAGCTCATCTGAACGTTTCCCCATTGAAACAATGACAGAATTGTAACAGGCTTTCCTTGTCGCATCAGAGAGAAAGAGAATAAAGAATTGGGCGTGAAAACAAACATCCTCTACAAGACATACACCAATTCTATGATAAAAATTAAAAATGTGAAATTGATAAATTTTAAGCATTTCAAATACATCAGTACATAGATCACTTATAACAAATTTAGTTTAGGAGATAAGGAAACTAAACATACTTGTGCTAGAGATACTTTTGTCTAACATCGTAATACACAACAAAACCAAAATATTGACCTGGACACTTGAGTCATGTTCTTCAATAGCCTCATTAGATGTAGACTTTCATATGGACATCAAGAAAGGATTACAACTTGTTCAGCAATATCAAAGCTGACATCTGCATGCAGCCATTTTCTCAGATCAATAATTAAAAATGGCCTCAAACGAATGAATCCTACTAATTTCAAAGATGATCCTTTATCAAATTCTATAAATTGGTACTTCAAAAAAAAAAAAAAATCACAGAAAGATTGACCAAATAAAAAAAAAATTAAAAAAAAAACATCACATTTATGTTCCGTCACTTGTTCAAATTCTAGAAGTGAGATAGGTTAAGAAATTTTCAGCACCTCTTTGTAAGAATAATATCTTTAAAATTTATTCTATTTTTATTAGGTAAGGCTTTGTCTATAATTCTCCTGATGATATAATTATTCTGTTAACTTTCCTCACTACCTTAAACAAAAGGTTTGGAAGAAAACTTCAATACTAGAGAGGTGATGACAGTAGACTTAAAAAATTGGTTGGTTGGTTCTGTTTTTATGGCAAATCAACCTCGGCTGGTCATTTATTGCCAACTAAACTTTATTTATTGCTGGTAATACCTTTTTCTTTCAACAATTTATTGTTGTTTTTTTTATTTAAGCTTTGTGTCTAGTAATACATTTTTCTTTTTTAGTATCAAGATTCATTGGGATTTGTTTTTAAGGGCAGGGTCCCCAAGTCCTACCCTTGTTATTTAGCCCATAACTGGAGGGAAGGGGATGGATTAATACCTTTCCCAAGGGTACCAGTGCTTAAGTGAATGCAGAGTATTCAACTGGAATTCGAACTCAGCTCACCAATTTCTCTTTCCGAGCCATTATCCACTGCACCACAATGCACATCCATCACAATACGCCTACAGCACCTGGCATTCCCAAGTGGTCACCCATCTAAGTACTGACCCGGCTCAACGTTGCTTAACTTTGGTGATCAAGCGAGAACCGGTGTATTTAACGTGATAGGCCATAGGAATCTGAATTCAACTCCATGGATGTAGCATATATTTTGTCCTAACTGGAAAAGGTCTAAACTGAGAGAACAAAAAATTGGAGCTCATCTCAACATTTTCCATTAAAATCATGATAGAGTAGTGACATGCTTGCTTTATTGTATCGGGGATGGGGGGGGGGGGGGTAACTGCAAAATATTGGGAAAAAGTACCCCTACTAGATATTATGCTATTATTATACAGATTAATGTAGGTACCTCCAAATATTTGCTAAAAAAGGGTGTACCATGATGAAAAGAAGCCCAAAAATTTGATAAAAAACAAAGTTTTATTGACAAAATGCTTATGGCGTTGTTAACAGAGCAAACCAAAGTATGTTTCATTATTTCATTAAATTTTTTAATCTTTTCTGGCATGTTTGAAATTTTGGTTTCTTGTTTTATTTTTGCATCAACAGGTGAGCCAAATGTTAGTAGGGAAAATTTAGCATCTTTTTTTTTTTTTTTGCAGTGAAAATACATTGTTTTAGAAATTCTTGCAAACAATCAAATAAATATTGGATTTTCCAACATGTTAGAACAAATCAAATTTATCAATGGATATCTGTTGATAAATTTGACTACATAAATATGATTACATTTCCAATTAGAGCACACTTGAAACTATCTCTTGAGAAAAAAAAGTTTAAAAGTCAAGTCAATGAAAATGGAGAATATAAGGTGCATTTTAGACACTTTATGCTTTTTTATTGCCGTAAGGGCAAAAATGCCTCGCAAACAACAAAAAAGATGTTCTATGTATGGCATAGCTGCTTTAGCTAACAGAACTGTACAGAAGTGGTTTGCTAATTTTAAAGTTATGATTGTAGCTTTATTGACAGAGATCACTCAGGAAGACTATCCCCACCACCAGAGATAAAGACCAAATCAAGACCATTGATTTAGAATAACATGTATTACCAAACATAGGAAGGGACAGAACCACTAAATTCATGAACACTTAGTGAAGCTTGGAAACTCAAATCACTATAATGTTTGGGTAGCAAATGATCTGAGTGAAAAGAATTTTTCTGGATCACATTTCTATCTTTAATTTGCTGTATAAACGCAATGAAAATCTCCCTTTTTTTAAAGCAAATTGTGATGGTTAATGAGCAATGGATCATTTACAACAATGTTCAGCAAAAAAGATCCTGGGATAAGCAACATGAGCCATCTTTAGCCAGCCCAAAAGCAGGTCTTCATCTTAAGAAATTCTTGTTGTGCATCTGGTGGGATTGGAAAGAAATCCTGTACGATGAACTTCTGCCAAGTAACCAATCAATTGATTCTCAAAAATGCTGCTTGCAACTGAACTAATTAAAAGACAGCAATTAAAACGAAATTCCCAGAATTGGCCAACAGGAAAGGGTGTGGTTTTCCATCAGGATAATGCCAGATCCCACATTTCTTTGGCAACATGGCATAAAATTGTTGCAGCTTGGCTCGGAGGTGTCACCCCACTCGTCATATTCACCAGACATTGCTCCTTCAGATTTTCATTTATTAAGCCCATGCAAAATAATATCAAATGGTAGAAATTTTAATTCTCAGGATGATATAAAAAAAACTACATTAATGAGTTTTTGCCGAGAAATCACCAAAATTCTGGTGAGACAGAATCTTTAAGAAAAGGTTGTGTAACATTCATATTTAGTTGAATAAATATTTAAAAGCATAATTTTGTTTCGTGTTTTAATTTCCCTTCAAAATTTGCATAAGCTTTCCAAACTACCAAATATTAATATACAGATTTACATATAGGTACTATGATATTAATGTATAGATTAATATATAGATACTAGGTAATAACCACGTTTGGCTGAGTGGTTAGAACGTTCGCTTTCTGACCATGAAGCTTGGGTTCAAATCTCACCATGATTGATTTGTTAGGAAAGTGACTTCTTGATGTTATCTGTCTGGAAGAGGTGATCCTAGCATGCAGCACCTTTGGAAAGTGCCCAAAAACCATACCATGGGTCGACCCAAGCCTTGTAAGTGAAATTGAGTAGACAGCTCTCTTTGAGAAGTAGTAGATGGTTGTCCTAGCTTGAAGTTAAAAGTCATCATGACTGAGGGTTTGAGTAACCCGGCTTTGTTTAGAATGTTGTTCACACTAGATAATGCACTCTCTCCCAGAAACTGCAACTCAGTCCACTCAGTATACTTGCAGTATAAACTACAAATGGGCTCTGTGCGTGTTGAAAAAACACAAGTGTGCCTGAGCAGGTATCTGCAATGGGGATTAACTAGTCACCCTGGTATACGACTATCCTTAAATATGAGTAACAAGCCATTATTTATATAGGTAACTAGCAGTATAGACCAGCATTGCTCGGGTGTAATGAAAGCCTTAAAAGTAATCCATGGTCCTGGAGCTCAGACTAAAGAATATTTGTGTGAAGTTTGGTGAGAATTTGATAAAAATTGTAGATTTGTATAAAGGACATACAGACAAACAGACACACACACAAACAACTTGCCTTTTTTATATATATATATATAAAATCGATTTTCTGCACTATTGTAAGAACTTCAACCTTGAAACTTCTGAACATCGTTTCTTATGTCTTTGTCTATGAGTGTATCAAATTTGATTAAAATCGGACCACTCCTTCTATAACCTAATTTTTTTGATTATTGATTCGCGATATTTATCGGGGGTACCTTGACACAAAACCTAGCTAAGAACACTCGCAGATGCTTATAGTACAACTGTGTAAAGTTTCAAGAAAATCGGTTCAGCCATTTCAGAGTCTATAGATAACGGACACACACACACATAAAGTTCCATTTATAAATAAGTTTAGATGAGATAAATATATAGATTATATGGATTTTCTTAATCAATTCATTTGAATTCCAGGGGAAAAATTAGAGCAAATTATTTGCATAGAGAAATTTGTTTATGTTCAAACAACTGTAATAATGTTACATTTTCAATATCTTTTGACAGATTGTGATTTATGAAAGCAAGAGAGAAAAAAAAAAAAAAAAACAAGTGTAACAGCTGCAGTTGATCACTTGACTTCATAAATTAGCTTAAAAAAGATCAAATGAAAAAATAAAGATTGAATAAACTTATAGGTCACAGGTGTAAATAGTTAACTTTTGTAGATACATTGAGACTTTAAAAAGTGTCAGCACTTCTATGGAAATATCTTTATGACAAAAACACAACTGATATCATGGTGTCAAGCAATCTCCACCTGTTCACAATGTCTATTAACATTCTTGAAATGATCCTCAGAATTGGGTTTAATTACTTTGGAGTATTAAGAGTTTACTGTTTTTTAATTCTTTTGTGTGTGTGTGTGTGTGTGTGTGTGTGTGTGTGTGTGTGTGTGTGTGTGTGTGTGTGTGTATGTGTGTATGTAGGTGTGTCTGTGCATGAATATATCTGTTATTATTTTTATTTGAATTTAGATATATCTCAATTATTATTTATTTGAATTCACATATATTCTCTCTATTATAACAAAAACCATTATATATATATATATATATATATATATATATATATATATATATATTGCAGAAAGCAAAGTGACAGCTCCAACAGACCATATATGTAGCCTCTGCAACAGAGGCTGTCACTCCTACATTGGTTTCTACCGACACTCCAGCCAAACAGACAACTAAGATGCTACCTGTGGTCAACCCTGACCGACAGAGGCTTGCTGTACTGTATATATATTTCCCTCCTGTTACGCTCATGGAAAGAGAGAGACAGTAGGGAGTCAGCATCACCTCAGTTCTTTAGAGACAATAGCAACAGTGTCGGCTCAGTTCATTCTCTTTACTACTAGTTATGAAAGCTCTTGCCGCATGTTCAAGTCTTTAACAGTGCCTTCTTATTTTATTTTTTGCAATAATTATGCCATCGAGTAGTGAAGAATATATCTTCTGTTATAATAAAGGGCACTGTGCATTTATTTGTGTGTGTATATATATATATATATATATATATATATATAGTTTAATATTGTAATATTATTACTATGAATTATAAAACAAACTTCATGGTAGCATAACCATTTAATTGACCTTCCCTATATATATATATATATAGTTATTACGCGACCTAGGTTTCTACCATGAGTGGTGTCTTCAGGCAATCCTGAAGACACCACTCATGGTAGAAACTTAGGTTGTATAATAACTCATTTACAAATGAAAAATATTTAAAAGTTCTACAATATAATTGTATTGAACACTTTTTAATACAAATGTGCACTGGTCTAATCTTATTATGACCAGAAACTAAGTAATTAAACAATACACACATATATATAAGTAAATTAAACTTAGTGAGCCAACAAACCTACCAAGGTTCCACCTAAGCGAATCTTTTTCTTTGAGCTACGTGCTGGCTTGGTCCAAATCCCTTTGGATGATGTTCATGTGCTTAGCTTCTTTCGAGGAGAAGAGAGTAATTAGTAGCTCCCTTGACCGAAAGTCAAGTGGCTTACTATGCTCGCCTCCCTTACCTCTTTCCTTCTTCCCTGCCTCAAAACTACTTACTGACCTAAGGAGCGAATACATCAAAGACATTCCTTACTCATAGCACTCCCCACATTCCTAAGCATTAATTCTCTTTCAGCATTTTATTGCCATGAACATTTTAACCTCTGTTGGACCTATATTTCAAGTATTACTTCCAATTGTAAAAACATTAATTGATATATGTCAATATAAAATGTTATTTTTCAACTCAATTTGCTTTTCTTGATTTTATAATCATTTTATGACTTATAGTGGGCTATCTACAACAAGGCCAAATTCCGTTAATCTTCAACAATATACAACTACCCTTCACTAGAACGGGCTCCCACTACTAACAGAAAAGAATAGATAAGCAACCCACTGTAAGGGAAGAGAGGGCATATCGTCTAGGCAGTGCATGACCTCTGTATATCTGTGCATGTATTATGACTGTCCTCTGTCTGAACACTTCAAAAATTAGATTATGCACACATCAATAGGTGTCCACTATAATGTTTGAAATCATAAAAATGTAAGATTAAAAATAAATCCATTAATTCTTTAGAAATTATGTGTACTCACAATATGGACATAGTCACCAAGCAGTGTTGAATTCTGAGTTTCATGCAAGAAATGATCAATAGACCATTATGATGATCATTTAAGGTGTGAAACTACCAGTCACCATGCAGTGTTAATTCTATGTCCACACTGCTTATATCTCCTGGTGTTGAGCATAAAGTAGAAAGAGTGGGGTGACCCACCTCTCAAATTCTTAGACTAGCCGTGTGTGCGTGCCTTTTTTAACGGATATTAGGTAAACAATAAACAATAATAAAAGTAAAACATTACTCGTTAGCATCAAAAAGCAATACTGGTCATAGGTAGAACGCACCCATTCACACGTAGTTACGTACTAACATCCATTATCACATGGGCTGTGATTCATTATTTTTGTGTGCTTTTCTTTTTGCTCATTCATAAAGATCGTCATGTAAACATGACGCGACATTTATGATTTATTCATCATGTTTTGCTTGCTTTCTTCCCCACGGAGCTTCCAGAACAAACAGAAAACACGTGGCATTGTCACTTAATCGGTTGATTTGATGAAAGTTCGTAAAAACAAAAAAAATTGCTTAGCTATTCTTAATGCTTTCTTAATTTATAACTAAATTTATAAAGAAATTTCTTTGAAAAATACGAAAAAACTTAAAGCTGAACTAATTTTTTTACATTATTAATTCCTTTTCACTCTTTTACCTTAGACGGGCAATATGAATTTGAAATTAAATGCATTGAATTCAATTTTAATAGAACCAACAATGTCACTTGGAGGAGTGATTCAATTTCAAACAACAATAATTCACAGTGCATTTACGGATGACCTAGAAATTATGTTAGATTTCAGTTCGTTTGACTAAAGATATTGACTATTATTGCTTCTGCGATAGCGGTAGTTAACTAAGTAGTGGCTGTTGATACATCATCAGTCCATTTGTAATGTAAAAGGCAAAAAGACTAAGTGTATTGAGGGGAAATGAATCACCACTATTTTGAGACAGGGAACCATCGATCGGACCCCCCGCCTCTCTCAACACGGCAACGAAGTAACATTATCGATCGATAGAGCAACATTTACTTCCTTCAATCTAAAAATAGATCTCAGCAGTGAAACGGGAAAGTATAAAAAGATTTATATTTTTTAAGATAAAAAAAAGAGACTAAAAACTAAATCGCATTTATTTTTTCACCTAATTCAGAAACTGTCCGTCTCTTATACTAACTAGAAAAACGCGCCTTAAAAACTTTCAGAAGTCATTTTTGGACAGTGCAATAAATCAAATGGTAAAAAAGAAAAACGCATTTTAATTTCTAACCTAAAGCAGAACAGTTAACACCTTTAAAAGGCTTCCAAACGTAGGTTTTATGACATTAGTAATCCCAAAGTGCTTTCCTCTTCTCGCTCGATTTCTAAATTTCTCTACACGTCACTAACAGTTTCCTCTTCTCTAAATTTCAATCTGGAAAAAGGATTTCAAAATCAAATTGACGAAGCACATGGAAAAGAAAAAAAAAACTACTTTTAAATCGCAAGATAGAGTTTTAAATTTTAAAACTTGCACTTTGTATTTTTATCCTGTACGGAAAATTTAAACTAAGATTCTTTTCTTGGCCTTTTTTTTTTTTTAATGGGACTCGAGGTAAACATCAATTTTTAAAGAAATCTAGTAGTTCCACAGTGGCCGTTTACCGAGGAAGAGAAAAATGAAAATTTGATAGCGAGAATGGGATGATTTCTGGAATTAACCGCGTCTGAGAGGCGCCACGTGGAGGCATTGTGTTCTGCTTAACCTACCATCGTGATAAGAAAGCATTTTTTGGCCGAGTCTTCCTACAGGCCATACGTAGTCTAAGGACAGGTTTTTAAGGTTTTTCTGAAAATAATTTGAACTTCTTTGAATTATAAAAAAAAATATTAAATTATTTTTTACTTAGTAATGCTTTCACTGGACATAAAGTGACTCAAGTTAGATTTAAATTGGAAAAATCATAATTGCTTATTAGTCCATATCTGGAACAGTTTTCATTTGAAAATTCGAAGATCGCTGACATTGTACTCAATGTATTGTAGTGTTTCAAACAATTTTCTTCCGAGACCTACAAACTGATTACATTTCGGAAGATGTTTTAAATTGTATTTCGGATATATATTCCATCCATATCCAAAGGAGAAGCCAAAACAAGTAAAGGGGAAACTGGCTTGAATTTGACTCAAATTCAAGCAAATTATTAATTAATTTAAGGGTTCCTACTCTCCTGTAGAAGCAAACAAAGTCTATGGGATCTTTTAATCACAAAATTAAATTAAAATAAATTACAAAAATATTAACGTTTAAAAAATACCAAAAAGTTAATACCGATTATAAAAATAATGAATGAGTTATTTGAAAAAGTGACCTACGTTTTCCACACTTGCTGTGTCGATTTTATTAATTTCATATTGAGGGGCGGGGCCCAGAATATGAGTTTTTTTTTATTCAAATGTACATGCGATAAAGGAGATAGATAAATTTAGTGTTTGGTTAAAAAAAAAGAAGTCATTTGCAACGCTAAATCAGACTATATAACCGAAAGTTCATTCATAAAACTGAAGGAACAAGAAATTGAAAATTTCGCGATAGTGTTTGCAATGTAACATTGGGCTAGAGAGAGGATTTTTTTTTATCATACTGAAGAAAAAAGAAAAAAAATTGCAATTTTGGTTGAAAAGATTTCACCTTTAAGAAGGCTATTTTAAAATCTATTCACTTCTGAAAATAAAAATAGAAGAATAAAGGAGCTAAAATAATTTTTTTTAAATATTTTATTTTTCTCACAAAAGATAATCGATTGTTTTTATGGTTTTTAAATTTTACAAGTGGTGTTGACTAATACAGGCAATGAACTTCATGAAAGAAAAAAAAATACTTGATTTACGAAATGTTAATTGATGTGGGGAGGAAATGTTTGATTTTATTAAGTCACAAAATAAAACGAATACCATTCATTTCAACGGGAGCGTTTAGAAATAAAATGGAAAATAGAAAAAAGAAAGAAATAACTTGCGCTTTATTTCTTTCTCCATTTTATTGCTAGAAAAATATTTCACAATCTCCATCCATACCTACCTCCAGTATGACTCATGTCTTGAAGGATTAGAACGGACTTATGCATGCTTGACGTGTCAATGCATGTATAAACCAAAAAAAATAACAATGGAAAGAAACTATTTCAATTGTTCAGCACATTATTTAATTTATTATTAAAAACAAAAATCTGAATTTTGTTAGATATTTCATTTTACAGTACATAAACTTTTTAACTAGTTGTTGCCATTGTCCTGAAGGGACATGGCACATAGAAGTTGTCATTAAAATTGTTTGTTAGTTTGCACTTTCTTTATTTCCATTAAAAAGTAAATTCTAAAAAACAGTCTGACGCAACAAAAAATAACTTTGCCCATGTACATTGTATTTGGAAAGTAATATTTTTTCCACATTTCAGTGTGAAATTCTGGGATGAGCAGTTTTATTGTGGACTATTCTCCTCGTGTTTGTAACTAATTAATTTTTTTTTACAACATTTTTGGTCATGGTGCACTCCAGCCTTCTGTAGATGTCTGTCGTTTTCGGGTAACCTCCAGAGAAATTTGAACCGAACCCTTAATATTAATTAAAAATTATAAAAGAAAGAAAATTTACGGGGATAGATAGATAGATAGATAGATAGATAGATAGATTCTATCCCCGAATTTTTTAATTTTTAGGGATATCGCGTTTTAGTATTGTTCATTTATTGCTCACTCTTTCTTTACTAGCTACGGAATTCAAATTTTGTACTACTTAAAATTAATTAATGTCACAGAGTCCACGAATCAACGTCTTTGGACATGGTTATACTTAGCAAAATCAGAAATTAAAATAATGTTTTTCCCCCCTCCTATGCGCCATTTCACTTTGTTCTCAGTCTCCCAGTTTCAAATTCTGTTTAATTTACAAAGTTCCTATTTTTTAGATTTTGCTATAAAAACATGTTGTGAATTTTTTTTAAGTAATAAAAGCTTTGTGTGTGTGTCCGTTTGAAAATCTGAAACTTAAAGTTGGTTGGTGCAGTGGTGTTTTTTTTTTTCTTTTGTGTATGACGTTATTAGTCACATCAGAATCAGATAAATGCGGTTTTTTAATTGTTATATTTACCAGTACGTATCTCTTATTGATTTTACTTACTCGTGGCACAGAGCCGACAGGTCTGGGGCGGGGCAACCAGTGAGGATTGAACTCACTATACTGTCGTAAATTGATCTGAGACAAGCTTGCTAACAATTACACCACGTCGAAGTGTCCACAGCACGTGTCTTAGATATTTTTCAGCGTGCCAAATGAGTTGAGGTTTAGAGAGTAAGTTTGACGGCAATGCCGTGGAAAATTGCCTAAGCCTCCTTGGCACTTCCCCTTTTGTGTACGCCTCAGGCACTGAGTACTAGACCGAACCCAACTTCTTCCCGAAATAGGTACTGTCTTGGGGGAGGCTTACCCTACCCAGCCAAAGGCCAGGACCGGGATATTTACCTATGCCCATCCTGGAACGCAACGTGACACAAGGTAGATAAGCCAAGCGCGACCACTCGGGCCAATGGTCAGTCAAAAAATTTACCATATGCGGGACCTGGGTAGAAAGCTTGTAAGGCTAAGGCACCTACCATATTTCCAAACTTAGAATTTCTTCCTTAAATAGCGATTTGCATATTCAATTTTTAAAAAAATGAAATTCTTTTATAAAATAATTACTTAGTTGGATGTGCGTTATGGTGCAGCAGTGAATATCGAATCGGAACGAGAAATCGGAGAGCCGAGTTCGAATTCCAGTTGAATTCGTTGCATTCATTTACGCGCAAACACCCTTGGGAAAGGTTGTAAATCCGTCGCTTCTCCTTCCAGCTATGGAAACTGAACAGATTGGATTCTATAGCCTTGGCTCTCAACCAGTCTGTCGCAAAAAAAGTAATGGAAACCTACTGCGAGAAAATCTTTGTTCAGTAAGTTATGTCTCTTTCGAGTCATGATCGCCCAAGCGTGTCACCTATGACACTCGACTGACTTATTTCAAATACGTTCATTTTTTGTGATATTTATAATTTATCAAATAAGGGGAACCCGGGAATGTAAGGTGGGGTAATTCATTATTAGCAGAAATTATTTTGGGCAGTTTAAAAGTTAGCCCCGATGTTAGTCAGGAAATAGAAGAAACACCTTTAAAGTTTTTTAGTAGCATTCATTTAAATTTTAAAAACATTTCGTAAATCATTTTTAGCTGTTGGAATTAAACTTTTCTTTTAGTTGGAAGAAAAATTGTGTGAATATGAATGAAATTTAGTTTGTTTGTTTTTTTGTGTGTGTGTGTGTGTGTGTGTGTGTGTGTGTGTGTATCAGTCAATGTCGCTATGCGTCTTACTACTGTTTACAAGTGTAGTTTTTATTTTATTTTACGTGGGCGTTTTTAACCGAAATTTAAACTTAATTACAGCAATGATACCCGCCGTTCCTTTTGCATTGTTGTTTTCTTCCTTGACTTTGTGTTCACCGTTGAACGTAAAATAATGAGCGTAATTGAATCAGATGTTTCAACATTTTGGTAGTAGTTACAAGTAGTTTGTTTTAACGAAAGGCATGTAGGCGTCATGATGCAATAAGCGCACGAGAATAATCCTGATAGAATGGTCGCGAGTTGAGTCCTGTTGAAGGATTAAAATACGCTGGATAAAGATGCCACAACGACAACGTGTTGGACGATAAAATGTAAAAGTCAATATTTCTGTTAAGTCTTAGAAATTAAAATCCACGCGGAAAAATCGTGTTTCATTTTTAACGATGTTATTGTTATTTTATTTTGTTAGCTTTGTAAATTACAAAGGTTATTTTTTTTTATTAAAATTAAAAAAATTAATTATTAAATTAAATAAAAAGTATACATCAAAAAAATTGAATTATGTTTGACGAAAAAAACTAAATATCAGAAATGAATATTTTAAAAAATATAATTTTCCTTTGTTTCTCTCCTCCAAATTGTTAAAATGCTGTTACCACTTTCAAGAATTTGATTCGTTTTTACGGCTTCTCAACCCTTTGAGTTTGCAGATTATTTAAAGTTAGAAAATATTTTAAAAATTTTAGTTGCACATTAAAATTATTTTTTTATTATTATTATAGATTCTTAGATGATAATGATTTTTTTTTTATTAGTGATACGTCTTAAATTCGTAGCTAGGGGAAGAAGAGGTATTTTTTTATGCGCAAGTGAATTAATAACTGAATTCGAATTCAGCTAGAATTGGAACTCTGTTGTGTTAGTGTTTACATCCACTACACCACCTGCACATCCAAGTTTACAGCATTTGATGGTATACCCAAACTAGCTAAGCAATTAAAAGTCATCAGTAAAACTAAAAAACAAAACAAAAAACAATCGCTTATTCGATCTCTTTGCCTCGCCTCATATTCTGAGTTTTTGGGGTTTTTTTTGTGCATGGCATAAAAAATCTAAGTTATTGTTTACAGATGTTGAATCAAATTAAAAAAAGTTTCACTTGATAGAGAGAAAAAAAAATGAAATTTTTTATTTGGGACGCTATGACGGGGTGAAAGTTCCAAAATTTGATCAATTGACCAAACTTTTTTTTTAATCATTTTTTGGTTGGGTCAACAAAAAGGAAAACTACTCTTCCTAGTTTTCGATAGTTTAAAAAAAAAATTAATGCATGACTTTTCAGACTTAAAGCACAGGTAAAGAAACGTCGATTTTAATTTTTAGAGTTAAACATTAATAAAGACTGCTGACAAAAAAATAAATGAATTAACCAAAATTTCGAACATGCTAGAAAAACTAAAAAGATTTAAAATAAAATAAAAAACACTACTTTGGCCTTTCCTCTTTAAATTTCAATAACCAGCATTTTGAAATTGTGACGATTATTTACCTTTGTTTTTTATTAAGTTTAAATACTTTTTTCATCGTGCTATGCTGTTTTCTTCAGTGAAAAAAATGGATGTACTAAAATAAAGTAAAACTAAACTTCATAAAAACCATTATCAGTCTACTGATGTAGTCCTTTCGAAGGTCGAAACGCTTACTATTAGACTGCATTTAATTCCAACCAAAGAAATATCAGTTTTACTTGTTTGATTTGGAGATTGTTTCAAACATTTTTAAGTTAAAAATTTTAACCCTCAAAGAAAATTAAAACACTAAAACAGGCTTTATTTTTCATTTGAACTTAATTTTTGGTTCTGAAAATTACCGACGCATTTGCGAGTGAAATTATTTATTTTTAAAATCATACTGAAAAAAAAAAAACTTCATAAACAAATAAATTCTTTTAAGAAAAGCAAAGTTCAGATCATGTTTTTTTATTTCTTTTTTGGTTTTTCTGATAATTTTTTATAAAAGCCTTTTCTGTTCCTCAATATCGTGACATTTATCATTTTATTTTTGTAGAATTTTAAAATAATAATAAAAAAAAACATTGAAACTGTAAGTTTTTAAATCACGAAAATAAATTCACATTTTTTTCAAAGGAAAACTAGACTAGAGACAGAGGTATTCCACGCGTGTAGGTTTGGAACTTGAATTTTTTTTCTTCCCCCCAAGTGTCTTTCTTGCAATTTGTAAACACAAAGAAACCCTTGTTCTGTGTTCATTCTCATTCTTCGATCGTAGTACATTTTTAAATGAGATCCTAAATTAAATCCAAGAGTTTTTTTCTCTCTTATTGATTGAGCTAATTTTCTTTCTTATTTACTGTTCACTTCAGTGTTTTCACCGTCTACTTCATGTGCATCTTTATGAATAAAACACTGAAAAGCACTTGCTTGCTGGTATCGCGAATTAAACGCAGCAACAAGGCTGGGGGGGGGGGGGGCGACACTGTCATAGTAGCGCTAATCTTATTAAATGGTATTTAAGTAGTGAAACCAAAACTTGTAACGATTAACTAAACTATAAGATTAATTAATTTTAATTTAATTACTTGTAGCATTAGTGGTGCAATAGCAAAAAATGCGTTGAAAAAAGCCACAAAAAAAAAAAAAAAAAGGAACGCGAACTTTTTTTTTTATCCCGACTGATCAAAAATTATAGGTAGATTTATCATTGTAGTCATGGTGATGTACTGATTATTGCTAGTAGCCTTAGTAGTAACGTCAATTTTTTTCTTTTTCTTTGGGGTGGGGGAGTATCACGTTTGGTTCCAGCCAAGTTAAAATATTGCGTGAAATGAGGAGTGTCACGGTTGTGGTTGCTGAGTGACGTAGTCGTGGTGAAGGTGATGTTATTGTTTTACGACTGGTGTTAAACTGTGTAAGACAAAATTCATTTTGTAAGGATGATTTTTAGTGGTATAGGTCTGGTAAGGTAAAATCAAAGTCATATGGTAAACTTCGCATTTACGACTTTTACTTAACAAAAATCGACACGTCACTGATAGAAAAATCAAAACTTATTTTGCTTTTCTCGATTTGTTACTGACACACACATGATGCTTAATGACTTATTGCCTTTTTATTTTTAATTAATTTTTCACATATTCAACATCTGTACAACTGCTGTAGACGTTAAAAAAAACAAATAAAATAAAAAATAATGAGGAAAACTAATTTTCTAGATTCAAAATAAAACTCTGAAATTTGTTTAAATTGAGAAATGAACACTAAAACAAAATTTAAATACCAGCAAAAATATTATTTAATTTAAACAACTGGGGAAACTCATAAGTAAATAAAAGACAAATACGCCGAAGTAGTCAACTTTACAAAAAAATTTAAAATCTGTTTCAGATCATTTTTAAATGATCTTATTACGTTTTAATTTTAATTGCACAATTGTTCAGCAGCTAAACTCATATCCAAAGTATATCTGCACTACAGTAATACGACACCACCTTCGTAAGTGATACAGGTGAATGAAAAAGTGCAAAAAAAATAAAAATAACTGCAACGCAGCTCCAAGCAAACAAGTAGTCTTTCCTCTAATTTCTGTATGCTACATGCTTTTCGCTGGAGGGAGAGCACAGTAAAAACCATTTTTAGATGCACAACAATGACAAAGTAGGAAGCAATCTGGAGACGGGGATAGGGAAAATTAAATGAAAGGTCGGATACTGATAGCATTAAGATATCAAGAACACCATGAATAAAAAAAGAAAAGGACAATTACTGGAAAATGAAAGTAAAAATAAATTTATTAAACTTACCACAAGAGAAGTCCCTCTTTACAGTTGCGCGTCATCTGATGTTGTCAGAAGAGTGAAGGACAGGCTTCAGCAGCAGCAGTTCATTAATAAGGGAGGTAACTCTCATCGCATGTTGCAATTAATTGTTGGTGTCATTATTTATCATGTGATCGCGATCCACTCGCTGAAGGGAAAAAGATGTTATCAAAAGCGTTCATTCCCCGCATTGTCTCTGCTCTTTTCATCTCGATTTCGTTGAGTAGCACATGCAGTAGGAATCAAACTTACTATTGTACACTAGCGAATTGATCTGTAAGTTGAGTTTATTAACCATGACGCCACAGAAGTCGAAGTGTGTGTCTCTGTCTTCGGAAGAAGAAGCATTTTCGTTTTGCCCACCTGGGCTTGTTTCGGAAGGTTTTTCTCCCCCCCCCCCCCCCCAACGAATACTCGAGAGCCGGTGCGTACTACCCCCGAATTTCGCTATCTTATCAACACAAGCATTTTTTACTATCTACACGTTAAAAAGGAAAATAAGCACAACTGACTATTATTAAATATTTATTATTTAAATATTAAAGGATAACAAATTTTCGCGTATTTTGACGTCATTCTGGAGTTCTTCTTCAAACCCGTGAATTTGTTATTGCTTTTCTCAAGCTATGTCTAAAACAAACAAACAAACAAAAAAAAAACAATATAAAATTCACTATTTTTTTAATCCATAATGTTGAATGTGTTAAAATTCTTCAACTTGATAACAAGAAAAATCTCAAGATGTTGATTTAAGAAGATGGAATGATCTTTTTTTTTACTTTTATAGATATTATTGTATTTCAGTTGTTCCATTGTTCACCTACATGGTCCATTTATTGTATGTAACAATAACATTTGTATTTTATATGAATAATTAATATTACTTTATGATTGAAAATTGAGATAGTGGGAGATCCGGTATTCGGTGGGTTTGTATGATAGATTCGGGGGAAGCCCACAATAACATTTTGCACCGGCCCTGATACCAGTGACCAGTGTTCTTCAAACTCAGGATTATTTCAAGTGCTGATTTTCAGAGTTGGTAAGTTTTCCCTATTCGGAATATTGACGAAACATAATCTTTTCATCCCCAATTCTCTTCATCTGGCCTTTTGCTGGAAGAAAGTGAATTTCATAAAACTTATTTTTATGTTATGCCACCAAACAAATGCTGAGACACGGTCGATGTAACTGGTTTTTCTGACAGTACACTTATCATTATCAATCATCTTAGGTGGCAGTGAACGCGGGTCAATTTCCTCAGATGAAGAGAAACTTTGAGGTAAAAAAGAGATGAGGCTTCATAGAAGGATACTGAGAATAGCAAGAACGGAGTATGTTAGTGACAGGGAAAGTTTTAAGGAAAATTGAAACAAAAGGTCGCTTATACTTAAAAAAGAAGAGTTGCAATTTCTAAAAGTTACGAAGGATGGGAAGTCGGAAAAAGCCTTGATCTTGGAGAGCCTTGAAGGGACACAGAATATAGAAGAAGAAAGAGTCCAAATTTTTAATTCTACATTTTAGTTTAAAGCTGAAAATTACCACGTATCATGTTTGTTCTTGCGTAGCAAATTCACCATACATTTTTTTTTCCAGCTCTGATAAAATCATTTACCCAGTCTTGTGCAGGAAGACTTATTTTACACTCTGCAACCTCTTTCCTGACAGACGCAAAATCGCTTGCCTATCAATATTCTATCATAGGTCAGTCAGTTAAGGGCCATATGTAATACATGCTTAGGCGATCATGTCTCAAAAGAGACATGACTGAGCAGGCAGCAGATTATCCCATAGTAGGTTGCCATTACTTTCTGCAGTAGACTGGTTGCCAGCCAAGGCTATAGAACCCAATCTGTTCTATTATTTAACCCATAACTAGAAGGAAGAGATGGATTACCTTTCCCAAGGGTATTTGCGCATAAGTGAATGCAAGGAATTCAACTGAAATTTGAACACAACTCCCCAATTTTTTGTTCCAAGCCGATATCCACTGCACCACAAATAAAGAAAAAAGGCACCAAACTTATTAAAAACAAAGTTTTTCCATCAAGATGTTTGTTATTATTAAGAGGAAAGATCAAAGTATTTTTTAATTATTTAAAAAAAAATTTAATCGTTTCTAGCATGTTTGAAATGTTGGTAAAGATTTTGTTTTTCGTCAACGGGTAACCAAATTTTTCCAGACTTTACTATGGATAATGTAATATTACAAAACTTATGTTTTTAGTGAAAAACATTAATTTGGAAATTCTTGTAAAAATCAAATAAATGTCAGATTTTAATGAAACTTTCAGGATTTATTCACAAATGAATTAAATTATTTTTAAAATGATTATTTTTAGAAAATCTTGGTAAATTTTTTTTTCATATCTGCTAGCCTGCTCCATGTAATTTCATAAAATTTCAAGAAATTAAATTCTGTCTGAAAAGCTTGTTTTATTAGTTAGACACAGGACTCCTTGAGGAATGTAAATCATCTAATTTTTTTTTTTCAAACAGCATTTTTTCCGAAATTCTGCCCCGAATATTAAAATATAAAATTTAATAAATCTATGACATTAGATAAGCTTTTATTTACTTATATATATATTTAAAATATTGTAGTTTAAAGAAGAAAAAAATTTTTGATGAATAAATAATTTTTACAAGAATTGATTTCATTTCTTCTTTCTTAATTATAAGAATTTATAAAATTACAAAATTATTTTAAAATTCTTCATAGCCTTGTGATGGCTAGGTTATTAAGTGAAGACTAAATTTACTAATTGAAAATTGAAAAGCTTAATCCAAATTCTTGAGCCAAAAAATATTTAAAATAATTGTGTGTGTGAATGTTTTTTTTTTTTAGTATGATACTTTGTATGTGGTATTAAAAGGTCATGTGTTTCACGGTTTCTTTCCTTTACAGGAAAAAATTTGGACAATTATGTCAATTCTGATCAACTATACTTAGGTTATCACCACATTTGGCTGTCATTACTTCTGTATAGGTCCTGTCCATGTATATCAATATTGGCTTTATGGCCGAAAACCCCCCATATTTTATAAAAATTGAAAACCAATAGAAAATTGAACAACTAATCAAATGAATAAAAAACAATAGCAAGTTTTCTGACGTATATATATATATATATATATATATATATATATATATATATATAACAATAAACAGCTGGAATTTATTAATTCACAAATATAATAATGATTTTTTTTGAGAAAGTAATGCATGCAAAAAGTTCTTTGTTGCAAGGAATACTTCACAGGTCAGAAACGTATGACCTCTGTGATTAAGAAATATTTTTATTGTAAATTTCATGCTATCAACAAGTAATACTTGTTTCAAATCAGATTAATTTAACTTTAAATTTGCTAATTTTCCAAAAATATGTTACAGGTGTGTATTTTATTTTTGCATGATTTTTAAAACCAAGAATCAACTTTTCTTTACAAACTTGTCAATATGTCAAAATGAACAAAAAAATTATAACTTTTGAAAACTAAAAAAAAGCAAATGTCAAGATTCCAATCAATATAAATTCTGTTTGATATACATCAGAGTATTTTGCTTACTGGTAATAGTAAATTTAATCATTTAGCTAAAATGAAAGCTTCAAAAAAGCTTTTTTTTAATTCACTTATGTATTGAAAATAAGTGGAGGTAACTACACTATCACTATTTCCATGGCAAGTATTCAAATGGATTCCATACATTAGTTCCACCAGTTTCTATCTTTAAAGTTAGGACTCATCATGCTACTTCAACAAGATCAAATAATATGCATTTCCTACGTTTTCCAATCGTAAGGAATAAGATCAACTAAGCTATTTACCAAGAACTGCTAATTTGTGAAACAATGGATACTTCTGTTGCAATGATATCAATGTCGTTGGCAGGAACATCATCTGACACAGGAACATTGTCAGCGATTTGACAGAAATGTTGTTGGCATTTGTCAGGAAAGGCCTAGTACATAGTCTGACAAGGACAGATTCAGCAGACTCTCAGGCAGATAGGCAAGATAGCACATGTGCACTTCGGCCATGGGCTGTCACATGTTTTACTTTTTTTGTGAGTTTCCACCACTATTAAATGGGATCACTGTGAGCTAGCACATGCGAGTCACGGAAATTGGACTTGAACAGTTGTTGTTTATTTGCTAGATTGACTATGGGCAACGGGATCTCAGACTGGATTGTTCCACTTCCGAAGTAGAGTCAAAATAGACCGGCTGCTAACTAGGATGTAATTGGCTCCAGGATACTACACTTTGATCATGTATTCTGAGCCAAGAAAAGCTTTATTTACCTAGTCTCCCCCACTTAGACAAGTTGTGACACAAGGTCAGTTTTTAATGTGGAGAACCTGAGCGCATACGCTCAGACCGCTGGTCAAAGATTACCCAGCCCATGTATCCGCGGTAACTGGGTACTAAGTTTGTCATAGCTGGTCGTTCTCCTTCCAAACTTACACATCAGCCACTAGGTGGTGAGTGCTGCAGAAGGCTGGAGAGTAGAAAGTGAGTATCTGAGTCATGCACAGATACTACACTTTGATACTGCTCTCCAGGCCAAGAAAAGCCATTATTAAACTTATCCCCCTACCCACTGAGGTGAGATGTTATACAAGATCAGTTTTTGATGTGGGGATCTCGAGCACATAAGCTCAAGTTGCTGGTCAAAGATTACCCAGCCCCCATATACGCAGTAACTGGGTACAAAGATTGTCCTAGCTAGTCTAATCTTGTCAAAGCTGGTCGTTCCTCTTCCAAATTTACACATGCATGCCACTCATTGGCAAGTGCTGCAGGCAACCGGAAAACAGAAAATTAATATCTGAGCACAGATACTACCCTTTGATCCTGATCTGCGGGCCAATAAGAGGCATTATTTACCCTACATCCTCACTGAGATGTGACACAAGGTTGGCTTTTAATGTGGGGATTACCGCATACGCGGTAACTAGGTACTAAGCATGTCTTATCTAGTGTAAACTTGTCTTAGCTGGTCATAGCTTGTTAAAGTTGGTCATTCCGCTTTCAATCCTACACAAACGCCATCAGATGACAATTGCAGCAATCTGCCAGAGAGCAGAAAGTGAATATCTGAGCACAGACACTACACTTTGATCTCACTGAGCGAAATCTCAGTAACATTTTTATTACAGTTATTAAAAGTCTTGACCCTAAGAAGACAAAATCCCAGTGGTTTTCCTTAACAATATTAACCCTGAGTTATCTCCAATCTTAGCGAAATTATTTAACTACTATTTGAAGGAGACACCCTTCCCAACCCTGTGGAAAGTGTCAAGTGTATGCTCTGCTTTCAAGAATGTGAGTGAGCGCTCATACTAATCACAGTATAAACCCATTATCTTCCTTAGTGTCATTAGCAAACTTTTTGAAACTATAACCAACAAGAAGGTTGTTGATCACCTAAAGGGGAGCGGTTCTGTGACTACTGCATCCAGGACAGTTGTGTACCAGACAATTGTATACCAGAAAATTAGTGTCTCTAGACAAATGTGTCCCTGGATAATTGCTTTCCTCTGGTAATTTTTTGAAATTTTTAAAGGCAATTAACATAAATTTTGAAAAATAACATAGGTAATAATCACAAATTAAAAAAAAGGAATAAAAGAAATAAAGTAAAATAAAATTTCAAATTTATTTTTGTTATAAATGCAATGACAGATTCAGTCAGTTAAGTGCCATACGTGATACACTACTTTGGGCAATCATGTCTTGAAAGAGACATGACTGACTGGGCAAATGATTATGCTGCAGGAGGTTACCATTACTTTCTGTGGTAGACTGGTTGCCAGCCAAGGCTAGAGAACCCAATCTGTCCTATTATTTAATCCATAACTGGAGGGAAGAAACGGATTAATACCTTTCTCAAGGATATTTGTGCGTAAGTGAATGCAAGGAATTCAACTGGAGTTCGAACTTGGCTCCCCGATTTGTCATTCTGAGTTGATATCCAATGCACCACAAAACAGTGTTTAAAAAATATATCATTAGCAGACTACGTCACACATGGCTGGTTTCTCTATCCATTGTGTGTCTGTTCTGTGGTTTCTCCGTTGTCCCTTATTCATCTAGTTCAGAGCTGTGAGCTTATATCCTTTTAACTAGGCTCCTAGACACTAGTGCATACTTCAGTTTCGGCTCACGTCAAAAATCCCTTTATGTTATATTTTAATTTTTCAGCGTTTCATTCTTTTTCATTTTTATATAACAGAAGTTATGTATGGAACTTGTCTTATTTTGGTAGATTTATAGTTATTCGACATTAGCCCTGGTATTCAATGTGATTATTTTTGCCTTCACTGTGTGGTCAGCATGTGCTTTTTACGGTTTGTTGCACCTTAACCCACAAAATCAACTGTGATTTAATTGCACTCATTGTCTTGACAATCATGCTGTTTTTTCTAACAATTAGGAACAGACATTTCTTATCACTTGACTACATCTACTGTAGCGTATTCTGTGGATAAATGCCATCAGCTTTTAAGACTTTAAACTTTTTTTTAAAGCTAATATGAAAATTAAACTGGACGTGTAGTGAGTCCCGACAAAAATAAACTAAAATATAAAATATAACAAAAATATAAATAATTCAATATTTACAGTATTCGGACTATTTTCTAAATCTTTGTTGCCATTTTGTATGACGTTTCGGCTGTTGTACACTCCAGCCTTCTTCAGGTGCTAGAAATTTCAAACTGAACCCTTTATTACAATCACTGGAGTATATGATCTTCATACATTACATAGTAGTGCCTCCTTTGGTAGATCATATACCCCAGTGGTTGTAATAAAGGGTTCAGTTCAAAATTCCTAGCACCTGAAGAAGGCTGGAGTGTACAATGTCCAAAACATCATACAAATGGCAACAAAGATGATGACAATAGTCCAAATAATGTAAATACTGTAAATACCACCTCATCTCAGAAATATAGACAAATACTATAAATAATTCAAATTAAAATAAGTAATTTTTGCTTTCTTTTAAAACTTTATCTCTCTCTCTCTTTCTCTCTCTCTCTCTCTCTATATATATATATATATATATATATATATTTCTCTCTCAACTAATGAGAAGGTCACCCTCAAATAAAAAGAAGAAAAACATGAAACCTACCAAAAAAAACTGAAAGTTTGCGGGACCAGAGACCTATGACTATAGATCTACCAAAATAAGACAGGTTCCATGCATAACTTCCGTTATATAAAAAATAAAAAAAAGAACACTGCAAAATTTTAATGAATAACATAAAGTGACTTTTGATGTGAGCCAAAACAGAAGTATGCACCAGTGTCTTGGAGCCGAGTCAAACAAATATAAGATCACAGCTATGAGCTAGATGAATAAGGGAAACCGCAGAACAGAGACGTGACCGATAGAGAAACCAGCCATGTGTGACATAGTTAAGAAGTCATCTGCTAGCAATATTTTGCTTCACTTAGTGCCAAGGAAAACGCAGTTGATTGACAATGACTTATTTTTAAGATAAGTTACAACAAACAAGGTCTGACCATGAAACTATCCACTATTAAATTGAAATGGACATTTCACCTGACTGCTACCAATATGCACCTTATGGACAAACTTTTTGCTAAATCGAATATCAAAGAACTTACTCTACATTAAAGCAAATAGATAAGAATATTTTATTTGTTTTATACCCTTGAGTCAGTTAATTTAAGTTCCAAAGTTTCCTGTAAATAAATACCAAAACTCCCTGGTACAACAGATATACTACGGACAATTTAAAACTGATGTGATATTCTTGTGCCAGGTGAACTTGGCATGACATAATGATTAACAAACTAGTTTTTTTTCCTCCACACTGAGTCAGCCAGTTAAGTGTCATACGTGATACACGCTTGGGTGATCATGTCTCGAAAGAGACATGACTGACTGGGCAGAAGATTATCCCACAGTAGGTTGCCATTGCTTTCTGCAGTAGACTGGTTGCCGACCAAGGCTATAGAACCCAATCTGTCCTGCTATTTAACCCATAACTGGAAGGAAGAGACGGATTAATACCTTTCCCAATGGGTATTTGCGCGTAAGTGAATACAATGGATTCAACTGGAATTTGAACTCAGCTTCCCAGTTTCTCGTTTCGAGCTGATATCCACTGTACCACAACGCACACTGAGTAACTTGTCTTTATAGACATTCATGAATTTAAGCGCAGTATTATAGTCATTGGAAATTAAATCTTATAATTTCACTGATGAAATTGCTATTAGGTTGTCCGAAAAGTTCGTAAACACTTGCAAAAAATTGAAATTTTACTCACCAAGTAATCTAAGGTTACCAGAAAACACTTGCAAAAAATTGAAATTTTACTCGCAAAAACAACAAAAATTATTGCTCAAAATAAAGACCATTATTTTCCAAGACTTTCTGCCATTGATCTGCAAGCTCTCAGATCTGGTCAAAGTACCACTCAACCGGCTTCGAATCAAAGAATTCTTGACATGCTTCCTTGACTTCATCAAACTAGTCGAATCGGCGGCCCTTCAGAAAGTGTTGCATTGAGCGTAATCTGATGGAGCACAGTCAGGACTGTAGGCTGGATGTGGCAGAACCTCAATGCCATCCAGCTCTTCAAACTTGTCTTTGGTCTTCCTGGCGGTGAGTGGCTTGGCATTTTCCTGCTGCATCAAAGCGCATTTTCAGTTAATCAGAGCTTGGTACTTTTGCTTCAAGACCCGTAGACCCGCTCAAGTTGCTAACAGTAAAATTCAGCACTGATGGCACGACCATTTGGAACGAACTCAAAATGCACGATTCCTTCAAAGTTCCACCAAATGCACAACATGACTTTCTTGCCGAATTGATCTTGTTTTGGAACTGACAGTGTCTCTTGCCCTTTCTGAACCCATCGCTTGTCTCGCTTGTGCTGAACCAGATAGACCCATTTTGCAAGTGTTTACGAACTTTTGGGACAACCTAATTTTTGAAACTAAAAGTTTTGTGCTGACAGTTTCTTCTCTCACACTTCTTGCTTATGGGCACTCTTCCCATTTCCTGCTTTCCTGTCAACTATGATCTTCAAAGATTAAAATGTTAGTGGTCGTCTTCTGTCTTTTAAATCATCATTTATCCATCACACCCAATGGTTCATAGGGCAGCAACTTTTTGTTGCTGTTTCTATAATAAACTTTTTTACAGGGCAGAGTTGTTAGCCCTGCACCCAACCCCCAAACTTGGAGGACCAGTAGACCATTCTTGGTTCTTACATTTACAGTACCTGGTATTCCCAAATGGTCACCCATTTAAGTACTGACCGGGCTCGATGTTGCTTAACTTCAGTGATCAAACAGAAACTGGTGCATTCAACACAATATAGCCATAGACTGTTTTTAAATCCTGTTCTTGTATTGCTATCTCTGTTTCTTTCATTCAGTATTGACCCGAGCTTTTCCACATGGCACAAGAATGATTTTGCTGTGGAGCATTCCAAGCGTATATGCTAGGGCAAAAATTCCTCAGGGTTGTGCTCTTGTCTATTTACCTCAAAGGGAAGAGTCTTGTCTGGGTTCCTCTCCACTCAAAGGTAGAGAGTCCAACAAGGATAAAGTTTTGGCAAACTCTGTTTCTTTCACGCTCAGTAACTTTTTGCATTCTTGTAGCTTTACAATGTAGAGTAAATAATACATACTGAGAGCACAAATAAACAGGACCAGACGCCTTAAATAAAGAAGTCCAAGTGAGTTCAAATAAAACCCATTGGATTTTAGTCATAAGTATTTTGAACACACATCACAGCGAGTAGCCTTAACAAGACTTACTATTATAACCACTAGAAATAAGTTATAATGGTGGCAATGAGGGAATTATAGCAAGTAGAAAAAAGATATTTTACATCCTGAATTATAACAAATAGAAAAAATTTTTCATCGGTGCATATTATAAGAGTAACAACAAAAATTTTGAACCACGTTGGTGTAATTTTCTTTAAATATGGACGAAATATTAGCGCAGGTGGTAAAAATACAACAATAGCAGCAACAGCAACACCAGCAGTTGTTGGAACTCAAGAAACAACAACAAAAGTAAATTGAAATAATTCAGAAGAAAACAGAAATTTACCTAAGTTCTTTCACTCTTGATGGCAATTGTCATATCTGAATTCACATACAATTCAGATGACTTTTTCTGCTTATTTTAAAAGATACGAGCAAATTTTCTGAGAAGAATGCAGCGACTGGGAAGATGAGAAAAAAACCCAAGACTTTTGTTGAGAAAGTTAGCACTGGAAGAACATGAAAAATACTGTCATTTTGCACTACTGAAAAAATAGGATAAATTTGTTTTGAAGAAACAGTTAATATTCTGACTAAAAGTTTTAGTGAAAAAATCTCCTTATTCAATACTCGTAAGAAATGAATGAATCTAACAAAAATGGAAGACAAAAATTTTGTCACAAATGTTGGAATCATTAACAAGGAACATGAAAGATTCAGATTAAATGAACTGACTTCGGATATGTTTAAAGGATTAATTTTTGTTTAAGGGTTAATGGTGAATAAAAGATGCAGAAATACAGGTGAGAATTCTAACAATACTTGAACAGAATAATAAACTTACACTACAGAAAATATTGATTGAATGTCAGAGAATTATAAATCTGAAATACAATGCCGAAGAAATTGAAGAAAAACTATGTGCATACATATAAGCGACAGAAAAATGTGGAAAAAAGAAAATTAATCTGTGTTTCAGATGTGGAAGATTACATTTTGGAGATGACTATCCCCTTAAAAATTTGAAATGTTACAATTATGGAAAAGTAGGACATAAAAAGCACACTGTAAAACTAAAGCAAGGAAAAGTTCTCACAGAATAAATCTATACAGAGCATTGTGACGAAAAAAATAATCACAGAAAACCAAAGAAAACTCGTGTATGTAAAAATTAATAATGTCAATGTAAAAATGCAACTAGATACTCATAGCGATATCACAATAATCAATGCCCTTGTTTCCTGTTTAGGATGTGGTCCCTGGCTTTCTCTTTTCCAATCATTCTACTCTTAAGTAGCCCTATGCGCATCAGTGGTGTCCCTGCCTTGCTTGGGGTGATATCACAATAATCAATGAATTGACATGTAAAGCAATCAAAAAACATTAAAAAGAATGTTGAAAGTTGAAAGTAGCATGTTAGGTGAAAAATTATTTTTTATAGGCAAAATGACTTGCAAATTCTTATTCCATATCATGTGTGTAAAAGCTAAGGCTTATAGGTTAAAAAATACCGCAAATTTATTCAGTACAGCCTGGATGGAATTATTGAAACTGTGGGATTTATCTATAAATATTTATTGTAAAAATGTAAGTGGACAATTAACCATTAAAAAAAAAAAAAAGAAACAGAGTTAAAATTTAAAGGAAGAATTAAAAAAATGTTTTCCAGATGTTCTTTCGGATGAGTTGGGTCGGTGTTCCAAATTCAAAGTGAAATTTCAAATAAAAAAAAATGGTTGACACACCAATGTTTAAAACAAAATGTAGTGTACCACTATAGCGTTGGATCAAGATATTGAAAAGATAGTAAAAGCCTAAAGTGTTCCTGCTCTGGCAGCAAAATCACCCACTGCAAACTTACAACTAAATTTTTACTCCCCCTCCCCCACAAAAAAAAAAGATAAGAGAAATTTGTTTTGAAGAAACAGTAAATATTCTGACTAAAATTTTTTAGTGGATGAAGACATTTAAAAAGTATTTAAAGCTTGTAGAGATTCTGAAGATACTTTGTGGTCAAGACTTCACAGAGATTTTGCAGGTCCAATAAATGGGTCACATTATCTTGTGGTAGAGGACAGCTTTAGTAGGTGGTTTGAAATTTGTAAGTGGAAAAAGAAACAACTTCAATGGTTACAGTGAATTTTTTTAAACAAACTGTTTGCAAGATATGGCACTCCAGATAATGGTAAATAATTTACTTCTTACGAATTTAAATATTTTTGTCAAATGTTCTTAATTGAACCACTTACTATTTACTGTATCACCCAAGATCAAACAGACAAGCTGAATGGTTTGGCCATCCTTTTAAAAGAGTTTTGAAAAAAATCAATAAAAAGTGAGTAAAGAAGCACTGCAAAAATATATGAGAGTATACCGAATAATGCCAAATCCCAATACATTATCAGGCATGTTCCTGACAGAATTCTGCCAGCAATATCAGTTGATATTTACAAGAAAAATTAAAACAGTGTTTGACAAGTTGTTATCAAGTCAAAAAAAAAAGAGAAAAGATAACAAAAAGAACCCTAAATTTTTCAAAATTGGCAAAAAAGTGCTTTTCATAGTATATAAAAATGGACAAGAAATGTGGGAAGATGTCATGAATTGGAAAGGTGATATATATGATAAAAGGATAAAAATAGGAACACAAAAGCCATTGAAATCAGTTAATGGAAAGCTTTACTGAATAAAGGCCTGTAAGAAAGGAAGAACCTATGCAAGTAATGTATACTTTTGATATGCTAGCACTCCAAGAATTTCTTGAACATACAAGTACAATTACCAGAAAAAGGAAATGTACAGGAAAACTAGAATTTGACAAAAGACTTAAAAAATACAAAGTTCAATATGTTGGTGAATTTGCCAGAAAGAGGCGGTGAATACTAATAAATAAGTAAAACATTTGAAAATGAGGATGCTGAAGGATAAATAATACATCCCCAATAACATAAATGAACTAGGCCAGATGCCTTAAATAAAGAACTCCATGTGAGTTTAAAAAAATGCCCGTTGGATTTCAGACAAGAGTATTTCTAACAGACTTCATGGTGGGTAGCTTAGGAAGGACATAAGATTATAACTGCTGTAAATAAGTTTTAACAGTGGGGATTTATAACAAGTAGGTAAAATATTTTTTACTTTGGTGTATATGATAACATTGACGATGGAAATTTAGAACCACGTTGGTTTAAGTTTTATCTTTGGTGTGTAAAAAAGTTAAAAAAATAAAGAACAAATATTATTCAAATATGGAAGAAGCATTAGCTCATATGGTAAAAATGCAACAACAACAGCAATAATTAGCAACATCAGCAGTTGTTGGAACTTCAGAAATAACAACAAAAGTTAACTGAAATAATTTAAAAGAAAACAAAAAGTTTTCCAAGTTTTTCATTCCCAACATAGTAAAAATGCTATATCTGAATTCACATACAATTCAAATGATGAATTTACCTGTTCTGATTATTTTAGAAGATACAAGCAAATTTTCACCAATGAATGCAGTGACTGGTAAGACAAGAAAAAAACAATTGGGGACATAAGATTATAACTTCTATAAATGAGTTACAACACTTTATTACTTTGCTTGGGGTTAATGATAAAAAAGAGATTTTAAACCAAGGATTCCAGCATGAAGACTGACCATGCACCAAAAGTGACATCATTCATGATAAAATGTAGCACATTATATCTCACTGAATTTTACCAATCAGTTTAAAATTGAAACTCACATGACACCATAGATTTCCACTGCATTGGCTTGGGACAATAATATAGTTAGTGGACTGTAAATGTTGACCTGAAGCAACTGGCATTTTACGACAATCACCAGTAAAATCAAAATGTTAAAACTTCAGAGCAATGTTTTGTTGTCCAAAAATAGTTAAAGAGTAAATAGATAAATGAAAACCTCTGGAATCAAGTGTCAATTTGCTGGAAGAAAAGGAATTCTGGTTATGGTCTCATATGATTAAGCTGCATTCTAGATAAAGGACAGTCACAAGTTGTTCATCATGACAGCCACAGTCAGAAATGGGCAGAAGGGAAGTTAGAGTCTTTTTAGGCCAAAGGGAAGATTAGCCTTACGTCATACGAAGCTTTGTACTTGAAGATTAGGGTCAGATATTTTTCCTGGTGCCTGTAGCACACCAATAAGAAGTACTGAGGGAGTTAAACAATTTTCTCCCCTACCCCATGCACACATTGCTTTAAAAACAGACTTCTCCCATATCCTGTCCTGTGAGAAGATGAGTATATAACTATGATGCTTATCAAATAAACTTAAAGAGTTTAACATCACCCTGTTACTTGAGTTTAGCTAACAAGAAATTATTTTCAGTATATATTGTAAGTGACCCTGGCTGAATTTTCCAAAACACTCAGTGTCAAAACAGGCATCCCTCTGAGTTAATTCAAATTGGTTAAATTTGGGTGATTAATTTTATGATATAGCAATACTAGTTGCATTATTCAATATGAAAAAATTATTTTTATTATACTTGAGTCTATATGAAAACATTGGTTGAGTTCACACTTGTGCCTACAAGCAAATATTGGTTAGGTTTATACTTGAGTCTATTGGCAAAAACTGTTTAGTTTATAGATGAGTCGATAGGTATACAGTGGTTGGGTTTATATAAGTATATTTATTGTAAGTGCTCCTGATTGAAATACCCCAACACTGAATACCAAATAAGCAGCCACCTGAGTTCATTCCAGCTGGTGGGGTGGTTTTGATGGATTTTATGATATATCAATGTGTGTTGGATGATTTAATGTTGAAATCAGTTTTTTGCTTAATTATATTTGAGTCTTTAAGCATTTATTTGATCAGAGGATTATTATATAGATAAAAATCCATTACTCATGCAGAAGATATAACAAATGTATTTATCTAAATCTATCTAAACTTATTTATAAATGGATCTTTGTCTCTGTGTGTGTGTGTGTGTGTGTGTATCCGTTACCTATAGACTCCAAAATGACTGAAGCAATTTTCTTGAAAATTTACACAGTTGTACTATAAGCGTCTGCAAGTGTTCTTAGCTAGGTTTTTTGTTTAGGTACCCCTGATAAATATCAAAAACGATAATCGAAAAAATCGGGTTATAGAAGGTGTGGTCCAATTTTAATCAAATTTGATACACACATAGACAAAGACATAAAAAATGATATTCAGAAGTTTCAAGATTGCAGTTCTTACAATAGTGCAGATAATTGATAATATATATAGATAAAAGGCAAGAAGTTTGTGTGTGTGTCTGTTTATCTGTCTGTATGTCCTTTATACAAATCCACAATTTTTATCCAATTCTCACCAAACTTGATACAAATATTCTTTAGGCTGAGTCTGAGCTTCAGGACCATGGATTAGTTTTAAAGCTTTCATTACACCCGAGCAACGCCGGGCTATACTGCTAGTTTACATTAATTACAACAATCAAACTGTTGTCCTCATCTTGTACACTGACTTTCTTTAAGTGATTATCCAAGTGGATAAAATCATTGGCTGGATCTAGTGAGTAGAGCTGTGTGTTCAATATTTGGTGAACAAACTGAGAGAGTTGAGTTCAAATAGAGATAACTAAGACACCCGAAAGTGGCATGATTCATGGAATTAGAATAATCTACACCAGTAATCAAAATGAAGGGTTCGGTTTTAAAATTTTAATCATTTGATGAAGGCTGGAGCATACAGTTACTGAAACATTGTGAATATGGCAATAATGATGAGGATAATAGTCTGAACAATGTAAATAATTACAATACCTCATCTCAGAAATATAGACAAATAAAAAGAAAGTAATTATAAAATTACTTAAATATTACTATCATGTTTTAAGGGTACAAATGGTGTTAGCATTTTTGTATATTTTGTTTCCTGTAAGCCCATGAGACTCTTCACCTTTTGACCATAGTCATGTACATAAAAAAAGTTTCATGACACAACTGGAATCTCTCTTTGCCACTATTAAGCATTGGAAGATGGCAGGGTTTGGCCATGTCACTTGGCATAACTGCATCTGCATGACCAATCAGGCAAGATGCAAGGCACTGTTGAAGGGGGATAGAAGTGGGGATAACAACCCAAAAGTTGGTCAGACAATATCAATGACAATGCCTGAACCTTTGAGAGCCACTGCCAACAAATCATCCTGGAAAAGATTGTCTGTTTTTTTTTATTTTTAGGTCCTCCCTACAATTGCAACATTCAAGTGACTGATGATGATGATGATATTTTGTTTTTTAAACCTAAATCTAAATCTAATCTAAACTTATTTATAAATGGAACTTTGTGTGTGTGTGTGTGTGTGTGTGTGTGTGTGTGTGTGTGTGTGTGTGTGTCTGTGTCTGTGTGTGTGTGTCCGTTACCTATAGACTCCGAAACGGCTGAACCGATTTTCTTGAAAATTTATACAGTTGTACTATAAGCATCTGCGAGTGTTCTTAGCTAGGTTTTGTGTTGAGGTACCCTTGTTAAATATCGAAAATCAATAATCGAAAAAAATCAGGTGATAGAAGGAGTGATCTCATTTTAATCAAATTTGATACACTCATAGACAAAGACATAAAAAATGATATTCAGAATTTTCAAGGTTGCAGTTCTTACAATAGTGCAGAAAATCGATAATATATATTCATATACTAGCAGTATAGCCCAGCGTTGCTTGGGTGTAATGAAAGCTTTAAAACTAATCCATGGTCCTGGAGCTCAGACTCTTTGGACGTTGGCACGAAAGACTAAAAAGCAATAGTTGTTTCCAGTTAAAGCGAAACCATAGACTGAAAGAAAAATGAATGGATGTAAGTTAAATTTTGATTTCCTGGTATCGATATCAAATTTTCTGCACTACTGTAAGAACTGCAACCTTGAAACTTCTGAATATCGTTTTTTATGTTTTTGTCTATAAGTGTATCAAATTTGATTAAAATCGGACCACTCCTTCTATAACCTGATTTATTCGATTATCGATTTTCTATATTTTTTGTGGGTACCTTGACACAAAACCTAGCTAAGAACACTCGCAGTCGCTTATAGTACAACTGTGTAAATTTTCAAGAAAATCGGTTCAGCTGTTTCGGAGTCTATAGTAACGGATACACACAGACACACACACACAGAAAAAGTTCCATTTATAAATAAGTTTAGATTAGATATATATATATATATATATATATATATAAGGCAAGATGTTTGTTTGTCTGTCTGTTTATCTGTCTGTATGTCCTTTATACAAATCCACAATTTTTATCCGATTCTCACCAAACGTCACACAAATATTCTTTAGGCTGAGTCTGAACTCCAGGACCATGGATTAGTTTTAAAGCTTTCATTACACCCAAGCAACGCCGGGCTATACTGCTAGTATATATATATATATATATATATATATTAGGTGCGATTTGTAAATTGTCGCAATTATTTTATTATTTCAAATATTCTTTAGGCTGAGTCTGAGCTCCAGGAACATGGATTAGTTTTAAAGCTTTCATTACACCCGAGCAATGCCGGGCTATGCTGCTAGTCATTTAAAAAGCAAAGGTTTTTCTTACATTGCACAGATAAAAACCCGAATTTGTCTATACCTCTGAGATGAGGTAGTATTTACTTTATTTACATTTTTCAAACTATTGTCCTCATCTTTATTGCCATGTCTACAATGTTTCGGCTGTTGTATGCTCTGGCCTGCTTCAGGTGCTAGGAATTTCAAACTGAACCCTTTATTTCAATCACTGGGGTATATTATTCTCATTCCACATGCAATGCCACTTCTGGTAGCCATGTAGCTATCTCCCTTTAACTTAATCCTCTAAGTTATTTGTTGACTGTAGTCTGGTATTGAAGTCACAAATCCTTGGGTAAAGTCAATGAAACTAAACGTCTATATCCACTGGGCCATGTGTAGGACATAAAGGATTCGATTCAAAATTCTTAGCACCTGAAGAAGGCCAGAGTGTACAACAGCCAAAACAGGATAAACATGACAATAAAGATGAGGACAATAGTTCAAAAAATGTAAATAATGTAAAAATTTGAAGTAATTGCAAAATTACTTAAATATGGTTTTTATTTTTTGACAGTACAAGTCACATCAGTTTTCTTTTGATACTTTTAATTTTAAGAGTTTTGTTTAATGTTGTAAAGGCCCTGGGTTTGCTGACACCCCATGCAAAATTAATTCCAACACCTTTACAAGTATTTTTTTCAAATTTCCACAAGGTAAAAAGCTGATAATGTAGAATATTATTACAATATACAACTTAATACAAGCTAAAGAAAACATTCATTCAGTTAGTTAAGTGCCATATGTGAAACACGCTTGGGCGATCATGTCTCAGAAAAGACATGACTGACTGGGCAGAAGATTATCCCGCAGTAGGTTGCCATTACTTTCTGCGGTAAATTGGTTGCCAGCCAAGGCTATAGAACCCAATCTGTCCTATTATTTAGCCCATAACTGGAAGGAAGAGACAGATTAATACCTTTCCCAAGGGTATTTGCGCATAAGTGAATGCAATGAATTCAAGTGGAATTCGAACTCGGCTCCCCGATTTCTCGTTCCAAGCCGATATCTACTGCACCACATCCTACCTAAAACATTTTTTCTAGCCTTTCTTTTCATTTTACTTCTATACTTATCTTCTTTACAAGATCATTTTCTATTGACAAAATCATTTAAGAATTTAATCATTAACCTTTGCTGATTAACCTTTGCTGATTAACATTTGATCATTAACCTTTGCTCATTAACCTTTCCTGTTTCAGCCAAAATAAATCCATTCAAATATAAATGAAAAGAATGTGACACTCCTCAACAATGTACTGAAGGCAAACAAACAGCCTTTTCATATTTTTATTCAGCCATCAGTAAAAATCTCAAGAGAACTGGTTGGTTGATTTTGTTTAGCCACATATCAACACCTCTATGGGTTATTTAATGCCAAAATCTAAATATTTTGAACATAGTTTTATGACTTCAACTATAAATAAAATGGATTGTTAGTCATTTTGCTATCAAATTTATTGTTGGTAATTCTACTTTAGATATATATTGTTGGCATTTTTTTATATAAAAATGCACTACTGATATTTTTTTTTATAATCATATCGCCCCAAGCAAGGCATTTTACTGTCACTCTTTTTCAGGGGGTTACATAGAAGGAAAATTATGAGAAAGAGTGACAAGTTATAGGGGGTGTCAGGAAGTGGGTAAGAGAAGGATGAGAATACTGATGAGAGTGCAGTGGACGGAGAAAGGAGCATGAGAGAGAGGACGCAGGTTAGTGAGATGGGAGATGACTATTGACTTTACATTTAAATTCTTGGAGATTGTAGTTGTCGGGGAAGTAAGTAAATGGAAGGAAATTCCACAGATGGGAAGTGCGAGAAAAGAAGCTGCTGGAGTAGAATTTTACTATAAAAATGTATTTTTATACTTCCATGGTGTTTGGGAAGTATAACAATAGTATTTGCCCATAGCTGGGGCCCTAACAGGTGCTACCACTCTGCTGCAGATAACTGCTTTGTGTTGTTTTGTTTGAATTATAGACATAAAAAAATGACCATGTTTTTCATCACTCTGTGATGAAGCTTACTTTAGTCAATGTTTCATATCCTAATGATTATATTGTATAACACACTCAGATGTAAATAGGGATAAGTTTACCTTCAAGAGGATTTGAACACCGAGTGAAATAGGTAAAACCCTCAGTTGTCAACCATGCTAATCTGTATTGTTATGAAAGTGTTTAATCACTGGTACTATGAACCAGCAGCCTTTGTTTGCTTCCTCCAATATAGCACAAATTTACTGTGTACTCAAAGCAACCCTTATCACACCCTTATCACAGTCAAAAGGAATTGTGTGCAAGGGAATATGGTTTGGGCCCTCAAGATTTTCTTTCCTGGGTTTGACAGTTTTTTTTTAAGTAATCAGATCTACACAACAAATGTCTTCTCTATATTATACTAGCAGTATAGCCCGGTGTTGCTCAGGTGTAATGAAAGCTGTAAAACTAATCCACAGTCCTGGAGCTCAGACTCTTTGGACGTTGGCATGAAAGACTAAAAAGCAATAGTTGTTTCCAGTTAAAGTAAAACCATAGACTGAAAGAACAATGAATTGATGTAAGTCAAATTTTGATTTTCTGGTATCGATATCAAATTTTCTGCACTATTGTAAGAACTGCAACCTTGAAACCTCTGAATATTGTTTCTTATGTCTTTGTCTATGAGTGTATCAAATTTGATTAAAATCAAACCACTCCTTCTATAACGTGATTTTTTCGATTATCGATTTTCGATATTTATCAGGGATACCTCGACACAAAACCTAGCTAAGAACACTCGCAGATGCTTATAGTACAACTGTGTAAATTTTCAAGAAAATTAGTTCAGCCGTTTCGGAGTCTATAGGTAACGGACACACACACACACACACACACACACACACACACACACACACACACAAAGTTCCATTTATAAATAAGTTTAGATTTATTTTTTGTGATTGCTGTGTTTCTCCTCCCAAATAGACGAGCTTCTATGTTTTTTAGTGATCATTACAGTTTTTTTTTTTATGTAGTGGAAATAGAAGAATGAATGAGGAGGAAGAGAAAGGTACACTGCATGGACTCTGAGCTGTCTAGTCCTGGGCATGACAGTCAACTGCATCTGGCAGCAAGGCCTCTAATTGGGAGGCTGTGAGGAACATGGAACCACCTCTTAATTGCTGTTGTTCTCAGGTACACCCTGACCTGGAGTGGTAACACCTGTTAGGGTCTCAGCTATGAGCAAATAGTTAACCCCCAAACTGGGGTCAAAACACTATAAAAGTATAAAAATACACTTTTAAAGAAAAATATAGATAAAAATAGACTTTTATAAAAAAAATATACATTTTTGAAGAAAAAATATTATTCTCAATAAAACATTTTCAAATACAAAACTAGAAGACATTTTTAGTTTTCTAAAATGAAAAAAAATAAAAACAAAAATTTTCATCAAAATCTGACTAAATCAACCAAACATTAAAAAAAATACCTTAAAACCCCACCTTTTGGCATTAAATAACCCACAGAAGTGTTGATATGCCGTTAAACAAAAGTCAAACTCAAACTCAAACTCTGAGCTGTCTGTCCTGAAGCAGAAGCAGCAAAAATATCAGTAGTGATGGTTACCATGATTATTATTATTTATTTTTTCACCACAAGAACTCATCCATCACCATCCAATCCTACACTATACCACATATTCACAGGGGACTTAGAAAGGGAAAACCCCATGACTTAAAAATTTCTTTACATACAAATGTCCTTACAAAAATATATCTAAAAATATGAAGATATGAAAATGAGTGTGGGAGTGGATGAACTGAAAACAAATTAAAATATAACAAAACATTGAAACTAAAAATGACTAATGTTAGTAAGACAATCCAATATTTGTAATTGTGGTACAAGGCTGAAAGAGCTGAACACTTTCTATCCTGGACCTAGCTAATCAAATTCACAACCCAATAACTTATAATTTGTTCACATACCACAAGAACTCATCCATCATCTTCTAATCTTATATATACCACAATACCACATATTCACAGGGGGACCTAAAAGGGAGAAACTCATTTCATAAATTTTTTTCTTTTATATGCAATTTCTTTTCTCGCTTGGTCCTGGGTATGACAATAAACTGCATCTGGCAGGAAGGCCTCTGATTAGCAGGTTATGAAAGCATGGAACTACCTCTTAATTGCTGTTGTTCCCATGTTCACCTTGACCTGGGGTGGTAGCACCTGTCAGGGTCCCAGCTATGGGTAAATAGTTTATCCCCCAAACTGGTGTCAAAACACTATGAAAATATTAAAAATCTTTTATAGTAAAAATTCTAGGAATACATTTTTGAAGGAAAAAAATATTACCAGCAATACATTTTTGGAAAAAATACATACCAGTTATACCTCTGACTCAACAAAAACCACTTTACAAAAATACATCAAAGAAAGCTGATCTACAAACTTATTTCTTACAAAGAATATATATTCTATTTATATAAAACTATCCTAAAAATCTTGTCGGCATTAAATAACCCATTGAGGTTGATCTGCTGTAAACCAAATCAAACCACAAACCACACTTTCTCTCTCTCTCTGGAATGATTGCTAAAAATATTCCCTCCCCAAATTTATAGACAAATTGTACAAATGTATGCTGGGATTTCTTCCTAACCAATAAAAAATGAACCATGTCTCATCTACCATGTTTTCTTCTTATCTTAGAGTCAGAATGCTAAAATCACTTGACTGTATCCTTTTTGTGTTAAATCCATTCTTACTTTATAAACATTTGGCTTTATTACTGTTGCTTTGCCAAGTTTTGTCTTGCATATATATTGTTTGATTAGTAGGGCAGTTTGATGCCGTGCAATGGTTAGCAAGCTTGTTTTGTTAGATTAATTACAACTGAATAAGGAGTTTGATTCACACTTTTGGCCTTGTGACACATCTAAGCTTTGCTTAGTAATATTTTGCTCTGTTCTTTTCTTTCTTTTATTATTGTTTATTTGAAACTTTGTTAATTCCGTTTGTTGAGCATTTTTGCCAATTACACTCAACTATGTCCGACTACACCACAGCTTGTAATAAAATTGTGAACTGCCTTTTACAGTTTATCTAAACTTATTTATAAATGGAACTTTGTCTCTGTGAGTGTATCTGTTACCTATAGACTCTGAAACGGCTGAAGCGATTTTCTTGAAAATTTATCCCTATTTACATCTGAATGTGTTATACAATATAATCATCAGGATATGAAACATTGACTAAAATAAGCTTGTACTATAAGCGTCTGCAAGTGTTCTTAGCTAGGTTTTTTGTCTAGGTACCCCCGATAAATATCGAAAATCGATAATCGAAAAAATCGGGTTATAGAAGGCGTGGTCCGATTTTAATAAAATTTGATACACACATAGACAAAGACATAAGAAACGATATTCAGAGGTTTCAAGGTTGCAGTTCTTAAATTAGTGCAGAAAATCGATTCTTATGTCTTTGTCTATGTGTGTATCAAATTTTATATATATATATATATATATATATATATAAAAGGCAAGATGTTTGGTTTGTGTGTGTGTCTGTTTATCTGTCTGTATGTCCTTTATACAAATCCACAATTTTTATCTGTTTCTCACCAGACTTTATTCTTTAGGCTGAGTCTGAGCTCCAGGACCATGGATTAGTTTTAAAGCTTTCATTACACCCGAGCAACGCCGGGCTATACTGCTAGTACTAAATACTTCAATGTTCTGTTCATATGGGGTATCCGGTAATTAAAAATACATATTTTTTTATTAATGCTTGCCCATCCTAAATTACTTACTGCATTTTTATAAATTTTTCAAATGTTATTTATATTTATATTTAAAAACCTTGGCTTTTTGGTTCTAAAAACTAGCATTGGTAAACTGTATCGCTTTTCAACTCACTCTGTTCTTTCATTCTTTCTTTTCACCATTCCTGTTGCCTCCATTTCTCTTAATTATTTTGGGAGCTTATCACTTAATCCTTTACTTCCTTTGCAAGTTACATTTTTTAGGACTAAAAATAAATAAAAATTCACTAAAAATCACAAATTATTATACACATATATATCAACATTCATTTAAGTGCCATACGTGATACACTTGGGCGATCATGTCTCGAAAGAGACATGACTGACTGGGCAGAAGATTATCCCACAGTAGGTTGCCATTGCTTTCTGCGGTAGACTGGTTGCTGACCAAGGCTATAGAACCCAATCTGTCCTGTTATTTAACCCATAACTGGAAGGAATAGATGGATTAATACCTTTCCCAAGTGAATGCAATGAATTCAGCTAGAATTTGAACTCGGCTCCCCGATTTCTCGTTCCAAGCCGATGTCCAATGCATCACAACGCACATCCCACATCGTATATCAACACTAATAAACAAAAAACAATTAAATATTTACATTTGGCACACAAGTACTACATTCTCTCACAGATTAACCTGTCACCTGTCAAAACACAGTGCAAGCTGTGCACACATTCATCAGTACATCATGAATGACTGAAGTACAACTATTAACATAAGACAAACACTAGTAGATAACAACAAAAATACTTTATAGCAACCAATACAAGGAAAGACACAAAACTCTAGAAACTGTTATTATACAAAATAAACGGCCCACATTAAACCAAATTATCATTCATCACAGGTGAAATTATTTTGAACATATATTTTATCAGTAATAATAAAAGAAATAAATAAAAATAAATAAATAAATCACATTTTTTAAGCCAGCCTCATTCCCAATAGCTGTTACATATGACACTATGCTAGTAGATATCTCCAAACATTTTCTAAAAAAGAGTATATTATAATGAAAACAGGCCCTACACGAAGTTTCATTGCCAAAATGTTTATTTAGATTGTTCAGAGAGTTTCCCTAATCTTTGTCATATTAACAACATTTCAGATGTTGTACACTCCAGCCTTCTTCAGGTGATTGGAATTCCAAATTGAACCGTTTATTTCACCCAATCTTTCTAGTTCCACATGCCATGCCTCTTCAGGATATCTCAGTGTCAGTTATTTTCCTTTAGTAACTCAACTCTCCAAGTTTTTGTTCATCTTTGCTGTGGCCAAGTATTGAACTCACAACCTTTGGGGTTAAGTCACTGGATTTATTCAACCAATGCTTTTATCTACTGGGTCATGTGAATATCAGTGTATGAATTTTAAAGCCCTACTACAAAGGAAAATAGAAAAATAAGGCATGGCTGACCATATATTTAGGGAAAAGGAAGATCACCACTCCCCGTGTGATTGAAATAATAGACAGAGAATATCACTGAAAAATACGAAAAAACTTAAGGAATCACTGCATATACCAGGCCACAAAAATCTCTTCAGCTGTTCAAGTAAAGACATAAATACAATATAAGAACCAGCAATACAGATTGCTAGAGAAAAACAACGATAACAATAACAACAAACTGTAATATGAGCACTGGTAAAAAACTGAATTCATTAGGTTCATGAATTCCAAATTATTCTTACTAAAGAGAAATAACTGAAACAGAAATATCTGGAATAAGCATGGCATATAGAACCAGAACAATATAATCAAAATAAAGAGTTCAATTCAAAATTTCGATCATCTGAAAAAGACCAGAGCATATTACAACTTAAATGTTGTGGATATGTCACAAAGATGAGAACAACAGTCTGAATGCAAATATATAATTATGTATTAATTTCAGCCTCTTACATGATATTATTATTAAACGAAAACTCTATTTACTAATGAGTGATGGCAAAGCTTAATACAAATCATCAAACACCAATACTTTTTAAAAAATTTTGAACTTTTTGTATGTGTATAAACGTGCCTATTTTTGTAAGTATTGGCAACCATGATAATATCAAAAAATAAGAGTGATGATTATAGTAAATTTACAGCCAAAAATATTAAAATTCAATGAAGCATTATTAGATTATAGAGAACTAGCAGTATAGCCTGGCGTTGCTCGAGTGTAATGAAAGCTTTAAAACTAATCCATAGTCCTGGAGCTCAGACTCTTTGGACGTTGGCACGAAAGACTAAAAAACAATAGTTGTTTCCAGTTAAAGTGAAACCCTAGACTGAAAGAAAAATAAATGGATGTAAGTCAAATTTTGATTTCCTGATATCGATATCAAATAAGTTTTTTTTCATCGTAAACTGAATTTTGAAGGCTAAATAAGTCCTCTGAGTAAATGGTATCATGGCTGAGACTAAGAACTACAATTATACCTACTTAGAGCCAAACCCAGAGCAAAAACTAAAATAAAAGGGCTGAAAAAAATACAAACATGCAGACAGATAAACAGACACACACACAAACATCTTGCCTTTTATATATATATATATATTATCAATTTTCTGCACTATTGTAAGAACTGCAACCTTGAAACTTCTGAATATTGTTTTTTATGTCTTTGTCTATAAGTGTATCAAATTTGATTAAAATCGGACCACTCCTTCTATAACCCGATTTTTTCTATTATCGATTTTCGATATTTATTGGGGGTATATTGATACAAAACCTAGCTAAGAACACTTGCAGACGCTTATAGTACAACTGTGTAAATTTTCAAGAAAATCGGTTCAGCTGTTTCAGAGTCTATAGGTAACAGATACACACACACACACAGACACACACACACACACACACACACACACACACAAAGTTCCATTTATAAATAAGTTTAGATATTTTCTTGAATTTTTAAGATTTCTATGTACTTAAAAATTATACATAATATGTACTCATTTTAATTTAATTACTTTTTTATATCTAAAGCCACCACAGAACAATATTAAAATATCAATTATCATCAAGCTGTCAAATCAGTGAACACCATAGATGGACAGCTCCAGCCAAGTTGAAAAAATGCACTTCTTTTAGACTTAAATAAATAATATTTGTTTCAAATTAAATTGATTCTACTTTAAATCAGTTTAGCAGATTTTTTAAAGAGAATCACATTGCAATTAAAAATGACTAAAAAAGGGGACAAATTTAACTATTTTAGCAACTTTTTGGGATATAGTGTGTAAGAACTGTTCAAATGATTTTGCCTAAGATCATTTGGACAGTTCTTACACACTATCTTGCAGTATAAAAGATGGATTGCTACAAATAAAAACTCAATTACACAAACAAATATATATATATATATATATATATATATATATATATAAAGAACTGTGTCTTGTCACTTTTTCTGCATGATGATTCTGAGACAACAACATCAACATCTAAGCATTTGCATGAAACTTTATATTATGAAAAAAGTAACATATAAGCATTATTTTAAATCTACTATATATATAGATGAATAGATATAAATAGCTATAAACAGACTGATATAAATATATATATATTTTTAAAGGAAAACTCAAAATGTCATTTAAATTGGTTATAAATTATAATTAATTTCAATGAGCTTAATTAGCTCATTTCATCAGACCATACAATATTCCTTCCATTTGGTATAAATGACTCCTTTTTAAAAAATGGAGTCGTTTATCTAAACTTATTTATAAATGGAAATTTGTCACTGTGTGTGTGTGTGTGTGTGTGTGTGTGTGTGTCTGTGTGTGTGTGTGTATCTGTTACCTATAGACTCCGAAACAGCTGAACCGATTTTCTTGAAAATTTACACAGTTGTACTATAAGCATCTGCAAGTGTTCTTAGCTAGGTTTTGTGTCAAGGTACCCCCGATAAATATCGAAAATCGATAATCGAAAAGATCGGGTTATAGAAGGAGTGGTCTGATTTTAATCAAATTTGATACACTTATAGACAAAGACATAAGAAATGATATTCAGAAGTTTCAAGGTTGCAGTTCTTACAATAGTGCAGAAAATCAATAATATATATAAAAGCAAGCTGTTTGTGTGTGTGTCTGTTTATCTGCCTGTATGTCCTTCATACAAATTTTAATCAAATTCTCGCCAAACTTCACACAAATATTCTTTTGGCTGAGTCTGAGCTCCAGGACCATGGATTAGTTTTAAAGCTTTCATTACACCCGAGCAACACCGGGCTATACTGCTAGTATATATATATATATATATATATATATATATATATATATATATATATATGTTTTTATGCAATAGTATTTGAAATTCATGGATGATATCTGTCAAATTATGGATTCATTTTTTTTTTTTTGTAATTAGACATGTTAGGCTCTAGTTATTTCATTTTTTGTATATTTTATATAATGTAGGTTACATTAATGGCTGTTCAATCATCTTATGCACAAATGATTTTATTTTATATCAGAGTGATATATAATAATAATTCACGCATTTAACTTACACACTAAAAAATCATTGCTACATTGATAATTAAACACTGGCAGAAACTTGAGAAGGGATTTTAATCTTTTTTTGTAGTTCACTGAAAGTAAATGATTTCCTTAAGTCTCGGATAAGGGTAAAGACGTGTCTTATTGATTTTCCTCTTCATCTTAACTTTGTCATCAGAAAAAGGAGTTTTGCATATTAATTTTAAATTTAAAAAAACTTTAAAAAAATGAATTTACATGACTTTAAATAGTCTCACTTGAAAATAAACTAATTTTCTGTTCATTTTTAGGTTTTAACTGTTTAATATATTTTTAATTTAATGGACAATTGGGTCTTATTCTAAAATCTGTCTACATTTTATTGTTCTAATGTTTCTAGGTGACAGTTGTTGATTATTAATTCATACACACACACACACACACACTTGTGTGCATTGAAGCATTCATATTTTTTTTTTCTCGTCAATGAATTATATTTGATATCTGGGTCAATTCAAGTAGTAGAATTACTTATTAATTTCAAGAGAAATAAAAAAAAATTACTTCTAAAAATGCTCTTTTTTGTGATGTGGCATCATTAGTATTATATATTGATTGCTTCGGATTAATTTCTGTGGGGAAAACTGCTATAAATCATGGAGTATTATTTATCCAAGAGAAGAAAAATTTGAGGAGCATTGGGTTTCACAAACACATTTAACAGAAAGTATTTACATATTTACTAAAAGTCATTTTTTCTTTTTTTTTTTTTTTTAACTAGAAACTATTATGTAATTAAAAATCCAATCTAAACAAAGAACAAAAGAAGCAAAATGATATTCTAACCTCTGAAAAATAATAAAACTTACCTTGATGAAAAGGAAACTTTGACTGAAATAATGCAGTAAGGATGTGAATTCCAAGAGATACAGTCACGAATGGTACTCTGCTTAAAATATTAAATACCAACTATAGCTGTTGACAGTCAATCGCTGATAAAGTTCATGAAACTTCTGAAAGCAACTTGAGCATAAATGGCTGACAGAATTATAAATTTTCATTGGCTGATTTGTTAACCAATCAAAATTGATTCTCTTCATGCACATTTTACACATTCCCGTCACTTAATTATTCTCTCTCATTATTTCATATTTCAATAAGTAGTCTATTATATTGGTTTAAAGTGTTGAGTTTGTGAAACTATTCTGCTCCAAGTGAGTTTAATATATTAATAACATATGCAGAAAAATATACAAGAGAATTTAGTCATAAATGTTAGAGACTGTGAATTCATTCTCCATTAATTACTCTAAAAATATGGCTCTGTGCTAAAGCAGACATGACTCAAGCATGAATAGAAACTGTATTTATACCTACATCTCTTTTTCTTTCCTTTTTTCTTGGGTGCTTCATTTTTTTCTTTTCTCTCTGTATATAATTGGGCAGATATCTTGCTATCTATCTGTCAATCTGTCCTTAATAATAATAATAATAACAACCATGAAACCTCACATCAAAAAAGCATTTACTTTGCACAAAAAAATATTTATTCTTTAGCATTTATCAAACTTACTATCCTATAACTCTCAGTATATTCATATCTATCTATCTATCTATCTATCTATCTATCTATCTATCTATCTATCTATCTATCTATCTATCTAAGCCTGTTTCTATCTATCTATCTATCTATCTATCTATCTATCTATCTATCTATCTAACCTGTTTCTATCTATCTATCTATCTATCTATCTATCTATCTATCTATCTATCTAACCTGTTTCTATCTATCTATCTATCTATCTATCTATCTATCTAAGTCCTGTTTCTATCTATCTATCTATCTATCTATCTATCTATCTACTGTTTCTATCTATCTATCTATCTATCTATCTAAGCCTGTTTCTATCTATCTATCTATCTATCTATCTATCTATCTATCTATCCTAAGTTTCTATCTATCTATCTATCTATCTATCTATCTATCTATCTAAGCCTGTTTCTATCTATCTATCTATCTATCTATCTATCTAAGCCTGTTTCTATCTATCTATCTATCTATCTATCTATCTATCTATCTATCTGTTTCTATCTATCTATCTATCTATCTATCTATCTAAGCCTGTTTCTATCTATCTATCTATCTATCTATCTAAGCCTGTTTCTATCTATCTACTTTTCTATCTATCTATCTATCTATCTATCTATCTATCTATCTATCTATCCTGTTTCTATCTATCTATCTATCTATCTATCTATCTATCTATCTATGCCTGTTCATTATCTATCTATCTATCACAGACTATTTCTATCTATCTATCTTTCTATCTATCTATCTATCTATCACAGGCTATTTCTATCTATCTTTCTATCTATCTATCTATCTATCTATCTATCTATCTATCTATCTATCTATCTATCTATCTATCTAAGCCTGTTTCTATCTATCTATCTATCTATCTATCTATCTATCTATCTATCTCTCTCTCTCTCTCTCTCTCTCTCTCTCTCTCTCTCTCTCTCTCTCTCTTTCTATCTATCTATCTTATTCAGTTCATGTTTATCTATACATTTCCATTTGTTCATATCTATCACATTCTACTTGGGTTTATCTCATTATCTTAGGGTGTTCATATCTATCTATCTGTTCCAGCGTTTTCAATCTATCGCAATCTGTTCATATTTATCTCTCTATCTATCTTAGTGTGTTCATATTTATCTACAAAAGCTCATATCTATCTATCAATTGATCAATTTATCTCAGTTTCTATCTAAATATCTACATTGGTCTTTTCATATCTATCTCAAGCTGTTCCTATCTATCTATCTATCTATCTATCTATCCATCTATCTCTACCAATGTATGTATATGTGTGTGTGTAATATAAATATATTAGCTTGAAGACTCATGTTGAAAAAATGTAACAAAATCATTTTTTACCATCATTTCCTTCTGTGTTAATGCACTTAATGTCACTGATAGATGTGGACACTCATGGAAAAAGATGAAAAAAAAATGAAAAAATGTTCACCTATTCCATGTGGAATATCCAAGCAGATTGATATTTTTTAAGACAAGATTGTTAAAATGGCAAACATTTCAATTTCTTGGAATAGGTGAATATTTACATTTTTTTCCATGAGCAATATTAGCACTTCCAGCCTGAAGATCCTTTGTGGTGAAAATTGATTAGCTGACAAGCTGCTATACAATTTTTTTTATATATATAAGCATTGTGGGATTTCCCTTTTGTATATAATGGACTCAGCTGAGTATACATATACTCCTGCCATAGAGAGAACAGTAGTTGCTGCCATAGAGTTGAGAGTGGAGAGTATTTGTAGAGATCCATGCGAGTTATCAGAGAGTACTGGAACTGATACGTAAGTTACCGAGATATACCGAACTTACCCGGAGACTACCTCATCAGAAGTCAGACTAGCTCTGAGCTCCACTCAGCTAGAATAATATACATGGATATACTATTTCTAATGACTTCACTTCAAGACTTATATATATTTATTTCTTACTAAAAGTATTTCTGGATTTACTAACCTGCGTTCAAGTTTGTATATTTTGTTCAATATAACCTATTTTTCTATCTCCATATCTGTTTTGTTGTTCATTATTTTGTGTGGTTCCTCACCTGGAATCCACAGCAATAAGTCTCAATACAAACTGTCTCAGGTGAGTCATTAAAATCTGTCAAATCTTTTGCATGCATAGAAAACAAAATAAGTTCTACCAAAAAGGAAGTGAGATTAGTAGATCTAAAGCCTAGGCTGCCTTGAATTAAATGGATGTAATCTGATGTGCGTCATGGTGCAGTGGATATCGGATTGGAATGAGAAATTGGTAAAGCAGAGTTTGAATTCCAGTTGTATTCCTTGCAACAATCAAAAATGAATTTTTGTACCATATTTAAATTAATAAAGTTTTTGTTTTTGATTGTTGATGAAGAAGTGAAAAATTTCTCCCTGAAATAGCTGTTCAACGAATGTAGAATTTGGAATTTTTTTTTATATGCTATACATATTTGGCTCTGTAAATATATAATACTATTTACATCAAACTCTCGACCTGGATCATTTTTAATATTAATAAAATTAATGTTAATAGGATCTGGTTTTTGGGATTTTACCTATATGCACATCCTTTTTTTTTTAAAATATATATATATCTATAACGAAGATGAAAAAAACTTGGTTATAAACGACCACAATTTGAAATGATTTGTTTGAACATTATTTTTAATTGATACTCGTATTTAAGTAGATATTCTGTTTATAATCAAACAGTATTATATATTTATTTCTACCAGCTTGATTATTTATGATAAATATTTGTTATGAAAATGTGTGTCATTCAGCAGGATTTGAATCTGCAATCCCTATCCACATAGGTTCGAATCCTGCTGAATGACACATTTTCATAACAAAAAGAAAAGGGCTGAAAAAAATACAGATATACAGGCAGATAAACAGACACACACACAAGCATCTTGCCTTTTATATGCATATATATATATATATTATTGATTTTCTGCACTATTGTAAGAACTGTAACCTTGAAACTGAATATCGTTTCTCATGTCTTTGTCTATAAGTGTATCAAATTTGATTAAAATCAGATCACTCCTTCTATAACCCGATTTTTCTGATTATCAATTTTCGATATTTATCGGGGGTACCTCGACACAAAACCTAGCTAAGAACACTTGCAGATGCTTATAGTACAACTGTGTAAATTTTCAAGAAAATCGCTTCAGCCATTTCGGAGTCTATAGGTAATGGACACACACACAGACAAAATTCCATTTATAAATAAGATTAGATTAGATGAATAAAATGCTTCTGAAATGTTAAATAACTAATTTCTGAAGTAGGCACCATGTTGATGAATGACTTCTTTTTTGACGTGCCTCTAAATTACTGATTCCTTCTTTTAAAAAAATTCTCATCCTTTTATTTAATAAACACTTCAGATATTTAGATTACCTATTCCTTAATGGATAACATTTTACTGTGTATGAAAAGCTCAAAATGCTTAAATAAGTGATAATCAATAGGCGAGATATCAAGTGAATATGGAAGATAATGCAAAATTTCGTAATTCAGGCTTTGGACAGTTGATTAAGAAGCGTGCAGCTGTGCGTTGTCGTGCAGAAAAATTGGGTTATACCTATTCAGAAGTTTAGGATATTTCATTTTAAATTTAAAAAATATAACCAACAAATCCCCAAAACAAGCCAAACAAGTCTGAATTCTTACAATACATACATGTATCTTTTATCTATATACACTGGTGTGCAAAACTTTGGATCCAACTTGGTAAATTAATGACTTTTAATTATTGCTTTTCTCTCACTGGTCTTCTTACATATCCTCTTGCATTAGAATGTAACATTTTTGCATTCATCACTAAAAATTATTAGGCTGTCATACATGAAATGACACACTTTATAGGAAATAAATTAAAACGCTTCTGAAATGTTAAATGACTAATTTATTTAGTTAAACTAGGCACCATGTTGATGAATGACTGTTCTCTAATGAACCTTGTAATTCTTGACCTCATCTTTAAAAAAAATAATTCTCATCCTTTGATGTAATAAACAGTTCAAATGTTTTATGCATGAACAGCTCAAAATGCTTAAATAAGTGATAATCAGTAAGAAATATATCAGATGAATATGAAGGATGACGCAAAAGTTCATGATTCAGGTTATGCAGCTTTTGGACTGTTTTTTTTTTTTTTTTTAATCATATCACCCTGAGCAAGGCGGTAACGCCACTGATGTGCAAGGGGCTACATAAGAGTGAAGAGATTAGAAAAGAGAGAACCGGAAGCCACATCCTAAACAGGGAACAGGGGATGAGCCGCTTCACCTGTTCAGTAGACGTAGGTGGAGTGTGAACCGGGCGATAGGTTAGTCTATCTACTCCAATTGAAAAAAAAAAAAAGTGAGAAGATTAAAAAAGAGAAAACCAGAAAATGCATCCTAAACAGGAAACAAGCGATGAGCCTCTTCACCTGTTCAATAGATGTGGGTAGAGTGTGAACCGGGCAATAGTTTAGTCTATCTACTCCAATTGAAAGTTTGATTGTGAAGTGTGCAGTCATGCAGCAAAATTGAGCCATTCCTATTCACAAGTCCAAGATGTTTTCTTTTCATTGTTCGTGCATACACTTAATTTGTCCACAAAACAATGTTGCTGTTATTGTTTTCCCTTGAGACAAGAATGAATAATGAATAATCACCTTTGAATGATCATCATACAATACCATTAACTTTTGAGGATGCAGCAGGAGTTTTCGGTATTGTTCTGATGATTCACTTGCAACTAACTAATTAATTCTAAAATATCCATTCATTTCATCAATTTTATTTGGAGCGGTACTGGAGGTTTTTTTTATGTTTCTTTGAACAGCATAGGGCATTGGTATTTGACTCTTTGTCACACCATACAGATGGTGGATTTTTAGGGCATATTTTTCCATGAACTTCTATGGTATCAAAATTTAAAGGCCAATGTAGTCAACAAATAACTGTATCATTTGCAACCTTCAGATTGGCATTTGGAACTGATTTTCTCCATCATTCTCTCTCATCTTTGTCTTTTGGAAAACAATAAACTCATATTTTATTCATCTCACATACAGTTTTGTTTTGCTGGCTTCAGAAATTTGTTTTGCGAGCAATGACCCAACACTTCTGGGTCATTGCTCTGGAAATTAGGTAATATTTGAAATGCTAAATTTAAGCTTCTTAAGCACAATTATCTCTTTTACTGCTTAAATTTAGGAGTAAATTTTCAAGCAAAATTAATTATACTCTTAATCCCAACTTTTACCTACCCTCATACCAATAAATTAAAAACAGAAATTTTAGGAAGTTGCCTTAAACCTGAGAAACCACTTTTTAAATTGATTTTTTTAGGGCTATTGTAGCGTGATATTCAAATTAAATACATGCATAAATAGGGTGAACCTCAGGAACCAAAGGAGAAGCTTCCTTCGAGATTTACACATCACAAGTATATGGATTTGGGAGTCTATCGTTAACAAAGGTTTGCAAAATATTATATAATACTTTAATTAATTATCGAGTTAATTAAGTACCTAAATTTCTGGCACTTATCAACATAATATCAGCTATTGTCTGGCTCTCTCCTAGTGAGTGCTGCTCCTCCAGGCAACACCTCCCCATCGATTTAAAGGAAGGGACTGAGATTTTTGCCCAACGACTGAGGTGATCTTTTGCAGTTCACGGAAAACATTTGCCAACTGATTTACAGTAATGCCTGAAATCACATTAGTTATTTTACCTTTCAAATCTTCTAATGAACTAGGTTTGGTTGCATACACAATTGTTTTCACATGTCCCCATAAAAAAGTGAAATGGAGTCAAATCTGGTGAACGTGGAATGAATAAAATGGTCCACCCATTTCGATCCATCTGTGAGGAAATTCCTGATTTAGAAACTAACACACAGAGCAAAGTGACAAAGGAGCTCCATCTTGTTAAAACACTGTATTATCTTTCAAGTTTAATTGTTCAAGCTCATTTTTTACACGTTATTTCTATCACAAATACAGAGTTATAAATTTTTAAAGTGCACACAGACTTTATAGACACCCTGTTTATGAAACTATGTAACATTAAATTAACGTAAAGAAACATTCTTAAATGACTTTTACATTGATTTTATAATAAGAATTATGACATATGGTTCTATTTTATGCTTTAATGGAAAATTTTCAAAACTAAATATTATTATTTGTTTCTTTTACCTTAAAAAAAAACTATAAAGAATTTATTTTATTATTTAAAAAATGTTAACTTTGTCTAAATGTAGTTTTTTTTTCCTTTTCTTAATGCAGATTCTTTTGAGAGAAGTGTATTTTTATGTAAGCCAGATGGTTTGTGTGAAATTTGTTGTGGATGTTTATCTTTTTGGCTCAGCAATTAAAATCTGCCAAAATTTCAAGTTCACAGAAATTATTTTTCTGTATATATTGACCAATTAGAGACGCAGTCTCAAACTCTAATAATATCCTGATTAGCAGGGGTAGATAGGAGCCTAAATTTTTGAATAAATCAGGTTCAGGTTAGTAGATATGAGGAGAAGACCTTTTGAAAGTAAGGAAGAAAGCAGATCAACATCATAGAAGACATTGACATCTGGAGAACATCAAGAAGGTTCTGTTACCTGCCAGTCACAGAGAGATAAGAAAAATTGAAAGTTCTAGTGAAAGTTCTCCTGAGGTTAGACAGCCTAAAACAAAAGGATTTCTGAGAAATTTTCTCAAGAATGAACTGTGTAAAAAAAGATCTAAAATAACAAAACAATTACTGTGTCCCAGAGATGCCAATATGACAATTTGCAAGTATGGTCTTTTCGTTTTTTTATCAAAGGTGGTTGCACATTTGTTTTTTTTTTGTTTTTTTTTACTGACTTACTGTTTTCTCTTCCGTCATTTTTAAAAATCCTTGTCTTTTCCCGAGTGGTAAATTTTTTTCACATTTATCACTGGTAATCTGTTATCATAAATTGTTATTTCTTTTGTGCATCTATTAAATAGATGCACAAAAGAAATTTTTCTGCAAATTTTGTTTGTACTAAAATTGTAAGTATAAACTCTAAATAAATGTATTTTTCCTTTTAAAATTTTATGCGGTAGTTGTCTTGTGTTTTATAATTTTGTACCTATTAATATGTTATGCTATTTCTCCTAAGTTTTTGTGTCTGGAACAGCAGCTTGGATTTGGTAGAGATAACGTTTTTATAAAACACAACTAATAAAAAAGTAATTATATGAATGCATTTGTTATTTATGAATATCAACAATAAAAAATATTAAAGTAACTTTATGAAAGAATAACAGCAATTTATTTTTAATGAATTTTAAAGTGTAAAAAACAAGTCTAGAAAAACGTCTTCAAAAAGATGTACATTTGTTAAAAACTAGACATTAACTTTATTATTTATTAATGTAAATATTTATTTATTATTCTTTCTATTAATAAGTAAATCATTACAGTTCACTCAACATAAAGAAATGTGGTAAAAAAAAATCATACTTTTAACTTTTACAATTATAAGTCAGTAAAAGTGTCATACATGATACACACTTGAGTGATCATGTCTCTTTTGATCCATAACTGACTAAGTAGAATAACTTTCCACAGTAGGCTGCCATTTCTTTCTGTGGTAGACTGTCTGCTAATTAAGGCTATAGAACTTAACCATTCCTGCTATTCAACCCATTGCTGGAGGGAGAAGAGATGGATTAATAACTTTTGCAAGAGTATTTGTGCATAAGTGAATGCAATAAATTCAACTAGAATTCAAACTCAGCCCTTCGATTTCTCATTCCATTACACCACAAACAAATATACAGGTCATAAAAAAGAGAATTTGTTTTCGAAGTGTGTTGCAGAGTTTGGGATCGATAAACAATATTTAAACATTAGAAGGAATTTATTTGAGGTTATGTGCTAAACTCTGCAAACATTTAAAGTTTATTCATGGTACAAGGTCAATATTCAATAAGTCAATGATGCTGTTTAACAATAACAAATTTTATATACAAAAATACAAATATATAAGCAATGTTTTTGAATAGATCATGTATGTTGTTGCGGGGTTGAGGCAGCTTAATAAATTTTGATACATCATAAGGTATGTGTTAAATTACTCTAACAACATTTTAATTTGTATGTAAGGCACAAGGTCAACATTTGAGTGTTAATCAACTCTTTTTAACAAACAACAACTGGTCCTTACGTATTATCGGGAGGACCTTTGTGGCCCGCTTATAACACTAAGGAACTGGAAAAATCAGGCTTTCATCACCTCAACGTCAACCACAAGTACAACTTTGTGGATTCGAACACCGGGGCTCATACGCAGACAGTGGAACGCCTATGGGGATCGACAAAGTGGCGAAACAAGAAGCACTGTGGCACTGCACGTCACCATTTGGAGTCGTATTTGGCCGAATTCATGTGGCGGAAGCATGTTGCCTGTACTGATGTCTTTGAGTCACTTTTGGAAGCAATTGCGACGTTCTGGCCTCCGGAATTACAAATGTAATGTTATTTTATTGTTTTAACCGTTTCAATAAATAATTTACTTTAATTTTTGAGTCGTTTTTTTAAAGGTCCTCCCGATAATACGTAAGCAAACAACAACTTTTATAGACAGTAAATACAAATATATACAAACAATGTTTTTGAAAGGATTAGAAGTTTTGAGTCCAAGTGAATGTTGGATAAAAATGCTGAAGAATGAATTTAAGTAATACAGTTCAAAATCAAGATTCTCTATTTAATGAAATATTCTCAAATAATCACTTCAATCAAGTTCGTTCAAAATACTTTTTTTTTTTACAATTAAAAATAGAGAAAAAAGTACATGTACAGTTATTTACCTTGCATTGTATTTATGGTGTTCGTCAAAAGTTTTCTTATTTGTTTTGTTATTTTTAAATTGAAGATTCTTTGCTGTGTATTATTCATAAGATTTGTTCACTGAGATAGAAGTTTGATAATATGTTAATTGTTAATCATCCTATAAACTTTCTTGTTAATTTTCGCTTAGTGAGATGCAAATGGTCGTACAATAATGGTATTTTCTAGATTCGAATAGAATAAAGTTTCAAGGTGCCTGCTCTTTGTTTTCGGAATTCTCACTAAGGGCTTCGTCTCACACCACAGATTTTATATTGATCTCACTCCGAACATTCCAATTTTTGGTGTGAGCTGTTGTCAACATGCACATGCAGTGGAAAAGATGAAAGGAAATATGTTTACTGTTATATATTGACCAATCAGAAAACATTTTTGACAAGTGATTCACTTTTAATGGGTTTATATTCAATTTGTCATATTTCTTAACAATCATCACTTGCGATGGATAAATTGTCTTTCCGACTGTGATGTAAAAATTGTTGCTTTATTTTTTCAGCTTCAACTATTTCACAAACGTATAGTAGTAATTTTTTGTGCATTTATTCTTGATTAGGGGTCTAACAATGTAATGCAATTAGGAGTTTTGAGTTCAATGTTGGAAGAATATATAGAAAAATGAATTTAAGTAATACAGTTCAACTCAAATATTTGTTGGATTAAATGTTCATGAATGATTTGTTTAGTCAGTTTAGTCCAACATACTTAGGCTTATGGCCATGTTGAATACACTGGTTCTCACTCGATCACTGAAGTTAAGCAACATTGAGCCTGATCAGTACTTAGATGGGTGACCGCTTGGGAATATCAAGTGCTGTAAGCGTTTAGTGACGGATGTGCGTGCTTATGGCCATATCACGTTGAATACACTGGTTCTCGCTCGATCACCAAAGTTAAGCAACGTTGAACCTGGTCAGTACTTAGATGGGTGACCGCTTGAGAATACCAGGTACTGTAAGCATTTATTGGCTTATGGCAATATCATGTTGAATACACTGGTTCTCACTCGATCACTGAAGTTAAGCAACATTGAGCCTGGTCAGTACTTAGATGGGTGACCGCTTGAGAATACCAGGTGCTGTAAGCGTTTAATGGCAGATGTGCGTGCTTATGGCCATATCATGTTGAATACACTGGTTCTCGCTCGATCACCAAAGTTAAGCAACGTTGAACCTGGTCAGTACTTAGATGGGTGACCGCTTGAGAATACCAGGTACTGTAAGCATTTATTGGCTTATGGCAATATCATGTTGAATACACTGGTTCTCACTCGATCACTGAAGTTAAGCAACATTGAGCCTGGTCAGTACTTAGATGGGTGACCGCTTGAGAATACCAGGTGCTGTAAGCGTTTAATGGCAGATGTGCGTTGTGGTGCAGTGGATATCAGCTCGGAAAGAGAAATCGGTGAGCCGAGTTCGAATTCCAGTTGAATACCCTGCATTCACTTAAGTACTGGTACCCTTGGGAAAGGTATTAATCCATCCCTTCCCTCCAGTTATGGGTTAAATAACAGGGTCTGACTTGGGGACCCTGCCCTTAATAAAAAATAAATCTTAATGAATCTTGATACTTGAAAAGAAAAATGTATTGCTAGACACAAAAACTTCTATAAAAACAACAATAAATTGTTGAAAGAAAAAGGCATTACCAGCAATAAATAAAAAAAATTTAGTTGGCAATAAATAACCTGCCGAGGTTGATATGCCATAAACCAAAACAACCAACAAACCAACCATCATACTTTTGGCTTTCTTTCTACTTCTTTTATGTACCCTGGCCCTTCAGGACGTAGGAGATCATGGTTCTCCACGTCTCCCTATCCCTTGTGGCTCTTAGTATGTTTGCTCCTGTTACTCCTGGCAACCCCTGTTCCGTCATCCACCTGATCAGGCCCTGCAAATATGTTATCTGCTGCCTTCCTCTGTCTCTTTTTCCTTCTATCTGACCAGTCAGTATCAGGTTCTTCAAGCTCTCCATCCTCATTGCGTGTCCCAAGAACTTCAGTTGTCTCTTCCTGATGCTCAGTATTAATTTCCTTTTGGTTGCTATTCTTTCCAACACATCATTGCTTGCATGCTCAGTCCACGATATCCGCGGCATTCTTCTTTAGGACCACATTTCCGCTGCTTCCAGTTTTGTCCTCATTTTCGATGATATTGTCCAGCATTCACTGCCGTATTGAAGAAGAACTGACATCATATAGCAATCCAGCACTCTTTTCTTTGTTTCTAGTGAAATTTTCCTGTGTGTTAGTACTTTACTCAGCTTCTGGAATGCGTCCTTTGCCATGCCAATTCGTCTTAGGATCTCTGTGCTGCACTTTCCATCACCTGTTAGAATACTTCCTAGATATTTAAATTTTTGTACTTGTTTGATTCTGGTTTTCTTTACAAATCAGAAATATGGAAAAAAGTGTATGCAAAGTTATTTTCTTTGGATTAAATTTTTGTGTTTGTTGAAAGGTTTCTTATTGTATTTTTAATGAAAGGTTCTTTTGATGCAGGTCTTTTCTGAGTATTATTCATAAGATTTGTTCACTGGGATAGAAATTTGATAATATGTTAATTGTTAATTAACCTTTAAAGTTTCTTGTCAACGTTAGTTGAGTGAGATGAAAAGGGTTTTACCATAAGTGATACTTTTTGGGTTTGAATAGAATGAATAAGTTCAAAGGGCCTGCTCCTTCCAGGTTCAGAATTCTCACAGAGAGTTTTATCTCGTGTCACAAAATTTATACTGGTCTTAATCATGTGACATTCCAATTTAGACACAATTTTTAATAAAAGATTTGTGCAGCCACATAAAAAATTTGGGAAAAATTAGCCAATCAATGGTGATTGTTTGGAATTTAAATTAGGATCAACTTTAATATTCAATTTGTCACATTCCTTAACAATTAATACTCGCGATGGATAAATTGTCGCTCCAACTGTGATGTAAAAATTGTCCTTTTATTTTTACCCCTGCAACTATTTCAGAAACACTTAGCAGTAATGTTTTGTGTACTTATTCTAGAGTAGGGTTCTACAATCATAACTATTTGTTTTTTTTTTAAAGCTTGAATAACCTTTTCACAGAAAAATATTGAACTAGTGAGATTAATGAAGCTGTACTCAGAGCCCCTGCACAGAAAATGTTTTTGTTTGCCAACATGTAAGGTGAATCAAAAAGGTATATAATTGCAGCAGGAGATAATTGCAGTGGAGTATACATAGCACATCCACAAACACAGTAACTTATTTTCGATTCCTCAAATTTCACAGACACTACAGATAAAAGCATAACGTTAAACAACTTTCACTGTTTAATAAAATATACAGATGTATAATCATTTTATGTAGTTAGCCCAAAACTTTTACATGCCAGTGTATATGCATGTGTGCTTTTGATCTGGCAGGTTAGTATTTATTTTTAAAGTACTTGAAATTATTTAATTCTATCTCATTATCTGAGTTCATAAGAGGTTGCTTAAATTTGGATTAGTAAGAATGTAGATTTTTTTAATGAAGTAATTAAATGAAAGTTTTTGTTTAATTTCATACTTAAAAATGACAGCTGTCCCTTTGATGGGCTTTTATATACTTTTCTTAGGCTCAGATCGACTTCAATTTTTCTTTTTTTCTTTAGGCAAAAGTGGTTGCTATTGGTAAAAATTTGGAATTGTATTTTTGTCTGAGTATATAAACGAAACGGAAGTTCTGTGCGGAGCCTATGTACAGTTCACAAAGTTTTTAGTTCAGCCTTGGGTTTCAGAGTGTTCACATTTAGCCAGTGAAAGAAATTTGTGTAACATAAATCAGAAGAAGATTATCACACAACCATGGTCCATACCCAATGACTAAAGCAATTACTTAAGGAATATGCAGAAAACAATAATAACTATTTGGATTAGTTTATATTTAATCTGATTAATGTTGCTTTGTTTTTTCATCTCTATGCTCAGATGAAATTCTACAAAAATGAAGCCAGCAACATTGAAAATAAGGACATCGATCATGTCAAATGAGCACCCAAAGATAGATTCAAGTTCAGATCTTGGCAGTGGTAACTTTTTTATTTCCTATTCATACTGCATAAAAAATAAACTATATCTTATAAATGCAAACAAGACTACAATATATACTTATGAGATATTGCCATGAACTTTCCCTCCCAAAAAAAAACAACTGAAAAATGCATTTTAAATAATTTGAACTTAAATGTTAATCCTATTTTAAAGATAATAGCCTAATTAAAAGAAAAATTAATTTCTGTATGTAAATAAACTTTTTAGGCATTTTAAAAGCATTTGTACATTTTTTTATCACATTGATTGAGCTGGTATTGTATATGAGAAATGTAAAAAACAAATTTAAAGTTCTCTGTAAAATCCAATATTTGTCCTAGAGGTGTGTTTTGAAGTCTATTAGTAAATTTAAGGATTAATTAACTGGAATTAAACAGAATTAAAACTTTTTATTCATGCATTTTTATTCATGCATGGTGAAGTCAAAGGACACTGTAGAAATACTGTAGTTCTACCCCTGCATGAAAAAGTGAAACCAAAGATATATGGAAAACCAGCAGTGTAATAATCAAGAATTTGTTGTTTAAAATAAATTTTCTTTTAACTTTTTTAATGAGAAAATGAACGCAGGTCTAAATTAACTGAAGCTTTAATCAACTAAGAGTAAAACGTCCTACTGGATTTACTTAAGGGGTTGGCAACCTCCAACCCGTGGGCCAGATCCAACCCGCGATGGCTTAATATCCAGCCTGTCATCCTGCTCAATATTAACAAGGCAATCCAGCCTGTGAAATTCCTACTTAGTTTTTGTGAGCACCTACTGCTTTATTCCAAAGTTTTTCACACCTATGCGAAAAGTCCCAAACTTTGGTGTCAGTCCTTTTATTTTGACTTTTCATGTCTGTGAACTTGTGGGGTTTGATACATTGACACCCACACACACACACACACACACATACATGGTGATTCAGCGTTCACGTGATAACTTAGTTTCCCGCGTAAACGTATGCTAATAAAAGCGGGGAACATCATGTGGTACGCTAGTTAGGATTTTGTCCGGACGAAAGTAGACATGTCTCCCTAACTCACACAAACACACGCGCACTAATTGCGGGTAGCAATTAGTGGCGCAAATTTTTTTTATTTTTCTTCTCACCAACATTAACACTATGCACATTAACTTTCATTCAAACTGGACTTTACATAAAATAACTTTCTACACATAAATTCACAATTTTTCCAACCTTCGTCAGTAGAAATCCACAGACTGCCTAAGACTACTACATTCACATGTAAGTCTCTCTCTCTCTCTACTCAACGCACACACAGACACAGAACTTTGTCTTCTGTCTGACTTTCTTGCCTAAACGCATACACAGACACAGAACCTTGTTTTCTGTCTGAATAATTTCATCAAGGATTTGAACTTTGAACTCTTGACGATAATCTTAACAATTGTTACAAACCTTTCTTTCAGCTAGAAAAAGAACTTCTCTTTCCTTAATTTTATGCATGCTGTCAACCATATGTAACCTTTGTTAATATATTGTTTTTTTGGTTACTTTCGCCTTACTTGTTCTTTCTTATTGTCTGTTTTATTTCACCACCCATGTTACGTCGAGTTGACTCGTAAATCTAAATTAGTAATGGACGCCTTCGTCCACTACAAACTGGTAGCGAAAAGAATGTTCAAAAGATGTAAAGGGTGGGTGTGGAGATGGACTGCCATAGAATCAAGGAATACTTAAAAAAAGTTATTTTGGTTATTATTGAAACCATTACATTTTCGTTCTCATGAAAGTCAACTTTTTTCAAAGAACTAAAAATTCAAAGAAAATTTGACTTCATAATTATTGTAAGTGTATTTTTCTTTTCTTAATTCTATTTTAAAGAAATTTAAAACTTGTTTTAAGAAACAAATAAAAAATTAATTGCTAACATTTTTTTATCAAGCTTTGTTTCTTATTTAAAATTATTTTTTAAGGTAACGGGAAATTTTAAATTGTTTTCTTTGTAGAAGTAGATCTTTCTTTCAATTGTACTACAGTAGGCACCATAATTTTTTCTGGTATATCTTAGTAAAAATACTTTTTTACATGTTATTAACCCCCTCCTTGTAAATTCATAAAATTTCAAAAAATTAAATTTTGTATGGAAAATTTGTTATTAGTTAAATGCAGGACTCCTTGGGGAATGTAAATCATCTATTTCTATTTTCTTTTTACAAACAGTTGGCTGATTTTCTTATAATCTGCTCCTAATAGTAAAATAAAAAAAATGCAATGAAACTATGATGTTATTTAATTAGATAAGCTTTTAATTGTTATTTTAGAATATAGTCTGAAGAAAAAAAATCGAGGAATAGTTAATTTTTACAATAACTCTTTTCATTTATTCTGTTTTAATAATGATTATTTATAAAGTTTCAAAATTATTTAAAAAATTCTCCAAAGCTTTGTATCATTTTAGGTTATTAAGTTATTAAGTGAAAACTATATTTACTAATCGAAAATTGAAAAGCTTAATACAAATTTTTGTTTGATGTATATTGGAGTGCCATGTAATAGAGACATTACTAATTTAGGGTTACCTTACTAAGCGGGGCCACGTCCCCCATAGCTAAAAGGGTATACTGAGTAGAGAGTGAGTTGGTGTTTCATATATTTTTATGACTGAGATTTTAAATATAAAACATGGTTATTTTTTAAAAAGAAGAATAACTGTTTAATTTTGAAACAATTAATGTTTTTGATATGTAATTTTTGTGCATGTGAGTATATTTGCCATCAAAATGAATGTTTTTATTTTTATTTTTTTTATTGCTTTTATTGAAAAGTCCTTTGTCGTTAGACCTGAAATAAGTGGCTTACAATTCTTGCAATGTAAAATACAGTAAAAGTATTTTTAACTTTACTCAATTTTTATTCATAGAAAATATAATGCTCAACATTGTGGTGTCTCATTCATCGAGAGACAAATTATTATAATTAGCGCAGGAGAATTATTTAGCAGGCATTGTGGTGGTATATGAAATTCTGTTCAAAGACATAATTTTATTGATTTATTCTAACTTTGAATTTTAAGCCTTATTAAACCTCATTTCCTTTCTGCTCAGCTGTCTGCGATTATGCATGTTGAGAAGAAGAAAGTAAACTTCGAGCATCGAACCTTCAACCCTGAATGGGAAAAGTGCTTTTTCATCGAGTGTTTTGGACATGCCCAATCCCTCATATGCCCAAAGACTGTAGCTGTCATGAAAGATTACAACATGCACTGCCACTGGAAGCTCATTAAACTTTATGTCGATGTCTGTCGCCGAGAGGAAGGACTCCATTATTATAGATTTAGGTAGCCTGTAAAAAACAACTTCACTTTTCCAGAAGCAGTCTGCTGAGGCTGACAAGGTGACGCATGCCAGTTATGTGGCCTCCTTCCTCGCAAGAAGCCATTTGTGGATGGGGACTTCATCAAGGAGTGTCTTGTTGCTGTGACAATACTCCATCTGTCCAGAGCACTGTTCTGCTTTTGAGAATGTGAGCCTTTTGTCCCACATCGTTTGTAGTCGTGTCGAGATGTCAGACAATGTACACAACTCACTGAAGACTCGCTGCTCAACTCTTGTTGCCTTCTCCCTCGCTTTTGTACAGACACAAATGACATGGCCCAGATGGCAGTTTTCATTCGTGGGGTCACTGATGAGCTTCAGGTGTGTGAGTAATTCTTCCAACTTGTCCCGTTGCGGGGCACCACCACTGGGCAAGACATCTTTTTACGCCATACTTCAGTGTGTGGAGCAGCACTCCTTGGACCTCTCTCATCTTGTGTGCATGACAACTGACGAATGCCTGGAGATAAGAAGGGCACCGCTTCACTTCTAGTGCGCCACTGTGAGGCTGCTGGACACACTCAGCCTATCCACAAGATGCACTGCATCATCCACCAGGAGTCCCTTTGTGCCAACTCTACCAACATAGTTGATGTTATAGAATACAAATCCAACAATTAACTGAAACATAAAAAGTAAAATTGCACATCCACAAAAATGGATCAGAATGACTGAAAACATTTTGGAAAACCCAGAACAAGGCAAAAATTCACAATAAAGTGTGAAATCTAATTTTGACAATTAGGAAAAGGATTGACCCCTACTGAAAGAAAAAGACAAGCCTAATTTCATGATTCAATGTTACATTTATTTTTCTAACTAATGGAAGGAATCGAATTTGCAAAATTGAGAGAAAAGTTAACAAGTATGTGTTAAAATTGTCTTTGGCTATAAAAACAGAAAGAATGTTGAAGTCAGACAGTCAAATGGGAGCAGAGAGAGAGAGAGAGAGAGAGAGAGAGAGACGAACATGCTAAAATGTAAAAAAAGGAAACTTTAAGTCTGACCAGGACCGCCTCACACATTCCTTCTTCAATCATGCTAATTTCTTTTACCTCTTCTTCTCCATTCTCAACATTCTCGGGGTCAACAAAGAAGAAGACGACAACAACAACAACAACAACAACAACAACAACAAAAACAAGATACTTCAACTGACTCCTAAAAACTAAAGTCTGATAAGTACAATTTCCTTTATTGCTTCACCTTCCTTTTCACTCTCTCGCCGGTCATAAAAAAAAAGAAAGGAACACAAACTTTGTTAGTAACCTTTTAATCTTTTTACATACATACATACATTCTGCTACTATCTAAACTTATTTATAAATGGAACTTTGCCTGTGTGTGTGTGTCTGTTACCTATAGACTCCGAAACAGCTGAACCGATTTTCTTGAAAATTTACACAGTTGTACTATAAGCGTCTGTGAGTCTTCTTAGCTGGGTTTTGTGTTGAGATAAATATCGAAAATCGATAATCGAAAAAATCGGGTTATAAAAGGAGTGATCCAGTTTTAATCAAATTTGATACACTCATAGACAAAGACATAAGAAACGATATTCAGAAGTTTCAAGGTTGCAGTTCTTATAATAGTGCAGAAAATTGATAATATATATATAAAAGCTTTCATTACACCCGAGCAATGCCGGGCTATACTGCTAGTCAACTATAAGTTCTGAATTCATTTCACTTACTACTATTTCTCTGGAACATTTAACTACGTCCATTTTTCTCTTTGAACATTTTCTTCTTACAAATTTGTTATTCTGTTTAGTTCATAAAATTTTACTTTAACATAAAAAAATGAAATATTTTATTCTTCCATATTCCAAAATCCAACCTTCAACCTTCTGATATTTTTAATTGTGAGGACTTCGGTTGTGTTTGGCATGAATCCAATTTGATAAACATAGCTGAAGTCCCTACAATGTCATGTTTGTTGTGGTGAAAGTCGTCAACTCCATCCTATCTCGCAGACTAACTGCCAGGTACTAATGGACAAGATGAACGAGCATTACAAAGACCCGCTACTTCTGTGAGGTCTGCTGGCTGAGTCGTGGGGCTATGTTGTCTTGTGTGTGTGACCTGCAGCAGGTAATCTCCACTTTCCTTCATCTTAAAAACCTTCTGCCTGCTAATCACTTCTCCGACCCTTGATGGCTTGTTCGCCTGGCCTGGCTAACAAACATGACCACGCACTTGAACGACCTAAACGTGAAGCTCCAAGGCAAAGACAGTCTAGTAACAGATATGCATGTGCACATCACTGCCTTTGAGGTGAAGCTGCGCTTGTGGAAGGCTCAGTTGGCTAATGGTCAATTTGTACATTTTCCTTGCCTTGCTGCTTGTGCCCTTGAAGACATAAACCTGGAAACTTGCGTTAGTGTCGTTACCTCTCTGTGTGAGGAATTTGCCTCCCATTTCACAGAAGTCAAGTTGTTGGCTGCAGGCTTCAAGCTTTTCATTGCCCCTTTTGACTCTCCTGTGAACGACGCACCTTTTTTTCCCTGCAGATGGAAGTGTTGAAGCTGCCGAGTAATGATGAACTGAAGACGAAGATATATACTCTTCTCCGCTGTCCTTCTTCCCCAACCTCGTCCTCCTTTCTAACAATTTTCCAACATACATTGCGAATGCTTAACTCATCGTTGCCCTGTTTGGCAGCACCTACTGTTGTGAGAAAATATTCTCTAAAAAGAAGTAGTACTGTGGTGATACCAAGGACCAGATATTTGCCCTGAGAGGTCCAGAAAGCAAATGACCAAAACTGGTCTTTGCGCATCTGGCACCACGCAGATGTTCCGGCAGAAAACAAAAAATAAATAAATATCAAATTCCTTTCGTGAGCCTACGTGAATTTTGTTTATCATCCAATGAGAAGCCCAGAATTAAATCCGGGTGTGAATTCCCAAATGACTTGTTTGGACCCCCAAAGATGAAATAAAAAGCCAACACAGGAAGCATCGCCAGTTGAGAAAATACAAGCATAATTAGCACGTCCCTTGACCACGTCAAGCGATCACATCATGCTCACCTCTCCTTTCTCTCTCATCTTCTTCTTCACTGTTCATTGAGCCACTTACTCAATGGAATGAGTGGAGACATCAAAGACATTCCTAACAGACATACATATGCACAAACTCTTTTCAGCATTTACTGCTATGAACATTTTAATGACCTTTGTACCAACCAAAAGACATTACTTTTATTTGTAAAAAACTTATATAAATGTTGTTTCTATATACAATTTGATTTTCTTGTTTTATACCCCCTTATAGTGGGCTATCTACTAACAAGGTCAAATTCAGTTAATCTGTTTTAACATATGACTACACTTCACTAGAACGGATAACCCACTATAGTAGACAAAGTCTCACTTTCACTCCCAACTTTCAAATAGTCACCTCTGTGCAGTACCCCTCACAAATAAGAAACTTTCACTAATTCGTTTGCATACATTTTGTATAGACTCACAAATACTACTTGCTTAGTATACGACAATTTTGAAATCGCAATCTAGCAACAATTTACCAAATCAATCAGTTGATTTTTACCAAAACTTGAATTCTGATGGGTTGATTCTAGCCAATAGAATCCTCAACTGGTGAGATAAAGTTTTCCCACTCAGTATGGTCAATTCTTCTTGAAGAGTATCTAAATCCTGCCTGCATCTATTTAATAAATTAACCCAGAAGCGTATGCCAATTCACATCGCCATGTAACAAACAACAATCACGCACTTCTTTTGCCTTGCAGTAAACTCAAATTTATGACAGTCCAAGCTTCACCTCAGCAACACTCCCAATTCACTTGTAAAAGTAGGGAGATGGTTAATGTTTATTGAAGTGACCTTGTGTCAAACATAACCAAACTTCCTACAACTTACAGGTTATATCCACAATTATCAGAAGGTTATCAGCAGGTGGATTTGTGAAAGAATGAAAGCATACCTTTTGTATGTTTAAATAGAAATGTATTAATTGAAAAGAATAACATGAATTGGTAGAAGTTAATGTTCAATGAGAAACAGTATTAAGAAGTTAAGGGTATCAAGAGTTTGTAGTAGGCCTTGCAAGTGTAAGTTTATGTGTACATAGACAGGAATGTATGCATGTATGAGCGTTGATTGTTTGGTAGGATTCTCTTTGAAGTTATTGTGCAGGGTGAATGGTGAAAGGAAGAAGGTGAGAGGTGAGAGGAAAAGATCGAGACAATAATAGCGAACACTTGACATTTGTCAAGGGTACGTGTTAATTACACTCGTTATCTTAACTCTCTCTGGCGACGGTCGAGCTTGCTTCGTCTTTTATTTTGTTTGTTGGGGCTCCAAACAGGTTGTTAGTTCTAAAGTAAGTTATTAAAACTAAAACAACATGAAAGGAAACTAAACCCAAGGTACATTTACACATTTATTACAGGCCAAATAGTCAACAAATATAAGACAAAAACATTTACATCAATCGGAAATATTTAGAGTTTATAAGACTCACCAAAAGGTGGTGGAATTAGTATTCTTGTAGCTCAACTCATGTTGGAAATTTTCAACGCTACCGTTCACCTCCTTGTCCAAAGGTTCACTCCCAATCCTACACTGCCCAAGGGCAGATTACCCCTTTCCGGTCCTTTTTATTTTTTGTCCCCACAAGGTCATTTGGGAATTCACTCCAGGATGTGATTCTGGCCTTTCTATTTTGTTTTTAGATGTTTCTTAGTTTTCTATTGGCTGAAAAACATTTCACATCGAGGTGTGAAATTTCGTGAGTTTTGTTTTGGGATTCGCTTTTGCGTGTGTGCTAAGCAAAGTTTGTAATTCGAGTAAATTTGTTTGTTTCTAACAAAATCAATAAGTTGGTGCTTAGCATTTGAATTGTTAAATCTAAAACTTCTTTTGTTCACACTCACTGAGTTGATTTTATAAGTGCTGCTTAGATGTGGCACAAGGCCGAAAGTATAGGGGTACCCAGTGAGGATCGAACTCACTACTCAGTTGTAATAGGTTCTAGCAAGACAAGCTTGCTGACCATTACACCACATCAAGGTGCCCCAATTCACTCACTGAGACTTCCAAGTTAAACTACAATCTTCACATTCATTCACATTCGCAATATTCTTCAACAAGCTTTTCTTCACTTAAGTATTTTCCTACAAACTCAATCATCTAAGACATTCACTCAACAAAATAATTCAACAAAATTGAAACACTTAACAGGAAGAAATCCTTTTAAAATAATTTTCTTTTCGGTTGAAACCTTACAGTCTAAACGAGACAACTCCTTTTTTTATCTTATACATTTTTACCTTGACTTATGCTCGAACTTTGCAATTACTAATAATCTCACCTTACATTACCAAACAGTGATCTCTTATCTTGAAGAAGTTTTCCGTAAAATGTTCCTTGGAAGTAAGTCAATGAAAGGTGATTCTGTAAGTTAAAACACATACAGTACTTGAGTTGAGTTCCATTGGCGTTTGTATTGGGAAATATTTGTGCACATGCATGTGTGTGTAAGAAATAAATTCGCGCCACTAATTGCTACCTGCAATTAGTGCGGGCGCGTATGTGAGTAACAATAACAATAACATGACCTCAGCCAAGACCTCCTATATATTAACCTATATATTAATGGTTAATATATAGGAGGTCTTGCCTCAGCCCTGTGATGGCTGGGCTCCCACTAACACGTGGAAATGCGCTGCTTATATGGACACGGGAAACACAATGTGGGAACACTGGATGACTAGTCCGGATTAACCAATCACTGCCGGGTCTTGTAGATGAAAACAAGCATGTTGTTTTAATGCGTAGGCGTGAAACGTGTGAGCAAAAATATGTATGGCAATCCAATGTGTGTGTGAAATGATTGCATTGAACACCACAATTTCTAACTAGTTTACCTTGTTTCTGGTTAAGGACACACTCTTCTATTTTTTTCATTATATATAAATATGTATACATAAAAATATATATAATTTTATAATATACGCTTTCTATACTACAGTATTCACTTTAGGGTGTTTCGTTTGTCACACCGGTCTGCAACCTGCTCCCAAATTCTCATCTGGCCCTCACTCTGAAAAGGTTACCTGACCCTGACTTAAATACAAATCCGTATAAGGGGAGAAAACCCACACTACACTTATATAACCAATAGTTTCAGAATATACAGTTTTTATTCTATATACTTTCATTAAAGTTAAATAAAATTTGAAGACGTTAAAACGCTAACTTAACAAAAATATTAAAAGGAAAAATATTTTTTTAAGAAAAATTACAGTATTCCTTTTTTAAACGAATGAAATCGTTTCGTCGTAAAAATTTTCTTGGTTGCGAGTTATGCAAGAAAAAAAATAAAACAATGATTTCTTTTTAAAATAATAAAAAAAACTAAGTTATAATGAAATAAATGAGGAAGTATTGAAGAATGATTCAACAATTGGTTATTCTTGACAAGAATCGATAAATAATAGCCGGAAAAAGAGTCAAAAACACTCGTACCGATGGAGTGGAAAACAGTGCTCATCTACAAAAAGTGATAAAACGAGTGTATGAAATTAGAGTTTCTAATATCAAGAATCTTATTGCTCTTCCGATATAGAATTGTAGTCAATGAAAGCGAAATACCAGAATTATTTCCCTTTTCTTGTACATTTAGTAAAAATAATCCAACAGTTGCTAAAAGGAAAAAATAAATAAATTCTTTTTAAAAAAGGTTCTGACTGAACATTGACATTTTTTAAACTTTACATTTTTGAATCTTCAAACATGTCTTTATTCAGTTTTAAATAAAAATTCTTGTTACAAACAGCAACGGGTTGAATTTCAAAATCGCTCTGAAAAATTGCAAGTAAAATAAGTAAAAAAGTAAAAGTAATAGTATAGATTTTGTTTTTATTTTCTATCCAGCCTAACGTGTTTTAAAGCAAACACGAGTTCTCAAAAAAAACAAAACTTTATTATTGAATTTGGTAAGATGCTGGCCGAATTTTCCGATATTGTACTTGAACTTGATATTGTATATAAATTTTTCATTGAAACAATATCTTCCGGGGTTTTTCTTTAATAACTGTAAAAACAAAAAAATTGCACGAACATACCCCAAAAATTAATTAGACCTACGATAACGAAAAAGTGCTTGTGGTGCTTTTTTCCGAAAAAATACCACCCCCCACAAAAAACAAAAAAAAACTATTTATTAAAATATTTATTATTTGATAAATAAGTATTGTAAATTGTTTGAATCGGATAATTTCTTGATCTTTTGCCAAATATTTTAAAATAGGTGGAAGCGAAATTTAGTTTCATTTCGAAAAAAAAAAACTAAAAAAACATCCATTTTAGCGGAACATAAATTTGTAAGGGACAATATTTATCCGTCACCGTCGAGTGAAAATCATTGGACTTTTTAAGATGTTGAAAGCAGCATCGTAATTCTCTTAAAGATGACGAATACTGTGTGCTTGATAATTTTTAACATTTATTATGTCGGGTCTGAAGTTGCCCCCTATAGCAACAGTGGGGGAGGTACTGCGCCTTTATCGTATCAGGGCGAAAAAACAACTTTCACAGAACTTTCTTCTTGATATGAACATGTGTCGAAAAATTGTTAGGTCTGCTTCACACATAAAAAATCATTATGTGTGTGAAATCGGACCAGGACCAGGTGGAATTACTCAGGCCATTATCGAAAAGAACTGTCGACACCTGACTGTCATCGAGAAAGATGCTCGTTTTTTACCTTCTCTAAAGGTACGTCATGGTTTGGTGGGGTGTAAAGGGATCTTTAAACTTACTAGTAGAGTTGTTTAATGTTTAAAAGTTTACTTTTTAGTTTAACTGTAACATTTCATTACTGCTTACCTTTTTTTTATTATTTCTTATTTAGTTAGTACTAAAGTTTTAAAGATAAAAAAAAGTTTACTACCTTAGAGAATCTGCTGAACTATAATTCGCCTGCTCAAAAAAAAAAAAAATGAAGTAATTTTGCATTTTTACACTTAAAGATGCCGTGGGCTTAAAAAAAAAAACAAAAAAAAAACGTTATTTTTTTTAATTTTTATTTTTTTGTAACTGAAGTTACAGCACAGTTTTTACTCGTAGTCGAATCAAACCGTAATTGACTAGTTCAGATTTTGTAGGGACATGTGCTGCGATTTCAATAAAAATAAAATTTAAAAAAAAACAAAAAACCGGGGATAAAATTTCAGGTCCAGGCAAAATAATGGAGAGAGGAGAAACATTGTGTAAAATCTTAAACTTAAGAAAATATAACCGCGGTCGAGTGCTTCAACAATGGCTCTTTGGAGGCATTGTCGTGTTACTTCAGGACGTAGGCGATCATGGACTTCCACTTTACCCCTGTCCCTCTTGTCGCTCTTAATATTTTCCCTCTTGATATCTCTCCCAAACACCGCTCTGCCATCTATTTGCTCAAGAAGCCTATTATCAAATTAATATGTCTTGCACTACTTTCCCCTGTCTCTCTTTCCCCTCTATTCGTCTTGTGAGTATTAGATTCTCCAGACACTCCTTCCTCATTACGTTGCACCCTCTCCAACACCTCATCATTGCTCTCGTGCTTAGTTCATGGTATCCTCAGCATCCTTCTGTAGAACCATATTTCTGCTGTTGAACCTCTTTATCCTTGAAATGAAAAGATCGTCCATCATTGGCTGCCATTAGTACACCACTCGTTTCTTTGTTTTCAATAAGATTTTCCTGTCTCTCAGTACTCTGGTCAGCTTTTGAAATGAATCCTTGACTATGCCACTGCAAACTGCATCTTTGGATCTGTCACACTTTCCAGCCTCTGTCTGAATGCTACTCAGGTATTTAAATTTCTTTACTTGTTTTATTTTAGTTTCTTTGACTTGGGATTGGTATTTTGAGGTCTTCTTTTTGTTGATGACCAAACATGCTTGAAATTTATGCTCAGTTCTTTCTTATTGCTATCTCTTGCTACCTTCTGTAGGAGGTCCTGCATTTTTCTTTCTATATGTACTATCAGCATTGTGTCATCAGCGTATCTTATATTGTTGAGATTGTGGCCACTAATAACAAATCTTGGCCATGACTTTAGCTCTCTCAGAATTGTTTCACTGTAAAGGTTGAATAGATTTGGTGAGAAAACACATCCTTATCTTACACTCTTTTCTATTTTTGTATACCGGCTAAATTTATTTCCTGTCAGTATGCAAGCAGTTTGCTGCCAGTATAGATTCTTTTTTATCCTAATGTCTTTCCTGAAAATGTCAAGGTTGCTGAGCCTCTCAAACAAGTCTTTGTGACGTACTTTGTCAAATTCCTTTGCGTAGTCTATAAAGCACAGATAGAGGTCCTTCTGCATTTATATTGCTCTTTCAGATAGTATTCTGAGCATGAATATCACATTCCATATTCTGGTATCTTTAACGAACATACACTGTTCTTTTCCATCTCTAGCCTGATTTTGTTGTGCCCTCTGTTCATCAGAATCCAGATGATGAGTTCTGTCATGTGGCTTTTTAAGCTGATTGTTTGGTGGAGTTCACAATCAAGAAGCACACTCTCTAGAAGCTGTCATCCAAAGATGTATTGAACAAGGATCTCTACGATCATTAGTGATGATTGGTCAGAGTGGCTGAAGCAGACCAAAATTATTATAGTTATATATTTTTTTTTTTTTTTTAGATTAGTTTCTCTTAGAAACAAGGAATAAAAATGAATCAGTTTTTTGAAAAAAAATCTTTTAAGGTTGTTGTTGGTAGTATTTTAAGCGAAATGAATTGCTGCAGTTTGTCAGTATGACTTATGTTCTATGGCTCTTGGTGTGTCGCACATATCGGAGATTCTTCTCTTTTCAGGATAAGTATTGATTATGATTGTTAGTATGTCCAGTATGGAGTCTGGTGGACATAAATCACTTCTTATTTTCTAGCAGGATAGCCTGGTGTTGCTCGGGTGTAATGAAATCTTTAAAACTAATCCATGGTCCTGGAGCTCAGACTCTTTGGACATTGACATGAAAGACTAAAAAGCAATAGTTGTTTCCAGTTAAAGCGAAACTGTAGACTGAAAGAAAAATGAATAGATGTAAGTCAAATTTTCATTTCCTGATATCAATATCAAATAAGTTTTTTCATCATAAACTGATTTTTGAAGGCTAAATAAGTCCTCTGAGTAAATGGTATCATGGCTGAGACTATGAACTACAATTATACCTACTTAGAACCAAACCCGGAGCAAAAACTAAAATAAAAGGGCTGAAAAAAATACAGACAAATAAACAGACACACACACACACACACACACAAACATCTTGTCTTTTATATATATATATATATATTATTGATTTTCTGCACTATTGTAAGAACTGCAACCTTGAAACTTCTGAATATTGTTTTTTATGTATTTGTCTATGAGTGTATCAAATTTGATTAAAATCGGACCATTCCTTCTATAACCTGATTTTTTCGATTTTCGATATTTATCAGGGGTACATTGATACAAAACCTAGCTAAGAACACTCGCAGATGCTTATAGTACAACTGTGTAAATTTTCAAGAAAATTGGTTCAGCTGTTTTGAAGTCTATAGGTAATGGATACACACAGACAAAGTTCCATTTATAAATAAGTCTAGATTTAGATTTGCTATTATTTAAGAATGGCTCGCAATGAGAATATGAAGAGTGGAGTTCAAATTCCAGTTGAATTTGTTTCATTCACTTATGGCTTATTGGTTGAATAGCAGGACAGATTAGGTTCCATAACTTTGGTTGGTAAGCGGTCTACTGCAGGAAGTAATGGCAACCTACTGCAGGAAAATCTGTTGAGTCAGTCATGTCTCGAAAGAGACGTGATTGTCCAAGCTTGTATCATGTATGGCAATTATTAACTGACTGAAACAAATAATTGTCATGCATACTTAGAGATCTCATTCTACTCTGCTATTTAACTCATAGCTGGGTTGGGTGAAGAAGAAACAGATTTATGGTTTTCCAAATAGCATTAGTGTGAAAGTGAATGCAATGAACTAGTCTGCAATTTGAATTTGGTTGGTTCCATTTTCCACATTGATTTCCATCATACTAGCTGCACAACCTGAAATACTGAATTATCTCCCTTAGATAACACTTCCAGTTCTGAGCACACATATTGTAGAATAAAGCTACTTCCACTGGTTTACAACAAAATCACAAAGTTTATATACATGTGGTTCTACAGAAGAATACTGAGGATACCATGGACTGAACACGTGAACAACAAGGTTTTGGAGAGGATGTAGACGAAAAGGAAACTCATTCTTGGCATTAGGAAGAGACAGTTGAGATTACTGCGAACTGTAATGAGGAAGAAGGGCTTGGAGAACCTAATACAGGACGGATAGAGGGAAAGAAAGACAGGGAAAAGCAGCACAAGATCTACTTGATGGGCTTGAGCAGGTGGATGGCGGAACAAGGTTTGGGAGAGATACCAAGACGAAAAATATTAAGAGTGACAAGCGATAGGTACAAGTGGAAATCCATGATCACCTACGTTCTGAAAGGACACGGGACATAAAGAAATTCTAAAATTTAATATTTGTATAAAGTTGGCTCTCTTTATGTGTATGCAAATTTATATATATATATAAAAGACAATCTGTGAGTTTGTGTATGACTGTTCCCTAGGCATACCTACATTTTTTAAGCTATGCCATTCAAACTTTCTAGGGACACATATCTACCGGGAAGCCAGGACGACACACTTTTTGAGTTTAAGTTCAGCAATTTTCCTTTTTGCACTTTTTGGCCAATGGAGCCAATTGTTTACATTTGCTCCATAAAACATCTAAGATCTAAGATGGTTGCTAGATTACGTCACAGAAATCAAATAACACGTGTCAAACGCAACTAAAAAAAAAGATGAGCCTTTATATTTAATTTTTATGCTGACATTTTAAAAATTCATTTGGTCAACAAAAAAATGTTAATATTTTTCTCCATAATTTTGAAACAAAAGAAATATTTTTTTAAAAAAAAGTGTTTTTTCAAACAAAAACAAAATGTTTTTTTTTTTTTTTTAGATATTTCATGCAGGAAATCAACTGTCTGTAATTCGTGTGGCATTAATGTAACTTTTTCCTCTAAAATTAAATGTCTACATTTTTAAATATTCTTCGAAAATTTCTGAAATTCATTTAGTCAACAAAAAATGTAAATAATTTCCCCCGTAATTTTGAAACAAAAACAAATGCAATGTTGTTTACAATGTCACACAAAACATCAACTCATGTTTACGCAAAACAAAAGAAAATAGATTTTTTTAATGGAATTTTTGAACAATTTTTAAACAACAGTTTTTTATATAATTATTTTTTTCTATATAACTGAGTTTTAAAGTAAGGTGGTGACTACAAGCATTTGGAAACACGCTGCATTAATCATCTAATTAAGAAATGTTCTGAGTTGCAGGGCAATGGCAGACTATGATGCTAGTAGGATATAAAACTGAGATACTAAGTGCAGTTTTATTATTAATATTTACCACAAAGTAAGTAAATTGTATATATAGTTTTCAAAATCAAGCTTTACAAAATTACTTTTGATCTTTAGTGATCATTATAAGTGAATGAGTGTTTGATGATGATTTTTTATAATCAAATTATTTAAATAAACACATTATTGTTTGTCTATATTTCTGAGATGAGGAATTGTAATTATTTATATTATTCACATTGTTTGGACTGTTGTCCTCATCTGTGTTGGGTCCTGGGTATGATGGTAAACTGCATCTGGCAGCAAGGCTTCTGATTGGGAGTTGTGAAGAGCATGGAACCACTTCTTAATTACTGTTGTTCCCAAGTCCACCCTGACCCAGTGTGTTAGCACCTGTTAGAGTCCCATCTATGGGCAAATAGTTAACCCCCAAACTGGGGTCAAACCATTATGAAAGTATAAAAATAGACTTTTATAGAAAAATATACAGTTTTAATACAAAACTAGAAGACATCTTCAGTTTTCTAAAATAAAAAGAAGAATTATCAAAATCTGATTAAATCAACCTTCTCACTATAACTGAACATTAAAAAAAATTAAAAAAACCTTAAAACCTCACCTGTTTTGCATTAAGTAACCCACAGAGGTTGATATGCCGTTAAAAAAAACTCAAACTCATCTGTGTTCCTATATTAATGACATTTCAGCCACTGTATGCTTTGACCTTCTTCAGGCAATTGAAATTTTGAACTGAACCCTTTATTTCAATCACTGGAGTAGATTGTTCTTGTTCCATGAGTCATGCCGCTCCCGGATGTCTTAGTCATCTTCATTTAACTCAAGTTGAGTTTTTTGTTCACCACTGTTGTAATCAGGTATTGATCTCACAACTCTTTTTTTGGGTTAAATCACTGGATCCAAACAACATTTTTGAGGACACATAGCCAGTGGTTGGATCCTGTGACTTAACCCAAACAAACTTGTGAGTTCAACACCTGGCTAGAACAGGGATGAAGAAAAAACTTAGGTTGGAGCGTAGCCCTTGAGTTTGCCACTCCCCACAAAAAATACATTTTGCACAGTGACTCACTCTTAAAGTTATATATAAACTAGTTTGTGTACCATTATAACATGACTTTTATAGGGCACCTTGGCATGGTGTAATGGTTAGCAAGCTTTTTTGCTAGAACCTTTTACAACTGAGTAGTGAGTTCGATCCTCACTGGGTACTCCTCGCTTTTGGCCTTGTGCCACATCTAAGTGGTGCTTAGAAACATTTTATGTATTCAAATATAGTATACTTTAAATACATACCAAACATACTTAAACTTTAGGAAGAATAATATATAGGGGGAAAAGTGTAAAAAAAATTAGGACCATCTTTATTTTTTAAATGAAAATTAAAACTTTCTACTAAGTAATTTTTCTTACTTTTTGCTGGCAAATTTTTCAATGACATCATCAAAAATCTAATCTGTCTGTTGAAAGACGTATGGCAAGATTTCTCAACTGCAAGTCGTTCATCATAGATAGTAAGCAATTCTTGACAGTAGTTTAGTTTTAGTAATAAAAACTTCTCTCCTAGGTAGCAATACTAACGGCATTATTGATATATTTGGAACTAAGTTCCCAAGGTTATGCATTTGAATAAACTTCAAAAGTTCAAGGGGGCCTAGCTTTCCACATCTGTATTCCATCTTTAATAACAGCAATAAAATGTATAATTATTTTTCTCTCGACGAGAAACTCCTCTTTATCTGTAATGACTCCAATGCTGCATGAACAGACTCAATCAATTACACAATTTTTTTAAAGTTTTCTTTTTACTCATTTTATTTTTGAAGTGGAAGATATAGTAGGCATCGGCTCTTGGTGGAAGCAAGAAGACAGAACAGATGACCAGAGGGCGACCAGTTACCTGTCCACATGTGTGGATTTGTTTCTTGCTGAAAGCAGGGCACAAAAATGAATCTGGGAGGGGTAAAGCTTGAACAATATCAGAGGTCACAACTTTTCTACTGCTGCATTTGAAATACTCATTTTTGTCTGGTTTTATAACAGTTCAGTACTTCTTTGTTTCTAATGAAATTTTCCTGATGAGATCGTGTCTGTTCATGCATGAACAGAAAGGTCCCCTCTGATTGGTTGCTGAATTGCATCAAGGCCACACAAACAGTTCTTTTTTTTTTTTTTTTTTGAGTTAAAATGACTGGATATTTTCTGAAGATTCTCTGCCATCAACACAGTGTCATGTTGTGTCTACCAATAATAAATCCTGGTAGGACTTTGATTTCTTTTAGGATTTTCTTTTTAATGTGCCGTATCCCTTCAGGACCTAAGCAATCATGGCTCTCCACATTTTCCTGTACCTTGTTGCTTTCAATATATTTTGTCCTGCTATTTCTCTCAAATCTTGCTTGCTATCCATTTGTTTAAGTATGTCGTATTTTCCCGTCTCTCTTTCCCTCTATCTGTCCTGTGAGTATCAGATTCTCTAAGCCCTCCTTCCTCATTACATGTTTCAGAAACTCCAGTTGTCTCCCTGATGTTAAGTTTCATTTTTATTTCCATTCTTTTCAAAACCTTGTTATTGCTCACATGTTCAGTCCATGGTATCCTCATCATCCTTCTGTAGAACCACATTTCTGTTGCTTTGAGTCTTTTTTCATCTTTGATGAGATCAATCAGTACTCACTGCTATACAGAAGGACAGTACTTTATTTCCAACAAAATTTTCCTGTCTCTTAATACCTTACTTAGCTTTTGGATCATCTCACTTTATAAAGGTTAAATAATTCAGACAAAAAAATGCATCCTTGTCTTTTTTAATACTAATGTTCACCTAATACAAGGCTCAAGAGCTACTCAAAGTAGAGGGTTACTTTGTGGTGTATGATCATAAAAAAACATAAGATTTTAGTGATCGAGAAAACATTGTAAGGTGAAAAATGATTCATCACCCACAAGTCCGCAAAGATGTTGTCTTATTCATTTTTTCTGTTTTTATCCACTGGATCTTTTTCTCTCTTTACATACAGGCTGTTTGTTCCCAGCAGAATTTACAAACTACTGTTCTTGTATAAATGTAGCTTTTTTTTTTTTTTTTTTAACCATTCCGCTCCAAATAAGGCAATAAAGCCATTAAAATGCAAAGGGTTGCTAAGCGTGTAGGAAATTGAGAAAACATTTCTGAGGAAAAAGGACAGGATTCAAGTAGACAAGATGATGATTGATGTTGCATTTCAAAACAGGCTCGGCTCTCTGGTTGTGGTTGGCAACCAGCTTAGGAGAAGGGCAACTCTGAATTCAAACAATATACAGCATGTATTCAGTCAGTTAAGTGCCATACGTGATACACGCTTGGGTGATCATGTCTCGAAAGAGACATGATTGACTGGGCAAATGTTTATCCCACACTAGGTTGCCATTACTTTCTGTGGTAGACTGGTTGCCAGCCAAGGCTATAGAACCCAATCTGTCCTGTTATTTAACCCATAACTGGAGGGAAGAGACAGATTAGTACCTTTCCCAAGGATGTACATGAGTGCAAGGAATTCAAATGAATTCAAACTCCAGTTGAATTCCTTGCACTCACTTATGTGCAAATACTCTTAGGAAATAGTAATAAATCATTCATATTTTTTTTTATCAATTCACCCCAAGCAAGGCAATAATACAACTAAGATGCAAGGAGGTACTGTGAGAGAATAGGAAGATTTTAGAATGCACTGGAAACCCAATCCTAAACAGGAAACAAGGGAGAAATCTCTACTCCTGTTTTCCTAAGATTGTGGAAAACTATAAACCAGATGATAGTTGAACCTATCAACTCCTATTGAGGTATAAAAAATAATAAATCAGATTTTAGAGTTTAGGTGGAGATGTTAGAAGTAAACTTTAGACACACCTGGGGACCCAATTCCAAACAGGAAACAAGGGATAAGCCTCTACTCCTGTTCAGAAAACTGGGGAGGAGTGTGAACTGGGCGATAAGCAAACATATCTACTCCTATTAATTCACAATGACTCTATAATCTTAACTGCATCAATTTATTGTTATCCTTTCTTACTGTTGAGATCTGTATTTATAAAGATTTCTTGTTTTGGGTGTGTTTTCAAAAAATTGCTCTGGTTATTTAACCCTTCCCCACCAAAAAAATTAAAATGTTTTATATAATAATACTTGTGAGTTTTCAAGATTCTTACTGTTTAGACATAGTCAATGTCTGTAAGACGAACAAAAGGGTAGCAAGTGCTTAAATAAAATCAAACTTAATAGATTGGGTTTTTTTTTTTATTATTATTTTTTTATTTCACCCTAAGCAAGGTAATAAAAACCACTACTATGCAAGGGGTTATTCCGAAAATGTTACCGAGAAGACCGCACAATAAGAACATTATAACAAAAAGAAGATGACGATTGATGTCTCATTTAAATTTCTGAAGCTTATAATTGACAGGAAAGCAAGAAACTAGAAGAAAGTTCCCTAGACAAGATATGCAAGAAAAAAACTTTTAGAATAGAACTTATGGTTAGACTTCACAATTTCTACTATAAAATGAGACCTATCTAGCCAGTCAGTTAAGTGCCATACGTGAAACACGTTTGGGCAATCATGTCTCGAAAGAAAAATTACTAACTGGGTAGAAGATTATTCCGCAGTAGGTTGCCATTGCTTTCTGCGGTAGACTGGTTGCCGAACAAGGCTACAGAACCCAGTCTGTCCTATTATTTAACCCATAACTGGAGGGAAGAAACGGATTAATACCTTTCCCAAGGGTATTTGCGCATAAGTGAATGCAAGAATCGGAACTCGGCTCTCCGATTTCTCGTTCCGAGCCGATATCCACTGCTCCACAACACACATCCTATCTAGCACTTAGCTTAAATTCATGAAGTTGAGGTACCAAAGAATGCTTATTAGAAGAGGCTCATCCCTTGTTTCCTGTTTAGGATGTGGTTTCCGGCTTTCTCTTTTCCAATCTTTTACTCTTTTTTTTTTTTTTTTTTTTTTCAATTGGAGTAGATAGACTGTATTATCGCCCGGTTCACACTCCACCCACGTCTATTGAACGGGTGAAGAGGCTCATCCCTTGTTTCCTGTTTAGGATGTGGTTTCTGGCTTTCTCTTTTCCAATTTTTTCACACTTACATAGCCCCCTGCACATCAGTGGCGTTACCGCCTTGCTCAGGGTGATATGATTAAAAAAAAAAAAATTATCATAAAATATTTATAGAAAAGGTATTTCAATTAGTTCTTTGCGGCATCAAATGCTTTTGTGTAATCTATGAAATCGAGGCATACATCTTCTGTATTTGGACTGCTCACTTTGATAGCATTCTGATCATAAATATGTTAATTATATATGCATAAAAACTTTTATACCTTCAAGTTATCTCCCTTGCTTTAATTTAAAAGCTGTTTTGTTTACAGATTTTGTCTGATGGCCTTGAGGATAAAATAAATGTCATCCATGGAGACATAATGAAATTCAATATGGAAAACTTATTTCCTGAGGATGTGAAAAAGCCCTGGGAATCACATCCCCCCCACATACACATCATTGGAAACTTGCCTTTTAATGTTTCAACACCACTCATCATAAAATGGCTATCAGATATTTCCTATCGTCGTGGTGCCTGGCGTTATGGACGGTCAAGACTAACCCTAACCTTTCAGAAAGAAGTAGCTGAACGAATTGTAGCTCCTTTGGCCAGTGACGAACGTTGTCGGCTTTCTGTAATCTCTCAACACCTTTGTGATGTGAATCTCAAGTTTATTATCCCCGGTTTGTGAAAACATTTCTTTCTTCCTTTTTTTAAATTTTTTTTGAAAGCAAATCAAAATTGGTAAGATCTAGAATTGGTACCATGAAACAATGGCCATAATTCAAATATCGCAAATGTTGTATACCTACTTATACATAGTAATGAGATGTTTCTATTCTCTTAAATATGTGGACACTTGGTGTAGAGGAGAGTAATTATACTGATTAGAAGTCCTTGCTCTCTGTCTTCCTACTGCCTACGAGCTGGAAAAACCCAGACGGGGCTTCACTGAAGGGTAGATCATCGTCTAGGTAAAATCGAGAGTAGCTCTGACCCAGCCTTGTTCAATGCAGGATCAACAGGATATTTTTTGCCAAGTCAAAGGACTTTAGAGACCTCACTTTCAAAATGACCTTGTGTTACATTCCACCTATATGGGGAGGCAGATAAATACATTATACAGACTAGCAGTTCACTAGCAGTCTGCCTACTTCATGCAGTCTGCTAGTCTTGTATTTAGTGATATACTTTTATTTCCAATCTCTATTTTGGTGATTACTCATGCAGTAACTTTTATAATATCTTTTAAATAGATTTTTTAAAAAAATATTTTATAAATATATCCCCATTTATATGGATGCTTGTTGGTTTTTTTCTCTGAGAAAACACTTTTTAAATGAAGCCAGCAATTCTCTATTATTTAAGTACAATCCAAAAGATTCATGTGTTAAATCAACAAAATTTTTTTCACAATTGTGGTGCAGTGGATATCGACTCGAAACGACGAATCAGGGAGTCGAGTTCGAATTCCAGTTGAATTCGTTGCATTCACTTACGCACAAATACCCTTAGGAAAGGTATTAATCCATCTCTTCCCCCCAGTTATGGATTAAATAATAGGACAGATTAGGTTCTCTAGCCTTGGCTGACAACCAGTCTACTACAGAAAGTAATAGCAACCTACTGCAGGATAATCTTCTGCCCAGTCAGTCATGTCTCGAAAGAGTCATGATCGGCCAAAGTGTGTATCATGTATGGCACTTAACTGACTGATTGTATCTCCAAATCATTTAGAGTCAATTATAAACGAACTGTCACTCATGATCGTAGAGAACATTGTTCAATACATCTTTGGATGATGTTGTCTAAGAGTGCTTCTGCAAAGTAATTAAATTCTTCAGAATCTCTTTCAATTCCTCCAAGGCTTATGGCCTATCACATTGAATACACCGGTTCTCGTTTGATCACCAAAGTTAAGCAACGTTGAGCCTAGTGAGTACTTAGATGGGTGACCGCTTGGGAATACAAGGTGCTGTAAACGTTTAGTGACGGATGTGTGTCGTGGTGCAGTGGATATTGGCTCAGAAAGAGAAATTGGTGAGCCGAGTTCGAATTCCAGTTGAATACCCTGCATTCACTTAAGCACTGGTACCCTTGAGAAAGATATTAATTTGTCCCTTCCCTCCAGTTATGGATTAAATAACAGGGTAAGACTTGGGGACCCTGCCCTTAAAAACAAATCCCAATGAATCTTGATACTCAAAAAGAGAAAAAGTATTACTAGACACAAAACTTATATAAAAACAACAATAAATTGTTGAAAGAAAAATGGTATTACCAGCAATAAAAAAATTTAGTTAGCAATAAATGACCCACCGAGGTTGATATGCCATAAAAACAAAACAACCAACCAACATTCAATTCCTCTAAGAGCCATTGCTGATGAGGCACACTATTGTGAATTTTACGCATGCAAATTATGGCCTGTTTTGTGTGCCCCCCCTTCTAGATTTTTACCTCAAAGTCTGTTGTGTCAGTGTGCATTTTTGTTCATTTTTATTTGTGTAAAGTCTTAGTCTGTGTGTTGTGGTGCACTAGCTAATGACTTGGAATGAGAAATTAGAGAGCAGAGTTCAAATCCCAGTTGAATTTGTTGCATTCACTTACATGCAAATACCTTTGGGAAATGTATTACTCCATCTCTTCTCCCTCCAGCTATGGGTTAAATAGCAAAACACTGGGTTCTATAGCCTTGGTTGGTACAGTCAACCACAGAAAGAAATGGCAACCTACTGCAGGAAGATCTTTTGCCTAGTCAGTCATGGATTAAAAAAGACATGATTGCCCAAGCGTGTATCATGTATGGCATTTAACCGACTGACTGAAAGTGTTAGTAGTGTAGTGATATTAAAATAAGTTTTGCGTCATTTACACCTGAGTGCATACACTTTTATGTATAATCCTTCAGCTACTAAGGGTGGGGCATTCAGGTAAGAAACGTGAAATTTTGTACTTTACACCTTGAGTCAAATCTGCAAAATTCAAGGTACTGTATTTTGTGGCATATAAGACACCCAAAAAAAAAATCATGTCTTAAGCAACATCGGGCTTGGAAATAAATAGCAGGTGCTGTAAGTTTGGATATGCAGCAGGTGTAATTAATAATGGCTTGGAATTGGAAATTGGAGAGCTGTGTTTTAATTCCAGTTGGGTTCGTTTTGTGCAAATACTTTTGGGAATTAAATCAATTCACCTCTTCTCCTTCCCATTCATAGAGCTTGTATCTGTAAGTCATTATTAAAATAACCTGCAAGAGGCTGATAAGCCATAAAAAACCATCAATCAGTTATATGTGAAAATAAGGCCTGCCACAGATTAAAAGTCTGATGCTTCTGCTGTGTATTTGGAGATTCTTGATAAAATCCAAAAAAAGAATCTGCAATGTTGTCAGTCCTGATCTGGCATCTCAGCTTCAATTCCCACTGTGTTATCGTAGCTTCTTTATGCTTTTTCCATAAATATTTTCCTGGTGATTGTTCTAATGATCCTTCTTTGTGAGTATCTTTATGAATTTATGTGCAGTACTAGATTGGCAGCTAGGTCTTATCATTTTACTTTTGAAATTTCTAGATGTATCCATAAGTTTCTTGCTGTCAGTTTTCTTGCTAACAGTTGCACTTCTTGTCTGGGGAACTCTGTTCTAGCTTCTTGCTTTCCAGTCATAATATATTTTAAGGCAATGTCAATAATTGTCTTCTGTCTTAATTTATTCTTTCTTTCTCTCAGTAACTCTTTGCACCTTAGTGGCTTTATTACTTTACCTTACTCGAGTTGAAATGATAAAAGCTCTGATTGTGTTATTTTCTTATAATATATGGGCAATATTTCATCGTGAATTTGTATATTACTGGTGTTATTTTGATATAATACATTAACAATTCCAGGTAACCCAGCTAGTTAAATTACAATGCAAGTAATATTTAATTGTTACACCTTTTAATTTTGATTAATTTGTTTATTTTTGTTCTTTAAACAGGAAAAGTGTTTGTGCCACCTCCTAAAGTGGATGTTGGTGTTGTAACGATAACCCCACTTATTGAGCCGAAAATTAAGCTACCATTTGAACTTGTTGAAAAAGTCTTGAGACATATTTTCCATCATAGAAACAAGAAATGCTTCTATGGCATCAAGTAAGTTTACATTTAATGCAGTCAAAGTAAACAAAAAAAAACAAAAACAAAGTGCTTATAATATATATATATATATATATATATATATATATATACAGGGGCCCGACAATATTTTTCGGACACTTTGAAAAAAGTACTTCAAGGTGGTTACTAGTGCCAAAAACTTTTGAGATTGTAAGTACGTAGTTGAGGAGTGAAAATCCACTACTAGTGTAATCATTTTTTTTAGTTTGGCTTTGATAATTTTAGTTTTTTATGATTTTTGCGAAAACTTGCACGACACTATTTTTCGGACATGACAAAAAATCCTATTTTATTAAGAGCTAAGTTCATGTATATGTTGCTGTATGCAAATTTTCTGCTTGTACACTTAGCTGTCATCATTAGAATCAATTATCTGTTCTATTTTACTGGCAAAAAAAATTAAGTTTAATGAGGTAAAATGCATTCAAAAGAAGTCGTTTGTTTGGCATGGAAGAAGCAGGATGATGGCCTCAGCATCAGAAGGATCGCCATGGATTTGAAGCTGTCGAAATCAATGGTTGAATACATGCTGAAGACAAACTCCGAGCGGAAAAAGAAGAGAGGATGGAAAAGATCAATTGGCAAGAGGACTAAAAGGAGAATGAAGAGAACTATGACACGGCTTTTGACATCTGGAGAAAAAGGTTACAGCAAGAAATGTGAAGGAGAAATGTGAATTGGATGTAAACGTCTGAACAGTACAAAGAACGCTGCATAGGATTGGTTTGAAGTATGCAAAGGCTAAGAAAAAAATTACACTAACAAAGAAACATAAAGGAGCAAGACTGGAGTGTGCTAAAAGGTGGTTAACAGAGCATGTTGACTTTAAGAAGGTTATATTTACTGATGAGAAGCATTTCAAGTTTGATGGGCCCGATGGATGGTGTACTTGGTCGAGAAGGGGTGAGCCTGCTGTACTGAACAAATGACAGATGGGAGGAGGAGGAGTTATGGTTTGGGGTATGATCTTTGCTAATGGAAATATATGGTTGGAGTGGCTGAAAGGACGACAGAACAGCAAAAGCTACAAACAGTTGCTGGACGAGAAAGCCCTACCAAGGATAAGAAGAGAGATAGGGAATGATTTCGTTCTACAGCAAGACAATTGCAGCATCCATGTGTCAAAACTCGTGAAAGAATGGATGGCTAAAGTGAATATGACTACTTTGGAATGGCCTGCAAAAAGCCCAGATCTAAATTTAATAGAAAATGTTTGGGAAATGCTTGCGCAACTTGTCTATGATGAACCTGAAATAACGAAAGAGGCTCAACTATGGGAACGGATACTAGATGCCAAAAAACAACTAATAGAAACACGTAGAGATGTTATTGTGCATATGTTTGATCATTATGAAGAGAGATTGATAAAAGTTATTGAGAAGAAAGGTGATATTACAGACTATTAACAGTTTTTCAACGATGTCCGAAAAATAATGTCGCGTGTGTTTTGTAAAAAATGATGAAAAATAAATATTTTTCCTTACCTAATCGATTTTCTTCCATTTTTATTACAGGTATTGTCTTTATATGTTTATGCTATTCTATTGAAGGAATTTTGCCACTCTATGGTACTCGGAAAGTCGAATACTAAAGTGTCCGAAAAATATTGTCGGGCCCCTGTATATATATATATATATATATATATATATATATAAATAAAACGAAACTTGGTTATAAGCAACCGACAATTTGAAATGAATTGTTTGAACATTATTTTTTATTGATACTTGTATTTAAATAGATATTCTGTTTTTAATGAAACAGTATTAGATATTTATTTCTACTGGCCTGATTATTTACGATAAATTTTTATTACGAAAATGTGTGCCATTCAGCAAGATTTGAACATGCGACCCCTATCTATATATGGCACACATTTTCGTAATAAAAATTTATCGTAAATAATCAGGCCAGTAGAAATAAATATCTAATACTGTTTCATTAAAAACAGAATATCTACTTAAATACAAATATCAATAAAAAATAATGATCAAACAATTCATTTCATATATATATATATATATATATATATAAAACCAAGTAAAGCATTGGTATGGATGGAAAAGAAAAACCAAAAAAAAACAACCACACACTATACTTAATGCTCAATACAGAGTAGAGCAAAAAAATATATATATTCAAAATTTATAACATAAGTATGTAATAACATCATAACTTCTTGTGTCTTGTCAAGTGATGATGATTCAACACCATCACTTGACAAAACACAAGATGTGTTGAAACGAAATAGCTACTTTGTCTTGATGTTATTTACATACTTATTTTATAAATTTCGAATATATATATATTATAAATTATACTTTAGAACATGTACAAACTACAATCTACTACAAAAGTGTACATTTTGTTTTGACATGGAAAGAACAAGGTAATTAATAAATAATAATGATGGTAATTAATAAACATTATTTTTTAAAAGAAAATTGATGAAAATTCACTTCCTTTTATTGTCAAAATTTTTTGTTTAAAAAAAATAACATTTATTACCATCAGTATTAACTACCAGATGAGACATTGTTTTTTCAACATTGAAACAAAATGTACACTTTTAGTTAATTGTAATTTGTACATGTTCTAAATTATAATTTATAATAAATATTCATTACTCTATTTCTATATTGAGCACTGTTTTAAATTAATGTTTTGAATGTTGTAAATATTTTCTTTGTCCCTTATTCATTTGGACATATATATGTATATATTTATCTGTAAATTCAGATAAAATTTAGAGGGGAAATAGCCATTTTCAACATGTCAGTTTAAGACATGCATTGTCAGCCCCATTTAAACAAAGAATGAGGAAAAATTCTAATGCTGGAGCCTTGATCTAGTAAAGGAAGGGGTTGGGGAATATTGGCTTTTATAGGGTTAAGCTAGAGGAATCTTAGTAGTAATTTCTTCTATGGTAGTGGGAGGTATGTGGCTTGACCAGTGGAATAGTAGTGGTAGGTAGCGGAGAAAGGTAACTGCTTGGCCAAATTTAAAAAAAACCTTATCGTGACTAAATGGAAGAATAAGATAATTATTGCAATTTATATTTATTTCTATGACGACATGTACTAATGATCTCTTTATGTTTATTCAGAAGTACATTCTGATATTGAAATTTCAAAATTTTAATTTTTTCCTGTTAAACATAGATTACATCTGTCTCTTAAGCTATTAGGGGTCCTGGCCTTGCCTATCAGTTTCCATTTTATCTGGATTTAAATTATTTTTAGGTTATTTTCTTTTAATTTCTAGTATTTTTAAGAAAGAGCTGTGCGATATCTTAAATTAGGGTTAGTGAAGGAGTGCCTGTGTGTATAAAGTCGTTGCTTCCAAATTCCCGTCGAAATTCCAATATAAACATTAAGGATTATCAATTAGCAGATTTGATGTTACCTTCAGCATCGCAACCCCAGAGTTTTATAGACAGTCCTGCCCATTCACTCATTAGTGGGTATGGACAATTGTCTGCTTGTACTTTTTTCTTTTTTATGAGCACTTATCTCCTTTTTTTTTTTTTTTTTATAGTGTGCATTTGTATGCATGTGTGTATAACTGCATGTGCATACGGGTAGCGTATCATGATTATTTGTCTATTTCATCATCCCCCACTTAACTTTATGCTCACTCCTTAAATTTTTCTCACCCCCCCCCCTTACCTCTTGCTTTCAATTGTTGCCATTTGTTTTCCTCTTATTTTTTTTTTTTTTCTAGACATTGTCATTTTAAGTTTTTGAGCCTTCTAATATTTTTGTCTAAATTGTATTTCATTTTTTTACTTAAATAATAGATTTTAATGCTTAAAGGATAAAATAAATATTTGTCTTCACTTGTCTACTATTTTGTTTTCTTATCTGATTTGGTTTTATCTTAAAGGTTAGGATTATGATTAGATATTTAGTTTTTGAATTTGTGTGCATATGATTGCACACACGTATATCGATATACATACATGCACATATATACACATACAAATGTATGTACACATGTTGGTTCTTAGTTATAAATAAATTAGTTCTTAAATTTTTTTTTCCTTTTTTTTTTTAAAATTGTATCACCCCAAGCAAGGCGGTAACACCACTGATGTGCAGGGACTACATAATAGTGAAAAGATTGGAAAAGAGAAAGCCGGAAACCACATCCTAAACAGGGAACAAGGAATGAGCCTCTTAATCTGTTTAATAGACGTGGATGGAGTGTGTTTCTAGGGTCTTAATTATGGTTGTTTTGGTATATGGATTATTTCCTTTGCTGTTTGAATATATGTATCAGTCAGTTAAGTGCCATACATGAAACATGCTTGGGTGATCATGTCTCGAGAGAGACATGACTGACTGGGCAGAAGATTATCCTGCAGTAGGTTGCCATTGATTTCTGCGGTAGACTGGTTGCCGACCAAGGCTATAGAACCCAATCTGTCCTGTTATTTAACGCATAACTGGAAGGAATAGATGGATTAATACCTTTCCCAAGGGTATTTGCGCATATGTATATAGAGTATATAATACAGTGCGATGGATAAATTGTCATCTAAGCTATGCAGAAAGGAAGATAACATTGACTTCTCATTTTAACAGATAAAATTATCAATATTACACAAAAATATTTTGAAATACTAAAGAATAAATTTATTCAATAAAATCACCGTTGGCTTCAATCACAACCTCCAGACAACTTCAGAATTTCCTTCAACTCTTTTGAACGGTCTCCTTGTTTAAGTTGGTGAATACCACCATAATCCTTGTCTTCAGTTCATCTTTGTTGTTACAAGAAGTTTTGTTGAGTCTCTTGCTCAACTGTGTCCTACACATAATAATTAAAGAGGTTGCAGTCTGGGATGTTGGGTGGGGGGAAGATGTAAGAGATGGTGTGGTTGCAGAAATTGTCTGACAGCCATGACTAGGTTCTCCTGCTTGTGTAACATGGTGCAGAGTCGTTTTGCCACACATAGGGTCTTCTAGCAACCACCCTCTTGACACAGAGAAGCACTACCTCTTCAAGACACTTAATGTGGGCCTTTATGTTAAGTCTGAGGCCCTGTGGGAAGATGAATAGAGGCATATCATCACCTTCATAATCACCATTAGACTCACCCAACTCTTTTTGAATCTTTTGCACTGTCCTAAGATTGATACCCAGACACTCTGAAATATTCCTATTGGAGTGAATTGCATCATGGTGTTCTTTTTCTCACAGATTGTGCCCAACTGACCCTACTATACTATAAGGGAGGGAAAGGAAAGAGTAAGAAATGCATATTACAAAGATATGTAGGATTGATATCAGTTAAGCCTAGGTTAGAGACCTGTGTAGCTACCAGGGACTTATCTTCTTGGCAACAAAAAAGACAACAAATCTAAGGATGAAGTTGTCTGGTGGAGCATGCGCCTTATCAAAGGAACACATAGGAAATGGAGATGGTTTGCCACCGACAGCATGGTATGGTGGGTCTTAGCTGTGAAGGTTTGTATTCATTCAGATATCTAAACTTATTTATAAATGGAACTTTGTGTGTGTGTCCGTTACCTATAGACTCCGAAAAGGCTGAACTGATTTTCTTGAAAATTTACACAGTTGTACTATAAGCATCTGTGAGTGTTCTTAGCTAATTTTTGTGCCGAGGTACCCCCGATAAATATCGAAAATCAAAAAAATCTGGTTATAGAAGGAGTGGTCCGATTTTAGTCAAATTTGATACACTCATAGACGAAAATCATAGACAAAAACATAAGAAACGATATTCAGAAGTTTCAAGGTTGCAGTTCTTACAATAGTGCAGAAAATTGATAATATATATATATATATATATATAAAAGGCAAGATGTTCGTGTGTGTGTCTGTTTATCTGTCTGTATGTCCTTTATACAAATCCACAATTTTTATCTGATTCTCCCCAAACTTCACACAAATATTCTTTAGGCTGAGTCTGAGCTCCAGGACCATGGATTAGTTTTAAAGCTTTCATTACACCTGAGCAAGGCCGGGCTATACTGCTAGTCTGCCATAGTGATGGAATAGTGAGAGGTTTGTAACATTTCACCTGTGGGATAAAGGTTGCAGGGTGGAGGATGATTCATTCTGCACAAGGCCGGGTAAGCGCTATTGAAATCTGTTGATGCTGAACAGTGAGGATAGGGTAGCACCAACCCATGTACATCAATAAGACTGACCATTCTTCTGACAATGCAGGGATTTAAAAAATAATCTGATGTTAAGTTATTTGGTCAAATTTTGGGAAGTGGGCCAGGGCTTATGGCTAAATCACATTGAAACACCGGTTCACATATAATTACTGAAGTTAAGCAACATCAAATGTGGTCAGTACTTATTGAGTGACTGCTTTGGAATTATGGGTGGTGAAATGGATCAGTCAGTCAGTTAAGTGCTATACGTGATACACGCTTTGGGCGATCATATCTCGAAAGATACATGACTGACGGGGCAGAAGATTATCCCGCAGTAGGTTGCCATTACTTTATGTGGTAGACTGGTTGCCAAACAAGGCTATAGAATCCGATCAGTCCTGTTATTTAATCACTAACTGGGGCTAATGGCCCATCACGTTGAATACACCAGTTCTCGCTCGATCGCTAAGTTAAGCAATGTTGAGCCTGGTCAGTACTTAGATGGGCGACCACTTGGGAATACCAGGTGCTGTAAGTGTTTAGTGACGGATGTGCGTTGTGGTGCAGTGGATATCGGCTTGGAAAGAGAAATTGGTGAGCCGAGTTCGAATTCCAGTTGAATATACTGCATTCGCTTAAGCACTGGTACCCTTGGGAAAGGTATTAATCCGTCCCTTCCCTCCAGTTATGGGTTAAATAACAAGGGTAGGACTTGGGGATCCTGCCCTTAAAAACAAATCCCAATGAATCTTGATACTCGAAAAGAAAAAAGTATTACTAGACCCAAAACTTATAAAAAAACTATATTCAAAAATAAATTGTTGAAAGAAAAAGGTATTACCAGCAATAAATGAATAAAATTTAGTTGGCAATAAATGACCTGCCGAGGTTGATTTGCCATAAAAACAAAACAACCAACCAAAAAATAATCCATAACTGGAGAGAAAAGACAGATAAGTACCTTTTCTAAGGGTATTTGCAAGTAAATGAATGCAACGAATTCAACTGAAATTTGAACCCGGCTCCCCGATTTCTTGTTCCAAGCCGATATCCACTGCACCACAACATACATCACAAATGAATAATGGTTTGAAATTGGAAATCGGAGAACCAATTTCCAATTCCAGTCTGCTTCATTATATTCACATGTGCAAATGCCCTTTAAAAAGGTATGAATTCTCTTCTTCTCGCTCCACATATGGGTTAATTAGTAGTAATTGTATCAATAAATTATTATCTCTTTTGTATTATACTAGCAGTATAGCCCGGCGTTGTTCAGGTGTAATGAAAGCTTTAAAACTAATCCATGGTCCTGGAGCTCAGACTCTTTGGACGTTGGCACGAAAGACTAAAAAGCAATAGTTGTTTCCAGTTAAAGCGAAACTGTAGACTGAAAGAAAACTGAATGGATGTAAGTCAAATTTTGATTTCCTGGTATCGATATCAAATTTTCTGCACTATTGTAAGAACTGCAACCTTGAAACATCTGAATATCGTTTCTTATGTTTTTGTCTATGAGTGTATCAAATTTTATTAAAATTGGACCACTCCCTCTATAACCCGATTTTTTTCGATATTTATCGGGGGTACCTCGACACAAAACCTAGCTAAAAACACTCGCAGAAGCTTACGGATACACACACACACACACACACACACACAGACAAAGTTCCATTTATAAATAAGTTTAGATTTAGATTCACATGTGCAAATGCCCTTTAAAAAGATATAAATTCTCCTCTTCTCCCTCCACATATGGGTTCAATAGTAGTAATTGTATCAGTAAATTATTATCTCTAAAACATTCTTACATTCTAAAAATATTTTCTGTCTTTAAATAACCTGCAAAAGATTGAAAAGACTTAGAAAAAAAATTGGTCAATCCAACTACATTATAATGAATCTGATATGGTTTGTTTTAATTGCAGAACACTGTTTCCTGAGGATCAGCCGGAATTGGCCAAAGAGATGCTGGAAAGATCTAATGTAAATCCTTCCTTCCCTTCCTACCAGCTATCAATGGAAGAATATGATAAATTGTGCCATGCATACAGTGATATTTGCCAGCGAATCCCTGCCATTTTTGAATATGATTTCAGGGCAACATCAAAAGTACGTCTTCTGCAATGTCTAAAAATTGCTCATCAGATTAAAGGAAACATTTTGCCGCCAACATCAGAAGAGACTGAATAGCTGCCAGAAAGCCCATAAAAACAACTTTCAAACTTTAAATTAATAATTGTCTGAATAAATTGCTCCACATATTTTTCTCTTGATCATATTGTATCGCAAAGTCTGATATACTAACTAGCTGTGTATGTAAACTTGTGGAGACAGGAGAACCGACTTGGAACGAGAAATCGGAAAGCTGAGTTCAAATTCCAGTTGAATTCCTTGCATTCACTTATACACAAATACCCTTGGGAAAGGTATTAATCCGTCTATTCCTTCCAGTTATAGGTTAAATAGCAGGGCAGATTGGGTTCTATAGCCTTGGTCGGCAACCAGTCTACTGCAGAAAGCAATGGCAACCTACTGCGGGATAATATTCTGCCCAGTCAGTCATGTATCTTTCGAGACATGATTGCCTAAGCGTGTATCACGTATGGCACTTAACTGACTGACTAGATTATACATATAATGAAAAAAAAAAAAAAGAGGGTTTTCAATAGGTGTTACTGACAGGATAAGGCCATTATTTGTCTAATGTAAATATTTTTAATTGTGAATTTACTACACAAATGATTGCAAATCAAGAAAGATGTTCTAAGGAAAGCAAGTATTACTGACAGGATATTATCTGGTTAAAAAAAAAATACCATGTCATGTCATGGCTCTTCAGAGATTCCTTTTCTTTATTATTTGTGAACTGACATGCAGGCTTGGGAAAGATGGTGGAGTAGTTTCCAATTGTCTTCTTCAGTTTGGAATTCAGCGTTTTCCTTCCTTAAAAGTGGTTGTGCGGCAATGGATATCGACTCGGAATGACAAATCGGGGAGCCGAGTTTGAATTCCAGTTGGATTCCTGGCATTCACTTGCGCGCAGATATCCTTGGGAAAGGTATTAATCCGCCTCTTCTCTCCAGTTATGGGTTAAATAATAAGACAGGTATAGGGTTCTATAGCCTTGGCTGGCAAGCATTCTACCACAGAAAGCAATGGCAACCTACTGCGGGATAATCTTCTGACCAGTCAGTCATGTCTCTTTTGAAACATGATTGCTCAAAGTGTGTGTCATGTATGGCACTTAACTGACTGAGAGTGGTTCCCACTGAAGCCTTAAGAGCTCAGTCTATGCTGCTATTTAACCTATAGCTGGAGAGAGAATGGATCAGTTTGTGCTTTTCCTCTCCACTTGAATTTGTGTGAAAGTGAACACAACTGACAAGGCTAGAATTTGTCGACCTAACTTTACATGTGTGATTGTTACAATCACTGTGCCATAGTGGAGACAAACATTTGTTAGTTCTAGTGACTTGACTCAGAGTTGTGAGTTCAGTACCAGGCTACAGCAGTGGTGAACAAATAACTTAGAGAGTTAAGTTAAAGGGAGATAATTACATGGCTGCCAGAAGTGGCATTGCACATGAAATGAAATGATATACCCTACTGATCGTAATAAGGGGTATGGTTTGAATTTCCTAGCACCTGAAGAATGCACGGAAGCATACAACAGGCAAAACATTGTCCTCATCTTTATTGCCGCTATTACAATGTAAATAGGGTTTCTACCTCTTGATGAAATTAAATTGAATTCACTGTCTTTTCACCAGGGAATCTTTTTTTTCTCTTGTGTTAATTAGCACAACACGTATGGACTTTATTAGCTGATAAAAACAACAGTCTGTTATATGCCATATGTGATATATGCTTAAGAGATCATTATTCTTTCGATCACTGACTGATTTTCTTGCAGTAGCTTGCCATTTGTTTCTGTGGTAGACTAGTTGCCAACCAAGGCTGTAGAATTCAATCTATCCTGCTATTCAACCCATAGCCAAAGGGAGAAGAGATGGATTCATGCCTTTCCCAAGGGTATTTTTGAGTATGTAAATGAAATGCATTAGGCTGGAATTTGAACTCAGCTCTCTGAATTTTCATTCCAAGCTGATATCTGCTGCACCACAACACAATTGAATTTCTGTGATGAGGTTATTTTGACATTAATAGTAGTTTGAATGTAAATAAAGATTTTGGACTTTGTGCTATTCAGTTTTCATAAGTTTGATTCTTTATGAGTTCAAACCCTGGGCCTGGTAGTAGAAACAGGGCGTGTCAATAACTGAGCAGAACTAAAAATAAGAACTAGATGAGATATCCCTAGACATGAACAGTGGAATGGAACAGTCTATACCCGTAGATTAAATAAAGAGTTTAGCTCGAAATTCCATGTAGGTTAGCTGGATCAACATACACCTGATGAAGGCACAACAGCCGAAACTTTGTGATAACAACAAAGATGAGGACAACATTCTTAGTGTGAAAAATAAAAATGACATGTTTCACGGCAAGTGACTATAACAAATTCAACAGGAATTTGAACTCTACTCGATTTTCTCAATCTGAGACAATATCCTTTGCACCACAACACGTATTTTTTCTTAAAGGAAACAATCAATATATTTTTTTTGTGCAAATGCTATAAAGTAATAATATATATATATATATATATATATATATATATACACACACACACAGTCTTTATTATAATAGAGAGGATAACCTGAGAGTTGTAAATAGTGAGGTATGGAGTGTGAAAGTGCCAAGAATTAAAATTTTTGCCACACTTCTGCATGTTGAGTTATGACAGTGCATAGGTTTCCTCAAATCTTTGACACATGTGTGAAAATTAAATTCAAATACAAAAAAACTCAGAAAATTGATTATTTTTATTTTTTATTTCTTTTGCAAATGGTAATTTCAAAGTACATTTGTTTTTCAGAATTCAATATTAGCCATATGCTCAACTGACAAAGAAAAAAATAAACAAAGTTTATATATATATAAATACACATTTGAAATACTTAGAGGCAAGGATATTTTTATTTTTGTAATCTTTTATTAAGTATTTTTGTTAATTTTATTTACAAAAAATTAAGGGAAACTTTTTTAAAACCTATAAATTCATGCAAGTTAATCAATTTTTTTACTTTTTTGATAAATATGTCACTTAGTTTTTTTTGTTTTTTTGACATTCTTTTTAAGATTGAAGAATATATTGCTAGAGATCAAACCAGTTTCTTTTAATTAAAAAAATTAAAAAATTGACATTAAAACTGTCATAGAGTATTTTATGTGAGGAAACTTTATTTTGGGACCAGATGATAGCATCCCAAAAGGCTGCATTTGAATACACTCATAGAAGGTTAAGTCAATAACTTGGCTTAGTAAAGTGTTGTTTCCCTTGAAAAGGGTGTTAACAGGCTGTGAAGTAACAGAAAAGGTTTTTTTTTTAAAATATAGTCGCTCATATATATATATATATATAAAAGACGGGTGTTAAATTCATTCATACAAATTGCTATATGTTTTTTGGAAAATTTGAATTTTATATATATTTTAAGTTTTCTGAAAACATGCCAATTTCAATGAGTGAATTCAACACCTGTCTCATCAGCAATAACAAAGCATTATGATAATGTGTATTTTTTTTTAATCATATCACTCCAAGCAAGGCGGTAATGCCACTGATGTGCAGGGGGCTACGTAAGAGTGAAAAGATTGGAAAAGAGAAAGCCGGAAACCACATCCTAAACAGGGAACAAGGGATGAGCCTCTTCACCCGTTCAATAGCTCGGCTTATTGTAAAAAAAAAAAAAAAAATATTTTAAGGATTAAATATAAAATGCGTTATTATAAATATAAGCAGAAATGGGTAAATAAAAAATCATTTTTTAGAAATACAGTGTCGCTTTCTCGAAGTAAAACTTTATTTACTTCTTTATTTCTATTTCATATTTGTATTCCATTAGTAAGGATGAAGTTCTGTTGAAACATCTTTTTCTCCAAGAACTGCTACTTTGTGGAATCGACTTCCAAGATGTTGGCTTACGGCCATATTACATTGAAACACTTGCGCTCATATGGGAACTTAAGTTAAGCAGTATCAACCCTGGTCGGTATTTATACAGGTGACTGCTTGAGAATCTATATATCCTGTAACTCATTAGAGTTGTGGGAGGCACCACATGGACTGTAACTGCAGTAGAAGTGGTCTTTCTTTGGGCATGACAGCCTGATGAAGCCCAGGCTGGTTTAAATTCAGTGTTTTCCTTCTCCTAGACTGGTTGTTCCCTAAGGCTATGGAACCCAGTCTGTCCTGCTACTTAGGGGAGAAGAGATGGATTCATACCTTTCCCAAGTGGAATAAGTGGATAGATTTAGATTGAATTCGAACTTGGCTCTCTCCATTACTCCACTGTGCCTCCTCATATAGCACCTTCTTGGGAATATCAGGTGCTATAAGCTTGAATATGCATGTCATATAATGAATAATGCACTCAGAATTGTTAATTGGAGAGCCAAGTTTCAATAACAGTTGGGTTTGTTAAATTCACCTATGCATAAAAACAGCTATGAATTAATAATTAGTATTACAAATCTTATCTTAAAAAACAAAACAATTCTTACAATCTAAAAATATTTTATGGCTTGAAATAACCTGAAAAGTGTTGATAAACTGTAAAAAAAAAAAGAAGATTCAATCAATCATTACAACCGTATGCTCTTCAAGACAGGATCAATTGTTATCTATCCTACACATCTACCAACTTCTTCCTCTTACAATCTCAATCAGTAATCTACTTTGAGTGGCTTTTGGGTCTTTTATTGTGCAAACCAAAAAAAGACCATGCTTCTTTAATGATCTGGGATATTCAACAACTGTTGTACTATGAAAATACAAATAAAAAAAAAAAAAATATTGAAAATCATGACTCTCCATAAATTCCTTTATCTGTAAATTGTCCAATTTTTTTAAAATTGTAGTGGAGCATATTTCCCATTGCTTTTTTCCCAAGTTTTGAATTCTATTTTTCTCCTAGACTGGCTGCCACCTGAGGCTAGAGAGCCCAGTGTGCTCTGCTATTTAACCTACAGCTAGAGAGAGGAGAGACTGATTTGTGCTTCCCCCTCATCTCCCAAAGAGCATTTGTATGAAAATGAACAGGATTTACTGGAATTTTAACTTGGCTCAGTAATCACATTTTCTGCATTGATAACCATTACCAATATAATGGGTCTTCAAGGATGGCTCCCCAATCACTTGTACTGACCACCAATGGCCCTTTTGACCGATTCCAGTTCAGCAAAGAAAACACATGGAAGGAATTGATTCTCAGGGATGCAAATGACTTGGCCAACCTCACATTGCTGTCAGTCAACACACAAAGCATTGACAGATACTACAGGACTTGAGTGTTTCACACAAGCCATGAAATGAGAGCCAGAAAACATGCAGGATATTTTCTTTTGTTCAGCCATTATGAGGCCCAAGAGCCAATCAAGATAGCAGGTTATGATGTGGTTGTAAATTTCTAAGAAGTGAAAGTGCATATTATTGGAATATATGGGCACCACAACATGGTGTAGTTCACAAGTTTGTCTCAATAGAACACTTGCAACTGAGTAGTGAGTTTGATCTTCACTGGGTGCCCCGTACTTTCAGCCTTGTGTTAAATATAAGCTGCACTAGGAAAATCAGTATATAATAAGGATAGGTAACAGTTGACTTTAGACTTGAAAAGATTAAGCTCGTGCTTGGGGAAGTATCCTCTCGGGAGTTTGTTCCACACAGAGTTCTTGGGAAGAAGCTGTCTGTGTGGAACTTGCTTCTTACCAATAGAATACAAAGAAAATGAGGATGAACTGACTGTAAGTGGCATAGTGGGTGCTATGAAGGTAAGGGTTAATACTTACCATGAAAATGGCAATAGCATAATGAGAAGCTAGCAACATATCATGTCGAAGAGGGTTAGGGTTAGATGGAAAATAATTAAATTTCCCCACAAGGCAGCAAAACCCTTTTGATCTGTCAAGGCTGGAAAGTGAGGATTGGTCATAGCTGGAGGAGTCTCGTACTTTCTGGAGCGGTACAAAGAACCAACTATTTAGCCAGCCTTTGATCGACTCAGACGATTAAAAACTTAAGTAGGCGATTAAAGTTTATGATTAAGCTTTACTCGCCCATGGTTGATTAAAAATCTCGCAATGAAATGTGTCCGTTCAAATAAAAAAAACCTGACCCAACTTTTACAACCCAAAAGTGTGCCAATGAAGATTCACAAGTTACTTAGAATTACCTACAATGACATTATTGAACTTTTTGGTTTCGCTTTTATCATCCCGGTCAGTGTAAAGATTTGTTTAATGCTTCCAGAGTGGAGGCAAAATGTTTCGGTCACCCAGATTGCTTACGAAAAGTAAAAAACATTTGCAAGAAAAAAAACAAAACAAAAGCACACATACTTCTTTCAATCATGCACTGAAAAACAAATTATTCAAGTAATTTTTTTATAGAAAATCGTTGAGAAAATTAGATTTGTTATATTTTTTTTTTACCATGGTTCCCAACACTGGAGTAAATTAGCCCAGCGGGGTAATGAGCCCATATTTTGTGGGTAATGGATGTTCGGGTTGGGAAGAGGCAATCAGCTTATAATTTCACCCGGTGCCAAATTATTACCGAGACAGCATTTCAAGGAAAAATTCCCCCTACCCAGTCTCTCTTAAAGTATCTTTATTTCAAGCTTTGCGGGGGGGGGGGGGGATTCTTCACTTTTTAGACACCAGATTATAGAACTGTGATCATCGTCAAATTTTGGTAATTGTTGTCACCAAAGTATCAATCAATATATCCAATATTCTGTACTAATAATGTGTGTGTGTGTATATGTATATATATATATATATATATATATATATGCATACACATGTGCCATTGTGCCAGCAGTATGAATGTATTAAAGCATAACAGATTTTCAAAATATCTATAGAATTGTCTGTGCGTGTGAAGACAATGTATTGAACTTTGAGTGACCTCAACAGAGCCATACTGGCTGGAATTCAGTTCTAAGCAGTAGACGTAAGTGCTATTTCTTACTCCCAAAATTTAAATATTTGATTTTATTTTTATGAATAAGATTATATCTCTTAGTTTCCACTTTATCAATTAAACTAGCAGTATAGCCCGATGTTGCTCGGGTGTAATGAAAGCTTTAAAATTAATCCATGGTCCTGGAGCTCAGACTCTTTGGACGTTGGCACAAAAGACTAAAAAGCAATAGTTGTTTCCAGTTAAAGCGAAACCGTAGACTGAAAGAAAAATTAATGGATGTAAGTCAAATTTTGAAGTTTGGTGAGAATCGGATAAAAATTGTGAATTTGTATAAAGGACATACAGACAGATAAACAGACACACACATACAAACATCTTGCCTGTTTTATATATATATATATATATATATAAATCAATTTTCTGCACTATTGTAAGAACTACAACCTTGAAACTTCTGAATATTGTTTCTTATGTTTTTGTCTATGAGTGTATCAAATTTGATTAAAATCGGACCACTCCTTCTATAACCCAATTTTTTACGATTATCGATGTTTATCGGGGGGTACCTTGACACAAAACCTAGCTAAGAACACTCGCAGACGTTTATAGTACAACTCTGTAAATTTTCAAGAAAATCGGTTCACCTGTCTGAGTCTATAGGTAATGGACACACACAAAGTTCCATTTATAAAATAAGTTTAGATATGAATTATATCAGATATTTTAAAAATTAAGTGAAAACTATACCATATGGAAAAAAGATTTCAGTTTATTAGTACAAAATGACTTTATAATACAGGAAATACTTTTTGAAGCTGAAGAGTTGATTTTACCATGCTCAGCCACGATGGTGGAAAAATGATGTGGTGAAGAGCCGGACAAAAAGGCTCAAGGCGGTTTCACTCTCCAACAACACAATTTGCAGAAGGATAGATGATCTTGTTGCAGACATTCTTGAACAAATTATTTCAGAGGTACTATCCGGTTCATAACCCAAGTTTTCAATTAAATTTGGCGAGAGTGCAGATGTTGCATCATGTGCCACCTCGATAGGGTTAATTAGATACGTTCATGAGGGTAGTATCAAAGAAGAAATGTTACTATGTGAAGAATTGTTGACCATACCAAAAGGTGTATGGTATCTTCAACACAGTGTATGGGTTTTTTTCAGAAAGATCTAGATTGGAACAAGGTTTCCCAAGTATCTGTTGATAGAGCACCAAGCATGTTGAGCCAGGGAAAAGGATTTCATGGCTTGTAGAACCAAAATATCGAGGTTGTGCACCGTGTCATTCATTGCTATGCCTTGGCTTCTCATGATTTGCCCAAGTCCCTCATGGATGTTTTGGATGATGTGATAAAGGTAAGGAACTTTGTGAAATCAAAGGATTTGAATTGTCGTATATTCAAAGAACCGTGTGCAGAAATGGGAGCTCATTACGAGAATCTACTGTACCATACTGAAGTTCGCTGGTTGTCATGAGGGAAGTTCCTTGTTCGTGTTGTTGAGTTGTGTGAATTAATATATTTCTGCATGAGAAAGGATCCTCACTCGCAGATCTGTTTGACGATAAATTATGGCTCATACGTTTGTGCTATCTAGCTGATATCTTTGCTGAAGTAAACATCGGAAACTTAAAACTGCAAGAAAGACAGACAACATCATTGGAACTTCAGGACAATATTGCTTTATTTTATGGCAAATTGGAACTATGGACCAGATGTATTGGAAAGGGAATTTTTTCACAATTTTCTGCATTGGATGCCTTCCTTGATAAAGTTAATTCTGAAGACAGACATCAGTGATCACCTAAATGGCCTCTTGGAAAACTTATGTAAGTACTTTCCAAACTTGAAAAATTCCAACAATGAATGGGTAAGAAATCCATATCTTGTGAGTAAAGACATCATTCCTGATGAGGACTATCCAGCAAAAGAATTTCTCACACTCAGGATGAACAATGCATGGAAGCTTTTGTTTGAGACCAAGTCTGGTCTAGACACCTTTCGGATCTCTCGTCTGCAGAATATACCAACACTAGCCTCTAGAGCAGTACAAACCCTCATAGAATTTTCAACCACTTGTTTATGTGAACAAGCTTTTTCTACTGTCATTGTAATGAAGACCAACAAAACGTAGCAGACTCAATGTGGCAAACGACACCTGAATAGCCCTTTCAGTCAAAGCCAAGAATACATCTTCAGAGAGGTTACAAGGATGTTAACACAAAAACATCCACCTTCAGTGACGATTTTATCTTGTGTTGACAAAACTGCTAAGCAACTGCAACAGTTATCAAAAATAGAAAACGCAGTTCGCAAATTTGTAATGTGGTTCTATGAAATGACAACAGAACCATATAATCAAATGCAATGTAATATGTTATGACCAGATTTAAACATGGTTTTATTAAGTGTGGGTTGTCCAAATGTTAGAGAATTTTTGTCTTTATTTTCAGCTGAAATTAAAGCCAAAATATGATGTTTAGAATGGCTCATGATTAAACATAATAGACATTCATCTTTTATATTTAACAGTATATGTTTAGAAAAAAAAAAAAATATATATATATATATATATATATATATATACAAATGAACAAGAACAAAGAAAATTGCAATGTTCAAAACAGTGCTCAATATAAAAATAGAGCAATGAATATTAACTTTAGAACATGTGCAAATGTTATAAAGTAATAAAATATATATACATACACACACAGTCTTTATTATAATAGAGAGGATAATCTGAGAGTTGTAAATAGTGAGGTATGGAGTGTGAAAGTGCCAAGAATGAAAATTTTTGGCACAATTCTGCATGTTGAGTTATGACAGTGCATAGGTTTCCTCAAATCTTTGACACATGTGTGAAAATTAAATCCAAATACAAAAAACTCTGAAAATTGATTATTTTTATTTTTTATTTCTTTTGCAAATGGTAATTTCAAAGTACATTTATTTTTCAGAATTCAATATTAGCCATTTGCTCAACTGACAAAGAAAAAAAAATAAACAAAGTTTATATATTTAAATACACATTTGAAATACTTAGAGGCAAGGATATTTTTATTTTTGTAATCTTTTATTAAGTATTTTTGTTAATTTTATTTACAAAAAATTAAGGGAAACTTTTTTAAAACCTATAAATTCATGCAAGTTAATCAATTTTTTTACTTTTTTGATAAATATGTCACTTACAGTTTTTTTTGTTTTTTGACATTCTTTTTAAGATTGAAGAATATATTGCTAGAGATCAAACCAGTTTCTTTTAATTAAAAAAATTAAAAAATTGACGTTAAAACTGTCATGGAGTATTTTATGTGAGGAAACTTTATTTTGGGACCAGATGATAGCATCCCAAAAGGCTGCATTTGAATACACTCATAGAAGGTTAAGTCACTAACTTGGCTTAGTAAAGTGTTGTTTCCCTTGAAAAGGGTGTTAACAGGCTGTGAAATAATTGAACAAACAGAAAAGGTTTTTTTTAAAAAATATAGTCGCTCATATATATATATATATATATATATATATATATATATATATATATATAAGACGCGTGTTAAATTCATTCATTCAAATTGCTATATGTTTTTGGGAAAATTTGAATTTTATATATATTTTTAGTTTTCCGAAAACATATGCCAATTTCAATGAGTGAATTCAACACCTGTCTCATCAGCAATAACAAAGCATTATGATAATGTGTGTGTGTGTATATATATATATATATATATATATATATATACATACACACACACACATACACACAAACAGAAGGGTAGCGGAAAAGGAATATCAAAATATCACTTAAGTGATAATTTAATGTTAATGCCATTTTAGATTTATTTTAAATTTAATTTCCTAATTATAAATCTAAAATTAAAATTCCTTAAAATAGTTTTTTTTTTCTTTATATTAGCCATATACTTTAATATTAACTTCCCATTGTGAATTTTTAACATAATTTATTTTGATATTAACATTATTCAGGTCCCTTTTAATTTGTAACCATGAAAACTTGAAAGGCCAGAAAGTTGCCTGACCCATTTTCATATATACATATATAATTTATTTTGAGATATCTATTTTCACTTCTGTCACCAAGCAGCAACATATTGTTCCATCAGCTAGACTTCCACAGGTTTTTTTTTATTTTTTCCTACCTATACAGGATTTTTTTTTCAACCACACCTACACAAATAATTTTATCTTACCATAAAGCTTTGTTACTGCTGATGAAATTCACTTGTTGAAATGGCCATACATTTTGAAAATTTGATTTTTTTTTATATCGAATAAATATTGGCTTTGTAAATAAATAAATTTAATTACATTGAGCCTTCTGGCTGGATCACTTTTAATATTTAATAATTAATATTAATAAGAACCATTTAGGATTGATAAATTTATATATATATATATATGAGGACAAAAATAATTTCAATAAACCATCATTTGAAGTTATTTATAAAATTATTTTGATGATTATTATGCATAAAAAGTCTACAAAAAATATTCAACATTTGATACAAGAGATTTTCAGAGGGACATATTCTGGACAGGTTTTTGTAATTATTTTTTTTTTTTTTGTTTTCCACGAAAGATACATTTGGGAAGCACATTTAACAATTTTCCACTTGGCAAATAAATGATTCCTAAAAGATTTGGAAACCATCTTCTCACAGATATTGGTTAAATAGCAGGACAGATTGGGTTCCATAGTCTTGGTTGGTAACCACTCTACCGCAGAAAGTAATGGCAACCTACTGCGGGAAAATCTTCCATGCAGTCAGTAATGTCTCTTTCAAGACATGTTGGCCCAAGCATGTATGATGTGTATATCACTTAACTGACTGAACCCTATTGAGCTCTTTAGTTGTAATCTAATCATTGATTTCAGTCAAGGTTACTCTCTTGCCATAGCAGGACTTGCCAATCACAAAAGCTCAAAAATACTTGCCTGCTGAGACAAGACAAGTGTTTTTGCTGAAGTTGCCAACAACTTATTAAAATTTTAAAAATTTTCTGTAAGACTGAAGATGTGCGTTGTGGCGCAGTGGATATCGACTTGAAACGAGAAATCGGAGAGCTGAGTTCAAATTCCAGCTGAATTCCTTGCATTCACTTACGCGCAAATACCCTTGGGATAGGTATTAATCCGTCTATTCCTTCCAGTTATAGGTTAAATAACAGGACAGATTGGGTTCTATAGCCTTGGTTGGCAACCAGTCTACTGCAGAAAGCAATGGCAACCTACTGCGGGATAATATTCTGCCCAGTCAGTCATGTCTCTTTCGAGACATGATCGCCCAACCGTGTATCACGTATGGCACTTAACTGACTGACTGAAGAACTAGAAAAGAAAATGCAAATCTTTTTTTATTATTATTTATTTATTTATTTACTAAACTTAGTGAGGGAAAATACTGAAGCTAATATTCACCATGGCTGACTCAGCCTCATCTTCATATTTCATTGGTAAAGAAGGTCAGTTTGAACAGGTTCTTCCTAAGGTCTGCTGTTTTATGGAAGACTCCTGAGAGAATAATTCTCCAACCTCTTCATGTCTATGGCTAACCATTACAAGTCCTTGTAATCTACAATTCTTATGTCTAGAAAACAACTCCATTCAGTAACCTACTACCTTGAGTGGCTCATGGGTCTTGTATTGGTTGAATACTACCATATATGAAAAAAAAATAAATGAAATAAAAGGTCTAAAGATTGGAAAATTCTTACTGTACTAAAATGGCACAGTAGACATTGTATGCAATTATTCATCTCAGACAAAGAATTAGACTGGTTTATTTTTTATGGCTTATCGACCTTTTGTTAGTTACTTAATTTTTTTTTATAATTCTTTTTCAGATACATGTCCTATTCACCTATAATTGGGAGGATATCAAAGAAGTAGAGTGCATCAGGGTAGTGAACTGAAACCACACCCAGCCAACAAATAAGGAAGTATGTGACCTCACATTTGCATTCAGTTTGCAGACATTGGAAAGATGATTTCTGAAATAGGTGATTATATCAACCACCACCCTACTTTTGGGGTGGGGTGGTGGGTGGGAGAATCTCTCATACAATGCAGGTGGAGAATCTAAGACCTACATATATCAGACCAGGGCTAGCGGGGCATCTTACACCTACACTGTCAAGAGTAACTGATGAAATAAGATACAATGGTTAGGTAACGAAGATTCAAGTTTCATGATATCATTTAATCAGCACCCCCACTTTATTATTATTCTTTTTTAAAAGCAAGGCAATAATGCCACTAAGATGGAAGGGACTACTGGGTACTGGAAAGAACGAGAAGACTTTAGAAGGAACTGGAAACCCAATCCTAAACAGGAAACAAGGGATAAATCTCCACCCTTTTTAAAAAAGACAAGGAAGTGTGAACTGGATGAAAGGTAAACCTATTTACTCCTATTAAACTGGATCAACTGATAAGTCTATGCTGAATGTCCCCTCCATTATGTTTATACATAATGGAGGGGACATTCAGCATAGACCAACCATCAAGATACATTCAACTGATTTAGCTTTGAAACCCAACAGCTCCATCTCATAAACAGGCATTCATTCATTTCTAAAATCCACTATCATTGTTCTTTCTAATTATTGATAAAAATTTCCTTCCTAGCTTTTTGTTTAAGACAGCTAACATCTTCATTATATCATAATTTTCTATTCCAGTTACATGTTCTACTATTGGGAGGACATAAAAGAAGCAGAGTACCAGGGTGCTGACCACACCCAGCCAGCAAATAAGGAAGCATATGGCCTCACATTTGCAGACATTGAAAAGATGATTTCTGAAATATGCGATTATATAAACCACTATAAAAAGATAAAAGTTGCCCATTTTAGTTGTTTCTACTTCTAGGAGTCTTCAAGTGATGTGGTCTTTGTTATTTGGTAAAGTTCTTTATTCAGGATTCTGTAGCACCATTCTGTGAGATGTGATGAAGGATTGTCTTTTATAAGGACTACAATGTACTAATTATACACAGATATATAAATATAATGCGTACATTGTTGTACCAATTTCTTTTAAATCCTTTTATCAAGTCATTTTACAGGTACCAAGTAACCTACAACTACCTGCTGCACAGGTGATTCATTAGTGACTAAACAGGTTCTCCCACCAGGCTTTTCTGGTAAGGAGGGCTGTAGACATCCAGCAGGATTAAAAACAAGTTCTATCAAAGGGCAGAGGGAACTTCTTGTATTATCAACAGCCATCTAGCACAAGGGGAGAAACTGGGCTCAAGAGACACGTGTAGTCAGTGTGGTAACATGGTATTGCTGGGAAGAGACTGTCATCATGTTGGAATCAATAGCCACATGTCCATGACCAAGATGAGCCTTTAAGAAGGATCTGGGCTGTAATTTGTCCTGGAGAAGGATGAGCTCTACCAGATCTTGACATTATGTATGAATGAATAACTCCAGCTCAGGCAGCTGGTTTAAAAAATGACTTCAAATCAGTTGTTAACTGGTGCAAGAAATGGCCTACAAATGTTATCAACTCTAAAACAAAACTGCTATCTTTTAATCATCATAGAGAACTATTTTTGATTTCCATTAGCATGGCTGACACTAATCTCATGGAGAGCAACTCCAGGCACCTTCTTGGTCATCATGTTTTCTACTAACACAAAGTGGGATGGTTATATTGAATCAATTTCTAGGTTTGCTGCTAGGAAAGTTGGTTTGCTATGTCAGGCTATCATGCATTCAATGTTGTTTAGTATATTTACAAGACCAGGTAGTAGTATTTAGTGTGGATATATTAATAAAGCATCTTCAATATATCAAATATGTTGTTTTGACAATGATTTTATGAACAAAAATTTGGATTATCAATGGGTTCCCCTCTTAGCACTGTTTCAGCTTGTCTTTTCTTAGAAATTCTACAAACTTGTCTTGTTAAAATATTTTTACTGAAACAACATATTTCCAATATAGTGATGAAGCCTTATTAATATATCCCCACTAAACGACATTACCTGATCTTGTAAATAAACCAAACAACATTGTATGATAGAATGTACTTATGAAAAAGAAACAAATGATAAGAGACTGTTACTCAATATTATGTTAAACCAAACTGATAAGATCTAAAATGTAAAAAATATGTAAGTGTTGAAAAAGGATTTCACTTGAGGAATAACCTGAACAATCCTTTTCTTATTTGTCTATATTTCTGAGATATGGTAGTATTTACACTATTTATGTTATTGGGACTATTGTCCTCATCTTCATGGCCATTTTTACGACATTCCTAGCACCTGTAGAAGGCTGGAGCATACAACATCTGAGACATAAAAATGGCAACAAAGATGAAGACAATAGTACAAATAATGTAAATAGTGTAAATCCTTTTCTTATAGATCTTTTTTTCAGTAGCCAATGGCACGACTTAAATTGACTGTAAAAAAAAAAATAAACAAATATAGGGAAAAGTTGTTGAGAGGTAGTTTTTGATTTTTGTAGATCAGCATTCATTAGATCTTCCTCTACTTACAACATTTGGCAGAATGGGGTTGGGGGGGTGGAGATTTATTTTAGAAGAGGGGGTTTTGTTCAAAATATAAATACAGTATCAAGTTGATCACTGAATTCATGAAGAGTTATTTGTACACTGTTTTTATTTACAAATGTCAGCTTTTAAACTTCTTATACCATTGATAACTACTATTACAATAAAGAGATGAGCAACATTAGTACACAGTTATCAAGGATGTAAGCAGAGTTTCAAATAAAATAAAGTACAGATAACTCCATGAAATTATGGATCAGTTTGACTGTACAGGGTGCAGCAGATATACCTCCCACATAATGTAAAACATTTGATAGATGAAGACCTATAGCTACTAAGGTCTTACCATTATGTGGGGAGTTGGAGATATTTCTGTATTATAAACAGGCCAACCCACATGATGTTTTTTTTGTTTTGTTTTCTTATCAGTTTCTAAACTGATTAAAACAATCTATTGTTCCCAAAATTATTTCCTATTTTTTTTATGAGTGGATCAGTTTCAGTGGTGTTAATGTAGTTGATAAGCTAAATGTGTGAACTTTTCTGTGTAATATTTTAAATTTTCTGTTCAGGCAGCCAAGAATAGAAAGAATCAAAAAAGAAAAGAGATTTTTGTTTTTCTTCTCCAGCAGCAACAAATTCAGAAAGTGTGAAATGTTCTAAATGATCAACTGAATGGAACCATACAGTCTTGGGTGTTTGGATTGTTTATAGTCATACCAAACAGTTGGTGACCTGTAACAGATTGATTACAGTTTGGGAAGAGATGGGTGAGACTAACCCTGTTTGACTGCAAGTCATTTTGGGCGTCTACACACCATATCCTGTCAGGGATGAAAGCCAAAGATTGTCCATTTTGAAACTGCCTGAAAAATTAAAGAAAAGAAAAAAAGCAACAAATTAATCAGCTGAAAGTAGAATCTGGAGATAAAAAAAAAACAAAATGGAGAGAAAATTTTTTTCTTCTTTTCATTTTTTAAAGACTCAAGAAGAAAACATTCAATCCGGCTCCATAGAGTAATTCTTCAAATTTCAATAGGTTAGCAAGCTTGTTTTGCAGATTATTGCAATAATAGTAAGTTTAATCCTCAGTGAGTACACCATATTTGTGATTTTTTTATGGTTTATCAAACCTTTGCTGGTAGTTTAAAACCAGAAAACATTAAGATTGTAAGAAATTTTTTTGAGATAATGATTTAGTAATACAAGTCTTATTAATTAGCTCACAACTGGGGAGTGAGGAAGAATTGGATTCATGCCTTTCTCAAGAGTATTAGTGCCTATATAAAAATAAAGCTAACTGGAATTGTGACTCCCCAATTAACAATTCTGAGCCATTATCTACTACATCATCTGTACATTGCAGCTTGCAGCAAGTGGTATTCCTAAGTGGTCACCCATCTAGGGTTGACCAGACGTTGCTTAACTTTGGAGATTGTACAGGAACTGATGTTTCAATTTGATGTGGTCAAAAGTTAACATACTTTGTACCAGGTAAAACTGATTGATTTGTTTAATGACGTATCAACTTCTTACGAGTCATTTAATGCTGAAATTTAATTTTCTTGGGAGACATTAAGTGAGACATGTTATTCTGCTTTCACAATTGGATACGTGGTAGTTGATACTCAGCTCTTTTCCTCATTTTTTGGGAACGATTTTAAATTTATACATATTTGTAGATACTTGTATTTATTTAAATGGATTTATTTTTCTTTTGATAAATTCTTAGACAAGTTTTTTTTATCGTCATTTTCTTTTTTAGAAACGACTTAAAGTTATATATTTGTAGATCTTAGTTGAGTTTTTTTTTTTCTTCTAATAGCCATTCAATAGGTAAATTGTTTCATATATTTTCGGACGAGTTCATGTATGGTTCACTTCTAAATGGAAAGTGGCTCTGACTGTCGCCAATCAGAAGCATTTGCAAGGTTTCGTACCGGGCCCAAACGTTATAAATTTTTTCTAGTGTCTGAAAGCGCTTATTGAGGGTGGACCAGAAACTGATCATCTCAAGCGCGGTGAGAGGAGGGTATGATGTTGAGAGACCCGAAACCCCCTAGTGATCCACGCAATGACATCACTGACGACACCCTCTAGTGCCCCCACTATAGCGCGTATGTTTGAAAGTATACATGTTTGTGGAAACATAATTAGTAGAGATGGTGATATGTGCATTTTACGTTGTAGTTTTGTTGAAGTTATATTTTGGAATACAGTTTGATTTTTTTTTTAAATTGTCGGAAATTATATGGATTAATTTCTTGAAGGATTTGTTTGTTTGGCTGATTTTATTTAGTGGCATATCAACCTCTATTGATGCCAAAATCTATATATATTTAAAACAACTGCATGCTTTCAACTACAGATAAAATGTATTGTTGGTCATTTTGTATTTGTTCATAGCTTGGACCATAACAGGTGCTACAACCCTGGGTCAGGGTAGACCTGGGGTTCAACAGCAATTAAAAGGTGATTCCACACTCCTCAAAACCTCCAATCTCCCAATCAGTAATCCTTACTGCTGGATGTAGTCCATCATCATACCCAGGACTGAACTTTGTAAATAAGTACATAAAAGTTATTTACTTTTGATTTGAATTTTTTTTTTTAATGCAACTAAAAATGTAGATAGAAGTAAATACTGCTTAAAATTAATGATTGACAATTTAAAAAAAAAAATTATTTTATGGCCTGTTCCTATAAAAGGATATGCCATCTTGGTTCATCTCAAAATCCTTTATTGTCTATGGATTACATTAACTTTTTGGGAAAAAGAGTTATTTCCTGTTGCCTTCTCCATAGTTTTGAATTTATATTAGTCCTCCTCCAAGATTGGTTGCCATGCAAGACTAGAGAGCCTAATCTACCCTACTATTTAACCAGTAGTTGGAGGGAGAAAAGACAGATCCATACTTTTCTTGGAGTCATTAGTGTGAAAGTGAATACAAAAACTTATCTTTCCTACATATCCTTATAATTTGAGCTGCTCACCTTTTTCTCACATTCATACAATAACCCCATTCACTAACCCTCTACTTTTGGTGGCAGTTGGGCCTTGTAGTGAGTGATCAGTTAATAAAGAAAAAAAAGTACCTTAAGCAGCAAGCTGAAATCACTTAAGCTCGTTGAGGTTGATGAGCAGATTTTAATGTATCCTTTGATGATCCTTTAAATGTGATGTAAGAATATAACAAACTACCAAAGACACTGAAAAAGAAAAAAAAAATACTTCAATATTTGAAATTTAAAAAAAAAATTGAAATTTAAAAAAAAAAATAAATTGAAATTTAAAAAAAAAATATTTGAAATTTTAAAAAAAAATATTTGAAATTTAAAAAAAAAATATTTGAAATTTTAAAAAAAAAATATTTGAAATTTTAAAAAAAAAATATTTGAAATTTAAAAAAAAAAAAATATACTTCAATATTTGAAATTTAAAAAAAAAATATACTTCAATATTTGAAATTTAAAAAAAAATATTTTTGACACTTTAACAACTATATAGGTCAGATACACTAAATTGCTGACAATTTTCTTCATGCATTGATGATATGGTTGTATAGTCCTTTCTCGATAACAATTCTTCTGAAACACAATGCTATAATATACAAGGCTGCAATTCTGGGTCTATGGTGCTGAATTAATGGTGCTGGTAAAAACGACGAATGATGCAAATCCAGGATTGATAACTGGTGAGTAAAATTAAACTATATATTCGGTAGTTTTCACTGTGACCGCTATGATGATTATTCTTAAACTTCATTAAACTTCAAAAATTCGCAACAAATTTAGGACAATGATTAAATTCATAAATCATTTTATCAGGGATCACTCATCCAAACTTCTTAATAAAAAAAAAAAAAAAAATCAAATGCCTGTCGAAAACAGTAAGACTGGACCCAATTGTAAATGAAATATAAAACATTTTTTTTTTCTCAAACAAAGTAGTGACATAGCTGTAGGTTAAAGTGGAGATTCTCTTAGAGTTGTCAGCACCCTCTATCAGGGAAACCCAATTTTAGGACATCCATTCACTTTGACAGGTGACTCTTGCAAAATCAAATTGCAATTACTACTAATAATTTTTTAACCGTCAGCGTGACATCACTTTTATGCCATTGGCAGCTGTCTTCCAGTAAAAACTTGATTCTGGGTTATAACTTTCTAACCTTGGTAAACAAAATAAAAATCCCAATCCGAAAATGTCTTCCCTTTTGTGCACATGGCTGACATTTTTGAACAAAATACATTTTCACTCAAATTTCAAAATATCTGAGTCACTAAGTACAAATACACTTCTTTGCCAAAATTTCATGCTGCTCAAAAATATGGTCCAACAAATATTTAACAATAAAAAAAAAAGCTCTCATGATGAGAGCTTTTTGTATGTCAACATAGGTTGTCATTTTATAATGGCTATCTATCTCAAGGAGTTCTCAAAGAAGACTAAATACAAGGTACTCAAAAAGGAAATGAAAAGAATGATGCCAAAATACATTTACCATTTTTATTAATTGTAACAACGCAAAACAATATCATAACATTAACATGGTACTTAAAAAAGGTAGTGGTTGTACTTTAAAAGATTACGACCTTTATGTTAAGGTGAGGTCATCAGCTACCATCAAGGGATATCTATGTTCCCGATGGTATGATCCTGGATATTGGTCACAGCACATCTTACGCCAACCTTTTCTCAGGACTAGACAGTCTAACTGTAGCAAGAGCCCTAGTTCATCTCGGTTGTCCTTAATGTACCAAAAGTAATCATGCCCCCACCCATATCTTGTAGCTCTAAATACTTTTTGTCTTGTTATTTCTCCCAAATTCTGCTCTGTCATCCATCAAATATGTCATGCGCTGTTTTCTCATCTCTTTCTCTATCCGCCCTGTGAATATCAAATTTCCCAAGCCCTCCTTTCTCATTACAAGTCTCAGAAACTTCAGCTGTCTCTTCTTGATGTTAAGTATGTGTTTCCTTTTCAATTCCATTTTCTCCAAAACCTCATGGTATTCTCAGCATCCTTCTGTAGAACCACATTTCTGCTTTGATTCTTTCCTTCGTCTTTAACAAGATTGTCAAGCATTTGCCATCATATAGGAGGACAGATATCATGTAACAATCCAGTAATCCTTTCTTTGTTTCCAATAAAATTTTCCTGTCTCTCAATACTCTACTCAGCTTTTGGAATGCGTCCTTGACTGATGCCAGTACGCATTCAGATCTCAGTGTTGTACTTTCCGTTCCATGTTAGAACACTTAAGAAAATAGTTCATATTTAAAAATAAAATTTCTGTTCAATTTCTGAGTTGAGGATTTATTTACATGTGAACTATTGTCATCTTGGTTGTAGTTATCACCTGATTGCCTTCTGTCCAAGTTTCTGAGATGCGTTATTGTTTACATGTGGACTAATCTCTTCATTTTTGAAGTTATCAAGTTTTGACTGTTGCATTATCCAATCTTCATCCTGCTAGGCTATGAGGCTCTCCTTAGTAAGTCTAGCATAGAAATAAATATGATTTGGGAGCCAGTTAGAAAGGAAAAAAATAAGACAGACAAATAAGAGCAGGTCTTCAACAGCAAAGATACTTCAGTTAGTTCAGTCAAGTAACAGCAGCACAAATCAACAAGCAGATTAGGTTTTAAGGCTCCAAGATCTAAACTCTGGATTGTCCCATGAGAGAATAGCTTAGTGGATTCGTTCTGCTCAAAAATATGGTCCAATGAATATTTAACAATGTCATGAGGGCTTTTGATGCGTCAACATAGTTGGGTTGTTATTTTATAATGGCTCCCTATCTCAAGGAGTTCTCAAACAAGAATAAATACAAGGTACTCAAAAGGGAAATGAAGAGAGCGGTGTCAAATACTATAATAAAAATAGTAAATTTTTTATTAACTGTAGCTGATGACTTCACATGTGTTATTTTTTTTAAGAAATTTAAATTTTAAAATGAGATTGAATAAGTTTTTGGACTCCATATTGTACATACATCAAATGCATGCATTTCAACAAAGGCTACCTTTACTCAATCTGCGGATATATACTCAAAGACAAGATCTCAAATGTTGAGCAATAATCAAATATCAAAGTCCTCACACACAATCAGCTACATAGCAGTAAAAGAAACAGCAGCAAACTATTGCTCAGGTATAAAGATAAAACTGAAGAGCAATCTTGAAGATGCCAGGGCACTGCTTAAGACATTTTGAGCAGATTACCCTGTATGACAATATTTAACATGGGGTATGGACGAAAGAGGGTTAAATGAAAATCATTTTATTTATTTTTACGGAAAAAAAAAAGAAAAAAAAAAAAGTTAACTAAAACCATTTTACTTTTTACAGATGAAAAAGGATTAGAGAAAATTTTATTCAGACTTTCTTGTCTGAATAAAATTTTCTCTAATCCTTTTTCATTAAAGTTAATTGAGTTAAAGAACACAATTTTTTTTTTTTTTGGAAAGAGATTCGTTTTTTCCAAGATTGCAAACTGGTTAAAAATAAAAATGAAATAGAATCGCATGGCGAAACATAGCTGGCCTATTGGCGGTCAAATGTCAAGTGACCTTGTTGAAAGAAATGAAACAGAACTAACATTGCATGTGGGCGAAAAGAATTGGAAAGAGAAATTCTTTTTTTTAATTCATAGATTTTCAGGTGGAACTTGGTGAAACACAACTAAAATAATTAGAAGTCAAATGTCAAAACCACCTTGTTGAAATAAGTGTAACAGACCAGCATTATGTAGATGAAAACAATTGAAGAAAAAAAATTTTCATTTTTTTTTTAATTCACAAATTCTCAGATGGAACTTGACGAAACACAGCTGACACGATTAGGTCAAATGTCAAAGCCACCTTGTTGAAAGGCATAGACAAAAATGATTAACGAAAAAGATTTTTATTCATACAGATGGAAATTTGGCGAATCACAGCTGACACGATTAGAGAGCAAAGGTTAAATTGATCTTGTTGAAAGAAAAGAAAAACCAATTGTTAATTGTTCAGAAAATTATCATTCTAAATTTCCCTGAGAGAGATTGACATCATGTAATAGCTCCTCCCAAAGAGAAGGGAGAATCTTCCATGATTGGAAGTGTGAAGCAGAGACTGAATAGTGTTTAATATTTTAGTTGGAAATTCTCAACAAAAACGTGTATCAATTCTTTCATATGTTTAGGTTCTTTTTAAAGCAATAAACATTGCCAAGTAGTAGTTAAAATAAACAACATCCTTTTGACACTTCATCTTTTGTGAAGTACAAAAGTCCATGTTTGCTAGAAAGAAAAAAAAATACATACCTGATATTTAATCCAATGAAATTTGTAGAACTGAAAATATAGTCTCCACCCAGAAACATTCCAATATATGTAATTAGAAGATTCTGGAAGCGAAAATTCAAAACATATTAGATATAAATAAATTAATCTATATTTTGAGAATAATTGTTCACAATTGGGCATAATAAAATTTTCAAAATCATACCCCCACCAAATAAAGCAAGGGATGCTAAAAAACAAAATCAAAACAAAATATAAAAAATAACACATTTTTGAAAGTGAGCCAACAAACTTTTCAGCACCCCTCATAGAAATATTGTATTTTTCGTATGCTAAGACACTACAAATGGTAAGATACACCCTATAATTAGCTAAGTATATGGGGGTGGGGAGCATCTGAGGATTACCATACTAGCAAGTTCAAGTCATCAACTCTATGGTGTCATTTTTCTTACTATCACAAAATATCACATTTTGGACCTATTATCAATTAGATTTTCAATAATTTAGCACAATGTTATACCGATTTAAATCGAAAGTAACTCATATTTGCTACAAGGTATCTCAACACATGGTGAGTGGGGTTCATGAAGGTTGTCAAAATCCTCTCTACAGCTTGGCCTTTCAGTGCTAAGATGAGTAGTGATTTTTGGCAGCATTTTTTTTTGGGGGGGGGGGGGCATCAATTTAAACAGTTATCCACTAAATGCCACACACACACACACACAAGGTTTGTCTGAAAAGTAACGGGACTAGGTGTGCTGTGTGAAAGAAGGATAAGTGGATTGTCTCAGAATCTAAGATGACATCTCGGGAGTATATAACTAATCTGAAATTTCTGCAACCATCGCTTCCCCACTTACATACTTTTGTTGCAGAACAAATCATGTTTGCTTCACCAAGACAATGGAGCTGCTCACAATGCTCTGAGTATCTGTCAGTTCTTGGAGGAGAAAAGTCTTGCTGTACTGGAACAACCTCTCTATTTACTTGATCTAGCTTAGTGTTACTTTTCTTTTCCTGAAGTTCAAAGGAACCCATTTTGAAGGTATGAAGAACATCAAGATGACTGAGGGACATCCAAAAAGAATCTTTCCAGTAATACATAGAAACATGGCAGAAAAGGTTGGAAAAGTGTATTGACTTGAGGATTACTTTTAAGGAAAAACCATGTAGTTTGTTGTTTTGAATTGAAATAAATTGTTTGTGACATATCTCATTATTTTTCAGGCAGACATATATATATATATATATATATATATATATGTGTGTGAATGAATGAAAAAGCAATAGAAAGTGTTAAATGTATCTGTATATACTTATGCACCTGCACAGCACAAACTAAATATGTAAGTTGGATGAGAATCTGGTGGAATGATAAATATACAAGACAATTTAGAAAGTTTTTACTTTGAAATGTTTCACAGAAGAACTGGGAATTTTTTGCGAATGAAATTCTTTTACTTTGATATGTTTTTCTAATAAATAAGGGCCATTTTCTTCTAAGCAGTTGAAACAGACAGGCAAAAAACAAGTATCTTGGTTCATACCTCCAGAAACTTAGAATGAAAATGTGGTTTGTTTAATATCCCCACCCGCCCCGGTAAATTAAGCATAGAATTTTTGGAAACCTTTTTGATGTGAAAGAACGGATACAGGTTTTAAGACTCCAAAGTGCCACTATAGCTCATTATTTTACGAGACTAGCCTCATAGATAAAAGTATTAGTTAATTATACGGTGATTGTAAGTTCAAACTTTGGATCGGGCAGTGAAATTTCTATACTGTCTTTATAAGAATTTGGTTTGTTTTTACAGCATATCAACCTTTTCCAGGTTATTTAATGCTGAATTTTGTTAAACAATACAATGGTAGATGAGAGTTAAAAAAAAAAAAAAAAAATTAGGATATATGTCCAGTTAGCATGTGAATCAAAATAAGACATGGGTTTGGTTTGCACAAAAGTCAAAAATAGGTAGGACATGGGTTCAGTTAGTATGAGAATCAAAAAAGTAGGACATGGATCTGGTTTGCAAAAGAGTCAAAAATAGATAAAACCACCAGGTGGCCCTTTTTTTAGTGATGTGGAGCTCTGCATAGGAACACAATTGGCCTATTTTTTACCTCAACTGACAGGGTGATTGCTGAGAATTAAGAGGGATACCTTCTAGAGTGAACACAGTAAAAGGGATTGATTCTGAAATTCCCAAAAAGGATACTAATTTATAATGACTAAAATGTTGTGACTATAAGAACCAAAATGAGGACGGTGTGCAGAAAAACATTCATACTAATACACATTGGTAATGATTAGTAAATAAACTATTACTTAAGGACATATTAGTTTCTTGTAATTTGCATTTTTATAATAAAAACAGATTTTAAAAAATAAAAATGAACTAAACTTATTTATAAATGGAACTTTGTCTGTGTATGTCTCTCCGTTACCTATAGACTCTGAAACGGCTAAACCGATTTTCTTGAAAATTTACACAGTTATACTATAAGTGTCTGCGAGTGTTCTTAGCTAGGTTTTGTGTCGAGGTACCCCTGATAAATATCGAAAATTGATAATCGAAAAAAAATCAGGTTATAGAAGGAGTGGTCCGATTTTAATCAAATTTGATACACTCACAGACAAAGACATAAGAAACGATATTCAGAAGTTTCAAGATTGCAGTTCTTACAATAGTGCAGAAAATCAATTATATATATATATATATATATATAAAAGGCAAGATGTTTTTGTGTGTGTTTATCTCTCTGTATATCCTTTATACAAACCACAATTTTTATCTGATTCTCACCAAACTTCACACAAATATTCTTTAAGCTGAGTCTGAGCTCCAGGACCATGGATTAGTTTTAAAGCTTTTATTACACCCGAGCAACACCGGGCTATACTGCTAGTATCAAGTAATTTTCTGTTGGGATTAAACTCAGTACAAAAAGGGATTTTAAAAAGAAAAAAAAAAAAAGTGCATGAGAACTTACCTTAATAACACCTACAATGGTTGTAGTAAGAGCTGAGTTATATGATGTACAAAGGACAATTGTGTAATTCAAAATAAAACCCATGACACATGATAATAAAAACATAAACACAAACACTGGGTTTTTCCATTCAGGAAAATCTAGAACCTGCCAAAGAGAAGAGAAAAAGCAAAAACATTAAAATAAATGATGATATTTTAATGTATAATTTAAATATTTCTTTCTAAACCTAAACATCTTTAATGTTTCAAAAGACTATTAAAGATAGAATTACAACTCTGATACATAGCACTAACAAGAGAAAAAAAGACTGTATATAAACTATTAACAACAGTCAGCACCCCTTATAAAATGACATTAAATCAATATGTAGACATCAACTGATCAAGATTGGTTAAAAAATGTGATCTACTAAATGGTTGGTTGGTTGTTTTGTTTTTATGGTATATCAACCTCGGTGGGCCATTTATTGCCAACTAAATTTTATTTATTGCTGGTAATACCTTTTTCTTTCAACAATTTATTATTTTTTTTATATAAGTTTTGTGTCTAGTAATACTTTTTCTTTTCAAGTACCAAGATTCATTGGGATTTGTTTTTAAGGGCAGGGTCCCCAAGTCCTACCCTGTTATTTAACCCATAACTGAAGGGAAGGGACAGATTAATACCTTTCCCAAGGGTACCAGTGCTTAAGTGAATGCAGGGTATTCAACTGGAATTTGAACTCGGCTCACCGATTTCTCTTTCCGAGCCGACATCCACTGCACCACAACACACATCTGTCACAACGCTTACAGCACCTGGTATTCCCAAGTGGTCACCCATGTAAGTACTGACCAGGCTCAACGTTGCTTAACTTTGGTGATCGAGCGAGAACCGGTGTATTCAACGTGATATGGCCGTAAGCCCTACTAAATGGAGAATAAAAAACAAAGAAGCTTTAATGTAATTAATCTCCCAAGTATATGGTTTCAAGTTCAATGAATACTAGCAAAAATAACATAAGTAAAACATGACAACCCCAGAATCAAAAAAATGGTAACAAAATAGGAAGGGGGGGGGGTGGGGGGGTGGATCATTATATTTTGTCAGTTTATCAGTGTTATTATTGAATGTTATTTCTTAAGATTTTAGCAGGCTTGTAAAACTATTAACTCAAATGTATCTTAGTTGTCATGGCATAAAACTGATTCATGTTCCTTATTTGCATCTAAGCAGCAATTTACACCTAAAAGTGATGAGTCTAATGCCAAAAATACAGGTAATTATGGGTAAATCATTGCCATTTTATATTCTCAGTTGAACATGGGTGTTGTTTGTTTTTGTCAACTGTACAATATAGTAGGTTTGTTTGGGCATTGTCTGTGAGAAAAAAAGAGCACTACGACACAATTCACTCCGCCAGAAATTTGGAAATGGCATGCTGTAATCCTTAGTATTCATGCCATATGGAAATTGCAGAGTTATCAAACTAGGGACATTGCAGTAGATTTGGAAAGAGTTGGAGGAGTCTAAATGGTGATTATGAAGGCATAGCAGCTCATAAAACTCACTGATTGTTATAAGAAAAAGAACAAAATTTGAATGCAACATTTTAAGTAAGAAATTTCTTATTTTTTATTTCACTAGAATAGTTTAATAACTTGTCTTATTTTTTTTCCAGGTTTAATATAATCTTAAGAATATTACTTTCATGCGCACATTTTTTCATGTAATACTATGTACATATAAAAAAGTGATTATGCCAGAGATTCTGTCCTACTACTAGTACCATGTAACACTAGTCTCGGGTCATTTGAACAGGGAATAGATACTCCCAGAAAATGGACACTAGAAATACCAGGAGACAAACCACAACTCTCAGAAAGTAACTTGGCTTCTTATAATTTACTTCAGTCATTTTGTAAATGGGCACAAATATCTCAAGCGTTAGCTTTATTATTCATTTAACCCTTTGTTGCATATTGGTTGCAATTGTAACGAATATGCAACAAAGGGTTAATATAACATCTTGGATACCATTAATCTTTACAATGTATATGTACTGCGATGCAACTGTTAATGCTTGCATCCCTTATCTATCCATCAATAGCCTGATTAAATATCAAATTTGTGTATTTGTCGTGTTATACCAGTATGCAGTATCAAAAAACAATGAAATGACCATATTTGTCATATTAGTAGTAACTACAATTTCTCCCTTGTTCCCCCTACCCATTTAAAAAAAAAAAAAAAAAAAAAAAAGAACAAACAAAAAATTTTTTACTTACACCAACCAGACCTCCAGTCATCTTGGCAACTATTGTAGCTGGAACCAACATGAATAGCCCATTGTAGAATAACAAACCATTTTTACCAAGGTCCTTAGAAAGAGAAAAATATTGAAATTTTATTAAAAAAATATCTGAGAGCAAAAAAAAAAAATAAAAAAGAAAGAGAATAATAAAAGGAAAAAAATTAAGGAGACAAAAGAGGACAATTGCATTGAAAATTTTGAAGAGGAAACTTGATTAGAAAGAAAATGATAACAGTTTCTCTCTGCCTTTTCTATAAATAATTTTATGGTAATTGTTCTGATGAGCTGTTCTCTTTGGCATCTTAGTACTACGTACTAGTAACAGACCATTTTTCATTCACTATAGGTTGGCTCTTTATTTGGATTACTTGAAAGACTTCTTTGTTAAGTTATTGACTTTATTATCTGTTTTAGTTAGGTTTTGAATTTTATTACATTGTTATGATTTTGTTAATATTTTTTCCCTTTTTTCCAGTTTTTATTTTACACCCCACCCCAACTTTTCAACTGATTTTTTTTTTCTTTTGGTATGACATTTAGTTTCTCCAGACTACTGTCTTGTTTAAATTTGTTTTATTTTTTATTTATACTTTTTGTTATAAGGTTTTTTGCTTTAGGATAAACTTTTTTGTTGTGAACTTTCATTACACTGTTTTCTGTTTATATTTCTTTTTTTTAACTCCAAACTTATTTGGAACTTTTTATTCGTTTTAATTTGAGACTTTTTTTTTCGTTTTAATTTGAGACTTTTTTTTTTCGTTTTAATTTGAGACTTTTTTTTTTCGTTTTAATTTGAGACTTTTTTTTTTCGTTTTAATTTGAGACTTTTTTTTTCGTTTTAATTTGAGACTTTTTTTTCGTTTTAATTTGAGACTTTTTTTTTTCGTTTTAATTTGAGACTTTTTTTTTTCGTTTTAATTTGAGACTTTTTTTTTCGTTTTAATTTGAGACTTTTTTTTTTCGCTTTTAATTTGAGACTTTTTTTTTCGTTTTAATTTGAGACTTTTTTTTTTCGTTTTAATTTGAGACTTTTTTTTTTCGTTTTAATTTGAGACTTTTTTTTTTCGTTTTAATTTGAGACTTTTTTTTTTCGTTTTAATTTGAGACTTTTTTTTTCGTTTTAATTTGAGACTTTTTTTTTTCGTTTTAATTTGAGACTTTTTTTTTCGTTTTAATTTGAGACTTTTTTTTTTCGTTTTAAT
>JBBBDQ010000769.1:1007500-1192500 GCA_037127315.1 Ascarosepion bandense | reverse complement strand
TAAATTTTTCAGTAGAGTCAGTTAAAACTTAAATATTTAATAACATTTAATAGACAGCAGAACAAATAAATACTCACCTTGGTTTCTAACTTTTTCTTTGTGTAAACTCCATTTAAAGCCGTAAAGAGATCATTGAACAAAATAAATACATAACCAACGAGATCAAAGGCCAAATCAGAGCTGAAATTAACAAAGGAAAATATTAAAAGAAAAAAAAAAAAGAAAAAAAAAGGTAAACATTTAAAACAAGGAATTCGCTAAAAGGAAGAGAGGGAAGGAACGGAGGAGATAAAAGGAAGAGAGGGAAGGAACGGAGGAGATAAAAGGAAGAGAGGGAAGGAACGGAGGAGATAAAAGGAAGAGAGGGAAGGAACGGAGGAGATAAAAGGAAGAGAGGGAAGGAACGGAGGAGATAAAAGGAAGAGAGGGAAGGAACGGAGGAGATAAAAGGAAGAGAGGGAAGGAACGGAGGAGATAAAAGGAAGAGAGGGAAGGAACGGAGGAGATAAAAGGAAGAGAGGGAAGGAACGGAGGAGATAAAAGGAAGAGAGGGAAGGAACGGAGGAGATAAAAGGAAGAGAGGGAAGGAACGGAGGAGATAAAAGGAAGAGAGGGAAGGAACGGAGGAGATAAAAGGAAGAGAGGGAAGGAACGGAGGAGATAAAAGGAAGAGAGGGAAGGAACGGAGGAGATAAAAGGAAGAGAGGGAAGGAACGGAGGAGATAAAAGGAAGAGAGGGAAGGAACGGAGGAGATAAAAGGAAGAGAGGGAAGGAACGGAGGAGATAAAAGGAAGAGAAGGAAGGAACGGAGGAGATAAAAGGAAGAGAAGGAAGGAACGGAGGAGATAAAAGGAAGAGAAGGAAGGAACGGAGGAGATAAAGGGGGGGGAGGAATGGAGGGAAAAGATGGTTGGTTTGGTTTTATGGCCTATTGACCTCTGTGGGTCATTTAATGACCAATCATTTGTTGTATCACATCTTTTTCCGTCCATTATCCCAGGATTATTTCTTTGAAACATTTGTTGGATAAAATCAGTTTTTCTTAAATTATCCATTGGTTTAGGTCCTGTTACTTTAAAACAGTCATTGCATTAAGTCTTGCTCTTTGCATCATATATATCTTTGAGTTTGGTTAGTGTTATATTTTCTTGTATAGATTTATTTTTTTCAGAAAGGTTATAATAGTATTGGGGTTTGTTTTTGCAAATAGTTCTTTCAGTAGGAAGTGCTTCACAATATAGGACTCCCGGCATGCTGCACACACTGGAGGGTCTTCTCTTTCCAACAGGAAGGAATGGGCCAAATGTATGTGTCCTGTATGAATGCGGGATATAACCACTTCTTCCTTGCGTGATTTTCTGACTACCGGCGTCCAATCTTTAAATATCGACTTAATCTTAAATAGTTTATTATTTTGGCAAGTGTTCCATGTCTCTTGCTAATTTTTTATAATGAACTTGTTAATTAATGATTTAAAGTCTGTATATGGAATTTTCGTATTACCTATGCCAAGGTTTAAGGTGTTCTTGGTTGCTGAGTCAGCTTTTTCATTTCCAGGAAGTCCACAATGATAGGTTTGTGTTTGTCCAGGATGATTAATAATTCTTCATAATTAGATCTTATTTCTCTGCAGTTCCACTTAAATATCATTTTATTTAGTAATTTTGTTGGGTAGGTTTGGTTTTATTTTCTCTATATTTGTTTGAATTATTTGGTTCTTCTGTTTCCATTTTTTCTATTTGTCTACTCCTGTTTTTGGTGTTTGATTTATCTCTGTTTTCAGAGGCTGAACGAGACCGTGTTTTATTTTTAGATGGGTTGATTTCTTGGGGAGATATTTTTTCATTTATTGGATTTTTTTTTTTTCAGTAGTCATCTTAGTCACTTCTTTGCTTTTTGGACTTATTGAAATTGTTTGGTTTTTTGTTGTGGGAGTTTGGAATATCCACTCCATTGTGAGGCGATTGTTCCTCAGTGTCTTTTTTTTTTAACACCTGGAAACTGTTCCTAAGGTGGGGTTTGTGAATTTATTTGAGTATTTTGGATTGTTAAGTCGGCATCTGATTCATTTCTACTTCATTTTGTAGATTCACTTTCATTAAGTGAAACCCTAGGTTCAGGGTTATTAGGTTTTAAGGTGGAGTTTTTTGAATTTTGGAGGATTTGTTCTCCACTGTAATTGCATTTTTGACGGGACATTTTTGAGGGGACATTTGGCTTTGCGATGATGTAGTTGAGTTTAGGATTTCATTTTCTTTACTGATTTTTTCGATATTCTGAGAATGTGTTATCTTTAAGGATTTTTGAAAGTTTATCAGTTCATTTGGATCTAAGTGGATTAGCTTTTCTTTTATCTCATTGTATTTATTGGGAAGTTGGGGGATGTTTGCGTTAGTTTTTTTCAACCATTTTTGTGTAAGTTTGGTTTTCCATCTAGTTTCTTACTATTTTTTTTTTGCTTCTGCAAAAGAGATATCTCTTTGGTATTTTATTGTTAAGATTTCTTTTTCTTTTTTTCATCTTTCACAGGATTTAGAAAAGGTTGGATGTTTTCCTGAGCAGTTTGGACATTTAATTTCTTCATAACAAAAATCTGTATTATGGTCTTCCTCTTTCGATTCACATTTAGGACACGTAGATCTCCCTCTGTATTTGTCTCTGTGGTGGCCAAACTTTTGGCATCTGAAACATCTTACATCTACGGGTTCTATATTATAGCCAATTTTGATTTTTGAGGGGATCTTTGGTGTATTAAATGTGAGGATATATGTATTAGTTGGGGTTTTTTCATTTTTTTTTTAATAAAGATTCTTTGGAATTCTATAACCCCTTGGTTGCTCAGGTCATTTAGTAACTCTTTTGGTTATTTGATCTTTTATGGAGGGTGGGGATCACTTTGACCGTAATATGGAAATTTGACATTTTCGTTAGTTTTTCACTTTGATTTTTTGGTCTATTTCAATCAACAAGTTACCATCTCTAGTTTTAACATTTTTTGGTTTGATGAAGTTGGATAGGACCTTTTCTATCAGGAAAGGTGATAGTTTGGGCATTGGCTTATCTCCTATTGCTTCTATAACATAGAATCAAGGAAAATTTATATCAATTTCTGAGTCATTTTGCATCTGTCACAGTATTTGATGCACAATCCAAAACTTATGTGAACAAATAACTTTATTTACAATCATGTCAAGTTTTATGACCTTCGCATGTCGATTGACCCTCAGCCAGCACTTTCTAATGTCTACTCCTTGTTTGAGATGTTAAAATCTCGTTTGTTTTCCTTTCCCTATGAGGGAGTAGTTTCTGTTTTGGCTTTTGTTTTTACTTATATATCAGGCTTTGTCTCAGAGGAAATTCATTTGATAGTAGATGTTAGGGCTTGACCTGACCAGCTGATTGATCAGATTTCTGTCTTTTTGACCGCCCATCTAGCCTAGGTAAATGCCAAAGTGGTGTGTTGCAGGGACATGATCTCTTTGTACCCGGATAAGGATCTCCTCCCCAGACATAACAGGTTGCCACCTTGGGGGACTTTTACCCCCCTGCAGAAGTGCAGTCGGTGTATTCTGAAGCCCAGGGGAAAAGATGGGAAGGAATGGAATAAACAAAAAGTCAGAGAGAAAGAGAGAGGAGAAACACGAGAGAGAGAGAGGAGAAACGAACGAGAGAGAGGGGAGAAACGAACGAGAGAGAGGGGAGAAACGAACGAGAGAGAGGGGAGAAACGAACGAGAGAGAGAGGAGAAACGAGAGAGAGAGAGAGGAGAAACGAGAGAGAGAGAGAGAGGAGAAACGAGAGAGAAAAGAGAATATAGATTTAACTTTTGGTCTTCATTAATTTGTTGATCAAAATAGCCAAACCTAAAAGCTAACATGTCATCAAGTTTCAGCAATAAAACTTCAACCTGAAAACTGAAGCCAGGAAATTAAATTTCTGCTTAAAATAAATATACAAAACTCAACTTGTTGATCTTTATCAAATGCCTTTCTAAATTCTTTCATGACCACAAATGTGATCAACTTCAAACTCAAGTGTCATATGGACTGTGTTTTACTTGAGAAATGTCGTTGAGGATGTTTGCTTTTAATGTTTCTTGTTCTTTCTAAACATTGATTCAACATCTGTCCGGTGTGTTATTGATGTAATCTGGTATGTAGACAGCTGAAAAAATATAGCCAGCTTATAGCTACCTTGCGGGTTTTTACCATAGCAAAATAATTTTGAGTAGTTGATTTATTGATCCTCAACGAGTGCACAACACTAGTAGCTTGTAAATTACTTACGGTAAAGCATTTAAAACAAAAACAAAAAAATGTAGGTTAAACTACATATATTTTTAGGAGTAAAGCATTTTTGTGTATATTTGAGAGAGGGATAGAAAAATGACTTCAATTTTGTTCTATAACTTGGCTTGAAACGTTTCTTTCTTAAGCTCAGAGAGAGAGAGAGAGAGAGAGAGAGAGAGAGAGAGGCAAGAAGACGTTTTCTTTTCTTTAAGCTCAGAGAGAGAGAGAGGCAAGAAGACGTTTCTTTTCTTAAGCTCAGAGAGAGAGAGAGGCAAGGAAGACGTTTCTTTCTTAAGCTCAGAGAGAGAGAGGCAAGAAGACGTTTCTTTCTTAAGTCAGAGAGAGAGAGAGGCAAGAAGACGTTTCTTTCTTAAGCTCAGAGAGAGAGAGGCAAGAAGACGTTTTCTTTCTTAAGCTCAGAGAGAGAGAGAGGCAAGAAGACGTTTCTTTCTTAAGCTCAGAGAGAGAGAGAGGCAAGAAGACGTTTCTTTCTAAGCTCAGAGAGAGAGAGAGAGGCAAGAAGACGTTTTCTTTCTTAAGCTCAGAGAGAGAGAGAGGCAAGAAGACGTTTCTTTCTAAGCTCAGAGAGAGAGAGAGGCAAGAAGACGTTTTCTTTCTTAAGCTCAGAGAGAGAGGGAGAGGCAAGAAGACGTTTCTTTCTTAAGCTCAGAGAGAGAGAGAGGCAAGAAGACGTTTCTTTCTTAAGCTCAGAGAGAGAGAGAGGCAAGAAGACGTTTCTTTCTTAAGCTCAGAGAGAGAGAGAGGCAAGAAGACGTTTTCTTAAGCTCAGAGAGAGAGAGAGGCAAGAAGACGTTTCTTTCTTTAAGCTCAGAGAGAGAGAGAGAGGCAAGAAGACGTTTCTTCTTTAAGTCAGAGAGAGAGAGAGGCAAGAAGACGTTTCTTTCTTAAGCTCAGAGAGAGAGAGAGGCAAGAAGACGTTTTTCTTAAGCTCAGAGAGAGAGAGAGAGGCAAGAAGACGTTTCTCTTTAAGCTCAGAGAGAGAGAGAGGCAAGAAGACGTTTCTTTCTTAAGCTCAGAGAGAGAGAGGCAAGAAGACGTTTTCTTAAACTCAGAGAGAGAGAGAGGCAAGAAGACGTTTCTTTCTTAAACTCAGAGAGAGAGAGAGGCAAGAAGACGTTTCTTTCTTAAGCTCAGAGAGAGAGAGGCAAGAAGACGTTTCTTTCTTAAGCTCAGAGAGAGAGAGGCAAGAAGACGTTTCTTTCTTAAGCTCAGAGAGAGAGAGAGGCAAGAAGACGTTTTCTTAAGCTCAGAGAGAGAGAGAGGCAAGAAGACGTTTTCTAAGTTCAGAGAGAGAGAGAGAGAGGCAAGAAGACGTTTCTTTCTTAAGCTCAGAGAGAGAGAGAGAGAGAGGCAAGAAGACGTTTTCTTTAAGCTCAGAGAGAGAGAGAGGCAAGAAGACGTTTTCTTAAGCTCATAGAGATAGAGAGGCAAGAAGGCGTTTCTTTCTTAAGCTCAGAGAGAGAGGCAAGAAAGGAAGCGTTTCTTTCTTAAGCTCAGAGAGAGGCAGAAGACGTTTCTTTCTTAAGCTCAGAGAGAGAGGCAGAAGACGTTTCTTTCTTAAGCTCAGAGAGAGTGAGAAGACGTTTCTTTCTTAAGCTCAAGAAGACGTTTCTTTCTTAAGCTCCAGAGAGAGAGAGTAGAAGACGTTTCTTTTCTTAAGCTCAGAGAGAGAGGAAAGAAGACGTTTCTTTCTTAAGCTCAGAGAGAGAGAGGAAAGAAGACGTTTCTTTCTTGGCTCAGAGAGAGAGGAAAGAGAGCGTTTCTTTCTTAAGCTCAGAGAGAGAGGAAAGAAGACGTTTCTTTCTTAAGCTCAGAGAGAGAGAGGAAGAAGACGTTTCTTTTCTTAAGCTCAGAGAGAGAGGAAAGAAGACGTTTCTTTCTTAAGCTCAGAGAGAGAGGAAAGAGAGCGTTTCTTTCTTAAGCTCAGAGAGAGAGAGGAAGAAGACGTTTCTTTCTTAAGCTCAGAGAGAGGAAAGAAGACGTTTCTTTCTTAAGCTCAGAGAGAGAGGAAAGAGAGCGTTTCTTTCTTAAGCTCCAAGAGAGAGAGGAAGAAGGCGTTTCTTTCTTAAGCTCAGAGAGAGGAAAGAAGGCGTTTCTTTCTTAAGCTCAAAAGAGAGAGCCAAGAGGCGTTTCTTTCTTAAGCTCAGAGAGAGAGGCAAGAAGACATTTCTTTCTTAAGCTCAGAGAGAGAGGCAAGAAGACATTTCTTTCTTAAGCTCCAGAGAGGCAAGAAGGCGTTTCTTTCTTAAGCTCAGAGAGAGAGGCAAGAAGACGTTTCTTTCTTAAGCTCAGAGAGAGGCAAGAAGACGTTTCTTTCTTAAGCTCAGAGAGAGGCAAGAAGACGTTTCTTTCTTAAGCTCAGAGAGAGAGGCAAGAAGGCGTTTCTTTCTTAAGCTCAGAGAGAGAGGCAAAGAAGACGTTTCTTTCTTAAGCTCAAGAAGACGTTTCTTTCTTAAGCTCAGAGAGAGAGAGGCAAGAAGACGTTTCTTTCTTAAGCTCAGAGAGAGAGGAAGAAGACGTTTCTTTCTTAAGCTCAGAGAGAGAGAGGAAAGAAGACGTTTCTTTCTTAAGCTCAGAGAGAGAGAGGAAAGAAGACGTTTCTTTCTTAAGCTCAGAGAGAGAGGAAAGAAGACGTTTCTTTCTTAAGCTCAGAGAGGAAAGAAGACGTTTCTTTCTTAAGCTCAGAGAGAGAGGAAGAAAGCGTTTCTTTCTTAAGCTCCAGAGAGAAGGAAGAAGGCGTTTCTTTCTTAAGCTCAGAGAGAGAGAGGAAAGAGAGCGTTTCTTTCTTAAGCTCAGAGAGAGAGGAAAGAAGGCGTTTCTTTCTTAAGCTCCAGAGAGAGGAAAGAGCGTTTCTTTCTTAAGCCAGAGAGAGGAAAGAAGACGTTTCTTTCTTAAGCTCAGAGAGAGAGGAAGAAGGCGTTTCTTTCTTAAGCTCAGAGAGAGAGGAAGAGAGCGTTTCTTTCTTAAGCTCAGAGAGAGAGGAAAGAAGGCGTTTCTTTCTTAAGCTCAGAGAGAGAGAGGAAGAAGGCGTTTCTTTCTTAAGCTCAGAGAGAGAGGAAAGAAGACGTTTCTTTCTTAAGCTCAGAGAGAGAGGAAAGAGAGCGTTTCTTTCTTAAGCTCAGAGAGAGAGAGGAAGAAGACGTTTCTTTTCTTAAGCTCAGAGAGAGAGGCAAGAAGAGAGCGTTTCTTTCTTAAGCTCAGAGAGAGAGGCAAGAAGACATTTCTTTCTTAAGCTCAGAGAGGCAAGAAGACATTTCTTTCTTAAGCTCAGAGAGAGAGGCAAGAGAGCGTTTCTTTCTTAAGCTCAGAGAGAGAGGCAAGAAGAGAGCGTTTCTTTCTTAAGCTCAGAGAGAGAGGCAGAAAGGAAAGGCGTTTCTTTCTTAAGCTCAGAGAGAGAGGCAGAAGAGCGTTTCTTTCTTAAGCTCAGAGAGAGAGGCAAGAAGGCGTTTCTTTCTTAAGCTCAAGAAGGCGTTTCTTTCTTAAGCTCAGAGAGAGAGAGGCAAGAAGGCGTTTCTTTCTTAAGCTCAGAGAGAGAGGGAAGAAGGCGTTTCTTTCTTAAGCTCAGAGAGAGAGGGAAAGAAAGGCGTTTCTTTCTTAAGCTCAGAGAGAGAGAGGAAAGAGAAAGGCGTTTCTTTCTTAAGCTCAGAGAGAGAGGAAGAAGACGTTTCTTTCTTAAGCTCCAGAGAGAGAGGAAAGACGTTTCTTTCTTAAGCTCAGAGAGAGAGGAAGAAGCGTTTCTTTCTTAAGCTCAGAGAGGAAAGAAGACGTTTCTTTCTTAAGCTCAGAGAGAGAGGAAAGAAGACGTTTCTTTCTTAAGCTCAGAGAGAGAGAGGAAAGAGAACGTTTCTTTCTTAAGCTCAGAGAGAGAGAGGAAAGAAGACGTTTCTTTCTTAAGCTCAGAGAGAGGAAAGAAGACGTTTCTTTCTTAAGCTCCCAGAGAGAGGAAAGAGAGCGTTTCTTTCTTAAGCTCCAGAGAGAGAGGAAAGAAGACGTTTCTTTCTTAAGCTCAGAGAGAGAGGCAGAAAGACGTTTCTTTCATAAGCTCCAGAGAGAGAGGCAAGAAGACATTTCTTTCTTAAGCTCAGAGAGAGAGGCAAGAAGACATTTCTTTCTTAAGCTCAGAGAGAGAGGCAAGACGTTTCTTTCTTAAGCTCAAGGAGAGGGAGGCAAGAAGACGTTTCTTTCTTAAGCTCAGAGAGGCAAGAAAATTAGGCTTATTCTAACCATAAAAACCTAAGAGACCTCTCCACTTTAAGTGAGTCAAAATCCACTGAAAGCTTTAATTAACCATAATAGATTGTTCTCTGAATGCATCTTCATATTTAAGCTCTGTCATTTGAAATTTTGAAATCACCAATTTAAAACGATTATTGTAGAGTACTTCTGTCAAAAATGATAGCAAAATATTTCTCTCTCTCTCCCTCTCTATATAAGTGTGACAGGACATATATACAGTCTTTATTATAACAGGAAGGATTAATTTTTTTTTACCCTCCTTGGCTTTTCTAATTTTATTTCTATTATTATTATAGGCACCTCCACTTCATGATATCTAAGTTTTAAAATTAATTTTTATAAACGTAAAAGCTTTCTTGAAGCTTTCATTTTAACTTCAATTGAAAGCTAACAGATTAAATTTACTATTTCCATTAAGCAAAATAATCTGTAGTGTACTTTTTCAAACAGAAATTTTATTGATCATAATCAATTCCCATTTTGGGGAGCTAAAAATAGCTGATTAGCACTCTTTTTAGTAGTCTTTCATAGAAAACTGAATTTTTAAAACAAACAGTAGCAGTGATTTACAGAGCTTTCATTGTTCAGAGATCACTTAACAAGCGCTGATAAGGTGTTGACAGTTTCGTGTTGTTCTACAGAGACACTATCTGTTGAAACATAATTTTAAAAAATGATGAGTGAACACACTTTTTTTATATAATTTTTAAGTACTCATTAGTCTTAAAAATGTTAGAAATATTCTCCATGATCTAATTTTAGGAATACTAACTTTAAATTTGCTATAGTCATTCTCTGATAATGTGTATAATCACCTATACCTTCACAATGGGCATGTTTTACAGACATAAAAAAAAAGTTAAAAATTATTTTAAAAATATTTGTGTGTGTGTGTGTGTGTGTGTGTGTGTGTGTATTAAGCTTTTCAATTTCTGCTTAGTCTTCACTTAATAACCTAATGAGGACAAAGTTTAGAAGAATTTTTGAAACTTTATAAATTATAATTTAAAAGAAAAAAAAATGTAAACAATTCTAATAAAAATTCATTAAAAAAAATCTTCAGACTATAATGTCCTTAATATATATAATCTAGAAAAGCTTATCTAATTAAATAATTAGATTGTTTTATTGCATTTTTTATTTTTCTATTTTGAGCAGATTTTCGAGAAGACTTTTTTAAGGAGTCCTGCATTTAACTAATAAAACAAACTTTGCAGACAGAACTTAATTTCTAGAAGTTTCATGAAGTTTGGTAGTGGTAGCAGATGTATAAAGCCAAAAACATTTTTACCAAGATTTTCTAAGAATAATTTCAAAAATAAATTTGTAAGTCCTGAAAGTTTCATTAAAATGTGACATTTGATTTTCATAAGAATTTCCAAATTAGTGTTATTTTATCAGAAAAAAAGGCACTAAAAAATCCATAATAATCTGCTGACACACACACAGATTTTTTTTTGCATGTGTTAGAAAGGATTTAAATTCATTAAATACTTTGGTCTTTTTTCTTAATTAAAACGTTTTGATAAAACTTTGTTTTTATTGAGTTTGGGGAATTTTTTTTATCATGTTATGCTGTTTTTCTTTTTTGTGAAAAAAGTGGCATTATCTATGTTTGTATATATTATATGTTAAGACATAAGGGTAGCTTGTAAAGTTCATAGGCTAAGAGGGTGGACTGAAAGATTCATAGGCTGACTATGAAGGAGTGATGCTAGAGCCGTGAAATATTGTATGCATTAATTTCTGCTCTTCTTATTAACAACAGAAGAGTTTCTTTCTAGGTACGAGGGTGGACTGAAAGATTCATAGGCTGACTATGAAGGAGTGATACTGGAGCTGTGAAATCTTGCATGCATTAATATCAGCTTTTCTTCAGTTGCAGGATGTCCAGACCGTGGGTCATTTTCAAAGCACTTCCGTCCCTCTCCTAAATTCAGCTGCCTACTTTTGCACTAGCGATAAATGTGGAACACCATCCCTTAATGTTAGTTATCACACGCGATAACTAACTGGGAAACAAGCAAAATTACGTGGGTGGACTGAAAGGTTCATAGGCTGACTATAAATGAATGATGCTAGGGCTGTGAAATCTTGTATGCATTAATATAAATTTTTCTTATTAAAAACAGAAGTGTTTCTTTCTAGGTCCGAAGGTGGACTGAAAGATTCATAGGCTGACTATGAATGAGTGATGCTAGAGCTGTGAAATCTTGCATGCATTAATTTCAACTCTTTATTAATAGCTGCATTGTTTTTCAGGTAAACATATCTGAATGATCAATGAAGACTTCAAAACCTAACTAGTAGCAACTTCTCTTAAAAATGAACAAAATTAGATATTGTAGTGTTATCAAGTACTTGCAGAAAAAGGGTTTAGCCCTGCAAGGACATTCATGATGACATGGCTGTTACATTAGAGGATGACACTCCAGCTTTATCAACAGCACAAAAGTGGGCAGCTGAATTTATAAGAAAAAGAAAGATGCCCAAAGGTTTTGACATCCAGCAAATGCCACCACTGAGGAAAACCTTGACCATGTTCACTGCATGGTGATGGATGACAAGCAATGGACTATAAATCAAAGAACCAAAGTTATTAGCATATCCTGTGAGAAAGTTGGGAATGTTCTACACAATGGACTTGGCATGATAAAAATTTCTGTTCTGTGGATTTCAAGTCCTTTGACACCTGATCAAAAGTGCATGGGCTAATCACATAATAGAATGAGTATTGGGTGAATTTTTTTTTTTTAATACAGTTGTATTTACCCTGTACAAAACTATGGAGCCACTCAAGGTAGAAGTTTAGAGATTAAGAAGTACAGCTTATGTAGATATGTGTGGAAGATGACTTAACTCTAAACTTCAACAGATTAAAATTGTAGTGATTAGCAAAGCAACCTCTTGGGAGTCGGTTTCACAAGGCAGTGGCTCATAGGAAGAAGGTGCTCGAGTAGAACATGAAGGAAATGAGGGTGATTTGCTACAATGTGTGTGGGAGGACAGATCTTAGCCTTGAAGGTTAGGAATGGGAGAACTAAGGAGTGTAGTTCATTTTCCATAGAAATTGTGATCAAATAGTGAGAGGCTCGTGACATCTTGTCTAGAAAGGGGTTGCACAGTGGAAAATAATTTGTTGTCTACAATTATGCGAAGATGCTTTTGTACTATCGAGGCTGGAAAGAGCCCTAATATGGCAGCAGTACTCCATTTTCAGCCTGATCTAGCTCTTGCAGCAGAAAGAATGAGGGGGCCTTCCAGAGCAGTACATGGAACTATTTTCTCAGCATCTTTAACATGTTGGTGTTTACTGAAAATCTGAAAGTATTTCATCCAATTTTATGTTTAGGGAGGCACTGAATATGTAAAAAAAAAGGTGTACATGTGTACTTAAATCAGAGGACTAATTTATGTATTGTCTTTATTCAGTCACTAATGTGTACACTGGATACAACTTATCTTTGTCACGAAACATTGCCAAAAAATATTAAATGAAGATATGTATTAATCAAGGAGCCAAACTAAATTTTGCGTCAGCTTGGAGCTATCCTTAAAAAAAAAAAAAAAAAAAAGAAAGCACAACAAACCTAGCAGAATAAGAACACCATTAAAATGTTTATAAAATAAATATTTATTTTGATGTCTTCAATATTTGGCAGTGTTTAACCTTTATCATTGTATGTGACTTCATTTGCTGTACAAAAAAGTTTATTCAGCCATTGAAGGTGACTGATCCCTGAACAGGTATGTGTTTGAATTTAATAGTTGTGTTATATCCTGCTATGGTAACAAAAAACAACTGAGTGAAAGATACTGCAATTGTGAGGCCTTGAAAAAGAATGCAGTGAAAAGGGAATCTTCATGCCCGAAAAAGGGGGGGGGGGTCAAAAGGACACTTATTCCCTTATCACTGCTATTACTGTATACATTTTTTTTTTTACTCCCTTGGCAATATTTGATTTTAAAATGATGATCAGAGTTTTAATAAAAGCCAAACATTAAAATGGATTTATAGATTTTCTTTATTTTTGAGAATTTAAAACAATTACAGCTAAATCAGTCCTCTTTCATCAAAGCAAAAATTTGAGGGGGGAAAAAAAAAAAAAGAGAAAACCACGTCAACTAAAAAATATAGAATCCCAGACTAATATTATATGCAAACAAAAAATTATAATTAAAAGTTAAATGTCTGACTTTTTTTAGTCACTGTGCAATAGTTTTTTTATTTTTATCATCCTTAATTTTAGCACTGACAAGAGAGAACTGATAAACTGGTTTAGCTGTTTTTAACGGTTATATTTCGTTATTACCAATTTACAACCCTTTCTTTTTGTTATGAATGTTATTTTATAGGTTTGTTTTTATTGCTGTAATAATGCTCTTTAAATGGACAAAAAATTTTAGATTAAAAACTTCATCCACTTGCCATCAGTAAAGTGACAGGTACCGAATGAGTTATTAACTAAAAATCCAGATAGATTAAGGTTGAAAATGACTTTCAAAAGAAAGTAAACTTGATAATTGATGAAATTCTTTATATTACTTATGATTTAGAGAAAGCAGAACATGTCTGACAAGACTGGGGAAACACTGAGTATCTTCCCAGATGAAGAGATTCTTAAATTTCTTAAAAATTTCTCTAACTTCATGACCAATTTATATTCTCTTATGTCTTAAGATATTAATAATCTTTTGTTTGTTTTGAGGTTTAACGACCTATCAATCCTTATGGGGTCATTTAAGGTCATAACCAATGATTTTCGGTAAGGTTATTTTATTTTTACAACATTTTTCTTTTTGAGTACCAAAATTCATTGGGATTTGTTTTTTTAAGAGCAGGGTCCCCCAAGTCCTACCCTTGTTATTTAACCCATAACTGAAGGGAAGGGACAGATTAATACCTTTCCCAAGGGTACCAGTGCTTAAGTGAATGCAGGGTATTCAACTGGAATTCGGACTTGGCTCACCCATTTCTTTTTCCGAGCCGATATCCACTGCACCACAACGCACATCCATCATTATACACTTACAGCACCTGGTATTCCCAAGCGGTCACCCATCTAAGTACTGACCAGGCTCAACGTTGCTTAACTTCGGTGATCGAGCAAGAACCAGTGTATTCAAAGTGATATGCCGTAAGCCTGATATTAATAATGCATTAGGGTTTCTAATTATAAATACTATTTATGGTGAATACACTTACCTGGCAGCAACAAATGCTCCAAAAATCATTAAGAAAACTGTAAACTGAACAATGCCTGCAGCTCTGGTCCTACAAAAGAATAGAATTTTTTTATTAATATATTAATACAAATATAAAATTTGTCACTAAGCTGTTAGTAGTCAATTGTGATATCTCCTGATGAGTGGAAAGAGCAATTGCTAGAGTGTCCATCTAAGAAACTCTCAAGATGCTGAAGGTAATATTAATCAGCTAAGTGACAAATTTTATATTTTTATTAATCATATATGTTATGAACCTGGTTAAGGTCCAAAACGAACAACACAACCACAAGGGTAGAAATAAGAAATATATACCAACAAGAAATAGCACAAAATGTGGAAGGTGTTAGTATGACTGTCAGTCTGGTTTGGAGTAAACTACTATCAACTCGCCTTTCTATCTTGAGAGGCGTAGTGTATGTATGTATATATATATATAGCGTTAGGAAGAGTTAATTTTGGAGTTACAGGTAAGGACCCATGACAATATATTTGATTGAAAACATTCTATATAAATCATATTACTGGAAACATTTTACTTTAAGAGAGGCCCTGTATATTAAACATTTTGCTTACACTATGAACCTCAAATTGGAAATCGTTTTGGAATTGTTGTATGTTGAAAGTTAAAAATGCTCACTTGAATTCCAGCCATACTCATCACTCAAAGGATTGGAATAAATACTCCTATTCAAAACACAAAACTGAGAAACTAACAATGGATAAAACAAAGCCCCTTGAAAATGGCTAAAGTGATCAAAAATCCTTGGGACTATGAACACTATGAACAGTTTTTACACCTCCTTACTCCCAAATGTAAGAATGCTAGAAAAAATAAAAAAAATTTTCCTGCCATATTCAATGAAACATTTTTAAAAGAAAGGTTCCTGCCCATTTATACACACACAATCAGATCCCAATTCATGAAGTATTCTACACTTTTTCGCCTTGATTTCAGTACGTTCAAAAGTCTGATCACTGGTCAGCAGTTGTTATTTTATTATAACCTGCTTTAGTTTACATGTTCTTCAAGCCTTTGCCATTAATTCTAATCTGCAACCTGGTCATATTTTTATAGCTCACCTTATTGCTTGAGGATTCTGCAAAGATCCTTTCCAATGTGGTCATTCCCTTCTTAGTTATTTCGTGTGTTTCAACATTTGTTAAATCCTTTCCATTACCCGTGTTTCATTATAAATTATGGAAAAAAGAAAAATGTTTTTATTATTTCAGGAGACTATTACTTTGATCTGCTTAGTAACTTCAGACTGCAGTTTTTATAATAAATCCAATAGCTTTAATAAAAGCTGTTGAAACTACATAAAAATTTAATGAAAGTTTTGTTTTTGGCATCAGAATTGCTTAAATTGTGATAAAAATTTTCCAAAGCAAATTTCAGTTTATCAGGTTTATGTGATATGCGTAACTTCAGGTAGACTGTATATATGTTGGTGTTATGAGGATGCATTTATATAAAAAATAATATTAATAATGCTTAAAAAGTTTTAGTAAGGGATTCTATTGAGTCCTACTTGTTATTACAAAAAAGTTTTAATTCATGAAATAGTCGTAAAAATAAGGAAATTAGAAATAGAACATTTGGAAAATGCTAGAATATTCAAGAAACTTCCAGCAAATTCAAGAGATTCTAGAAATATGCATATTAGGTGTTAGAAAAAACTAAGACTATGTAATTGAGAAGAAGAGGACAAAAAGACATTACGTCATGTGAGGTGTTGATATTTCATTTGTTAAGCCATAACTACACCTTGAATTGCGTAGGTGGAAAATAATCTCATTGGTCAAAGTTTTGAGTCGCATAGATACTTGGTCCATTCCCCAAGAGAATTGGGGACAGGTATAAAAATCGAGACCCCAGTGAGAAAAGTCTGTGAGTGAATTGCAGTCGAGATGTAACGACTGAGGGAAAAAAATGTTCCCAACTGGGGGCCACAACCCAGAGACTGGTCGCCTTCCATAGAGCTCTGGGTTGAAGATGTAAAGAAATGTAGAAAAGTCTGTCAACTTAAAAGAGTTAAAGTCAAATAATACACCTTTGATAGAGTCCTAGCTAAAAATGTATAGAAACTGAATGAACTGAGAAAGAGTTAAACTAGCTGAAAGGAGATTTTCTTATTGCCAAGCGAAGGAGACAAGACGAATCTACTATTATCACCAGAATGCTCAACTTCGGCTGTTTCTGTAAAGCTTCGGGACAGATAATTTGTTTTTCAGAGCTGTCAATCGACAGAGACAAAACAACCCCACCACAATCATTAGCCAATACGCTACTCCCATTCATCTGCTTTCATAAAGAACTGTGAAAAGACTTGTTTTTATATGGAAAATTGAAAGCTCCGATTACTTAAACGAATCCTTCTCTTTGATGCAAACTTTGAAATTTGGCGATTATATATTCTGCTTTTATAATTTTTTTAAATATAAAGACTTATTTTCGTAACTTACCAGGTGCCTTCAAACTTTTTCTTTTGTTTTTTGGTGCCATATCTTTTTTTTTTTTTTCCAAACACAAGTGTACACATGTGTCTGGTCTGGTTTGAGGTGGTAGAGAAACAGCTACTGGGTTTTCAACATGACTTTTCTGAGATCAAAGAACACAGCGTGGGCGGAAAAGTTCACCATTGTAATAGATGTTTTGAGGACCAGCTACCATCATCAAAATTAGCGACCCGAAAGTGTTGTCATAACATTTCGATAGCATCAACCCACTCAGGTTCCAGTCATCATCATCGCAACAGGTTCCAGACCAGAGGTAGTGAGCCAGCTGGGGGCAAGGTGTCACACATAACTGAGTATATTTACCAGGCTCTCAACAAGAATGGTGAGGCTGGAATTGCTGCTATGGATATTTACAAAGCGTTTGACAGAGTTTGGCATGCTGGCCTTCTATGCAAGCTGCGGTGCTATGGTAAAACTGGACACTTGTTTGACCTAATCCAGTCATTCCTCTCAAATCGCACAATGATGGTAGTATTGAACGGTCATGCCTCCCAAAACTACCATATGAACGCAGGTATCTCTCAAGGCTCTATTCTAGAGTCCTACACTTTTTCTGATCTACATTAATGAGTTCCCCTAAGTAATAAAATCCCAAGTAGGCATGTACGCTGACAACACCACCGTTTACTCTTGCCTTGATCAAAAATCTGGTGAGGTTGACAAAGTGAACCTCGCTGCCGAGCTTGAGAAGGACCTCCAATCCGTGGTGAACTGGGGTAAGAAATGGCTCGTAAATTTTAAGGCTTCCAAAACGAAGCTGCTATCCATTAACCATCATAGACAATCACTCCTACCTTCGTTAGCATAGAACAGGCTAGCCTCTGAGTCCATCCTGCACATATTTATAAATCTACCATCCACCCATGTATTGAATACTGCTGCTACATCTGGTCGGGTGCCCCTGCTATTCACCTCGGGGTTCTTGGCAAAATCCAACGGACAATCTGTAATGTGATTGATATCAACGTGGCAGCTCAGCTGCAGTCACTATCTCACCGGCGTGATGTGGCTTCCCTGTGCCTCTTCTATAAATACTTTCACGGCTTCTGCTCCAATGAACTTAGATCACTGGTGCCCCCAGGTATGAATTTACACAAGCTACTAGATTAGCAACTAGGTCCCACCCTTTTACAGTGAAACTGATAAAATGTAACCGCAATTTCTATAAAAGCTTCTTTTCATGCACTTCCCGCCTGTGGAATTCTCTTCCATATACTTGCTTTTCCGACAGCTAGAATCTCCAGGAATTTAAATGTAAGGTCAATAGACATCATCTATCTCACTAACTCGCATCCATGCTCTCAAACACTTTTTTCCATCTACTCCACCCCCATTCTCGGTATTCTCATCTGTCTATTACCCTCCTCCTGATATTTCCAATAACTCCTCTTTCTCATCACTTTCCCCTATGTAGCCCCTTGCGCAACAGTGGCAGTAGAATGCCTTGAAATGATTTAAAAAATATATACTACATTATGCAGTAAATATTAACCATCCAAGGGACAGTCTTTATTTCTACAGTTATATAAGGGAGCTAGAACTATAACAAGTATTATGGGTGCCCAACATCTTATAGTAACTTTTCTCTAATTGAAACATTTTATTCATGCAACAGTACTCATAAGTGCTTAATAGTGTTTTTTTTTTTTTTAACCACTGGGCTTTGTGATATCCTATGCAATTAAGCTATGCCAAGTCGCTGTTTGGAAATCCATTACATCACTCATAATGGTGTACCATGTATTGAGTACTGCAACTGCAAGATACATCAGACATAACAGATGGCATCACTGATAGTATGCTTGGGTCCCATGGATAATCCTGAATACATTGAGATTTGGATAAGACTTTGTGGCTACAGTAAGAGTGCATAATTTCAGACTTAAAAATGGAAGGTGGATGAAACCAAATAATGAACTCGTTTATGGCTTCTATGGGGTGTGAGGCATTAAAGAAAATCTCCATCATGGTGTAGCCTCAGGAATTAAAACAGATGTCTCTTGAGGAAGTTTTCAGCATAATAAAAATAAACATCAGGCCGAAAAAGATAACTGGTCATTGCACAAAGGACAAAATTTCAAGAAGCCAGGCAGCAGCCAGAAGAATCTATTATGCAGTATGAACACAGACTCAAGAGACAGGCAAAGCACTGCAAATTTGAGAAACTAGGTACTCAAGACATGTCAACTGAAGACCAGCAGATTCTATTACAAACAAATGAAGGGTTTAATTACCTGCAGCATAAACAAAAAGTACTGGAATGTATGCAAGGTGGCCATATAAACTTAGAATTAAGCGTGGACTATTTACAGCAGCTGGAGCAAATCTAAGATTTCAACCAGCCAAGAGAAGAGTTAGAGTCATACAGGTTGAACATAAAGTGAAGTGCAGTTGTTGCAAAACGGTCCATGAAAAGAATAAATTGAAGTGTTCAGCTCTGAAGAAAATGGTGCCTTAAATGCAGAACAATGAATCATTTTAAGACTGTAGACGTGAAAAGCATGTATGAAAAAATGAGAGTAACAAAGCCCCCGCCTCCCATGAAGAACAGTAGGAAGCCAGTGCATTTGTGGTAAATAAGCAAAAGGATAGTAGAAAGAATGTCAAAATAACTGGCTGTATGGTTAGCATGCAAGTTGACATGGGTAGCAAGATAACCCTAATTTCCAAGAAATTTTTGGATCAAGCTAGGCCAAACTAAGTTAAAAGAAAATGGTTTAAAGTTAAAACAATTTGACAGAACATCATTAAAAGATGTTGGGTACCTTCTGTGGCATGTTTGAAACAGATACTCGGTTTGAAGTTATTCAAATCATGGTAGTAGCGTGTGAGAATGACCGTTGATTATTAGGCATTGACATAGTAAAAGTAGATACAGCCAAATTAATCAACTATGTAAAAGCACAAGAGAGTTAGCTAGAATTCCTAAAAAGATAAGTGAGTATCAGGTAAAAGAAAATTACTACCCCAAACACGTTCAAGCCAGGAAAGTACCAGTACATATACTGCCTTTAGTGGTAAGCCAAATTAAACCGCAAAGCATTCTTGAAGAAATTACACATGATGGAAGTAACTGGGCTTCATCTATTGTAGCAATAAAAAAAGGCCGAGGGAGATTTTTGGATATGCAGAAATTATAAAATTGGAGTAAATCACCAGATATGCTCAAACTCATTTCCATTACCAAACATCGAAACTGGCTAACATGGAATATTTTGCAAAAATTAACTTGAGATCTGCCAACAACCAAATTCAGAATTGACAAAAAAAATCTAAAGACGTCACCACGATTAACACCTCTATAGACCTGTTAAGGTGAACTTGCTTACCATTTAGAATTAAAAATTCTAGTCATATTTCGAAAGGCAATCAAAGGAATATTGTTAGGCAAGGTAACTAACATGATGATATAGGGGTAGGAGCGAAGACTAAACAAGAGATAATACCTGGCTGCCACTATTGAAATGAGTTGAAATATTTTGGTGTCACTGTTTGGTGGAATTTCTCACTTGACTTCAGTTCAAAGTTTATCTGTTTTGTAAGTGGCCAGCCATTCTTGTTTTACTTGTATTTAAATGTTAATTTTCTTTTCGTCATTGTTAAATAAGAAACTGTATTTTGCCTCTAACTACTACGATAAATTTTCCTTTCAGCTGGACCGCCAAAGGGTTATTTATTTCGTCTTTTTAAACTTGCTAGAGAAGGTTCTGTAAATTAGTTTAGCTTCAAAGGCTTCTTTCGACTTGAAGGAAAAAAAAAATCTTTTTTTCGTTTTCATTTTTTTTTTTCTGTTTCAACTTCTCACTCTTTTTTAAAAAAATTTTTTTTCAATTGGAGTAGACAGACTAAACTATCGCCCAGTTCACACTTCACCCTCGTGTATTGAACAGGTGAAGAGGCTCATCCCTTGTTTCCTGTTTAGGATGTGGTTTCCGGTTTTCTCTTTTCCAATCTTTTCACTCCTATGTAGACCCCTGCACATCAGAGGCGTTACCGCCTTGCTTGGGGTGATATGATTTTAAAAAAAACAAAAAAAAAAAAAAACTGGATTAAATATGGCAATTGAAAGGCTGGATTAACCATTAATAGAGACAGATGTAACTTTGATTGCAAGAATCTGACATATTTGGGCTACCAAATATCCAAAACTAATATAGTACTCCAATCAATAAAAAGGAACTGGAATCCTTTTTAGGGTCAATTTTTTTTTGCTGTAGATATACAATGAACTAACTGAACAGAGTTGCATAAAAAGAAAACAGTTTGAATAGACAAAGACGAAATAACACTTTTATGATACTGAAAGCAATTATGAAAAAGAAACCCATAACAAAGGTGTTTAATTCTAAGAAAGAGATAATGTTACCATGGACGCAAGTGAGAAAGCAATTGCTGCTATCCTATCACAGGAAGATTATCTGATAATGTACTTATTTAGGAGATTGACAATGAAAGGGATAAATTATTTAAACATTGAAAAAGAAGCTCTAGCAATTGTTTGGAGTATGAAGAGGGCACAATTTCTTACTAGGTATGAAATTTTGTACTGAAGTCAAGCTGTTGGAATTTATTTTTAACCCAAGGAAGGAGTTGCCAAATGTTATATCATTTTACATTAGGCCATTAAAATCATGACATTTGATTGACATTTTATATGTTAAGTGAAATACTATCCCTCAGATAAATGCTTTGTCAAGACTACAGTTTATAAAAGGAACAGACAAAGAACATGGAACTGAGGGAGACAAAATAATTCAATGAGTAGAGAAGGACCTACTTCTGGTCAACAGGTCAAATGAGATCGAGCAAGATCCAGTATTGAGCAAAACAATTGAAAGAATAAGGAATAATAAGTGGAACAATATTTTTCAATTGCGAAGCAGCCATTTAAGGAGGTATGGTATGTTAACAATTAAGAATGGAATTATATGCAATAGAATGGTGGTAGTAGCTCCGCGAATGTTAAAGACGGACATATTGAGAGGGGGTTCATGATGACATATATTGCGGTGTCACAATGACATGCAGAAGATTTAAATTACAAGCATGGTGGCCAGAATATGCAAAGTATATCGAAGAATTTATTAATAAATGTCCAAAATGCAATGAAATTAGAAGATTCAGGTAAAAATAGCTTCATTCATGGCCTAAAGTACATATGGACCACACACACATCACTAGCATAGGATCATGTCTAATAATAAATGATGAGTACTCTGGTTGGCCAGAAGTAATCAAGATTAAAGACCGGAAAGCATACACACTCAAACAGGTTTTGAGAGATGTATTTGCAAGGAATGGAGTACTGCAAACGTTAGAGTCAGATAATGCTCCTTAATTTTGGGACAAAAATTTGTGTACATGGTTGAACCAGATAGGATGCATGCAATATAAAACTCCTTTATACCATGCTTAATCCAACAGAATTTCAGAGTGGATGGTACAAACAGTTAAAATGTTATTGAAGGCATTTTCACACGTCAGAAAACATTGATACATTTCTAGCAAAAATGCTCCTCAGTTATAGATCGATACCAAATGAACCCATCGGCCCACATGGGTAGATAGATTAGAGATCCCATTACCATGTCTTTTGCCACAAGGGAGAGAATATGGTACAAGAAAGACAAAAGTGCAAATCCCAAAGAAGCAATAATATGGCTTTGATTGAGAAGGAGCAGTATGTTTTGACTCATGCGGATCAATTTAGAAAAATGACAGTGTGGAGATGGACGACCAAAGTCGGGAGGAGGAGGAGCAAGGTAACTACAATGAGGAGGCTGGGCAGAGAAGAAAGAGAAAACTATAGTGATGAGTATGAACAACAAGAAATGAACATAAGTAGAGAAGAAAAAAAGTGACAAAGAAGAGGATGAAGAAAGACCAAAGTCGCCAATAAAAAGTAGAAGAGAGGAGCAAAAAGCAAGAATTATATATATATATATATATATATATATATATATACGTAAAAAAATCACAAGATCGCCAAAACCTACCGCGGTTCCACACAACGGCCCTGACGAGCCGTTGTGTGAAACCGCGGTAGGTTTTGGCGATCTTGTGATTTTTTTACGTGTCTTTGCTCTACATTGCTTCCTCTTTGTTATTCCGCTTTGGTTAGTTCTGTATCGAGCACTTTTTCTTTCTTTGTGGTTGGTTCCGTTTGGGTTTTTTTTCTTTACTGTGGGGTATTGTATGTATTGTCTGTATTCCGCAGTTTTCTTTTTTTTTCCCCCTCTTGTCCAACGCCTTATAGCGACGGACAGTAACGGAGTTAGATTCTGTCTGTTATTTATTGTCCTCAAAGTTTATTTTCGTATAATTTTGGGATTTAGATACTTACAGAGTCAGTCTTGTTATTATTAATATATATATATATATATATATATATATATCAAGAGTAGTTAGACATAGCGAAAAGAAAAACAAGGGTATATGACCACTCTGATTAAGGGAGGGTGTAGTATCCTATGCAAATGAACTGAGTTGTATTTAAGTGCTAAGCCACTGTTTGGAACTCCATTACATCATGCATAATGGTGTACCAGGTATCGAGAACTGGAGCTGCAAGATATACCGGACATAACAGGTTTATTAAGACTGGTTATTAAGTCTTACACTTTTAGTCCACCTTTTACTAAGACCGTTCCATTTATTGCATATTGAGAAAAATTCCAATATCTAAATAAGACATTCTTTTGTATTAGGAACCTAAGATTAACAGATGTTGAGGTAATTCATGCTTAATATCTTGTGAAACTTGCAAGATTTTAAGAATTTCAAGTGATAGACATCCTCCACACCAACTTGACAGCCATGTTGAATGATGATTAAACCAAATTATGTTTTGCCCTCATGCAATAAGATGTTGAAATTATTAAAGTTTACTGGCAGACTGTTATTCACCTGCATGAAAACTGCAGGCAGATGGTTAGATAAAATATCTTAAGTTTATCTGTTTATTATCTTGATTACTGAATAACCAATAAACTTCATTATGCAACATCTAATTCACTTTAACGTAGTTTCAATTCGGATGTTATTTATTTTTGAACCACAACACTAAGATAATTAGCCCATTTTCTCCATACAACCCAATATCCTCCTTGTTCAAAGATTCCCTTTTGTGAGAGAGTCAGTAGCACTAACTTGCAAATCTTGGCACCACCATAACTACCCAAAGTAACACCAAAGTATTTTTTTTGTTTATATATTATATACACATATATAATTAAAAAAAAAATCAACAACAATTACTTAACTGTAACAAGTTACACACAAAGAAGTGATTCACACTCAGACAGTCCAGAAAAATGACATTCTCTGATCTAAGTGATTCTTTTTTAATTTCTTCATCTAGGTTATAAAGCAATTTGTACCTTCTTAAGTTGAAATATATTTCCTTCATTTCTTCTTTTTTTTTTTTGTTTCCTTTGCATGTAACTGATTTTGGTTTATTTTGTTCTTTGTCTACACAAGTTCGTTAATTTTTACATGTGTGTGTGTGATAAATGCGTAGAGAGTTGTCTTGTTATACTTACTTTAAGATAAAATATTCTAAGATCATTGTGAACAGAATGGAAAATCTTCTCAGCACAGTGAACATGGGTAAACTGAAAGAAAAACATCAAAAATTTTACAAGACCAAAAAAATAAATATTTTAAAACAATAAAAAGAAAAACTATAGATATTGTGCTGTATCAAGAAGTTTTCAGAATGGCAATAATTCTAGTACAAAATTTACAGAAGCTTTTATTACAAAGAAAAAAATTAATGTGCATTTAAATAACTAAGTGTATTGATAAAACAAACACTGAATCTGCAACATTATAAATTTCGACATAGCAATCATTTTGTCAGACAATTACGGGATGGTTCAACTACTCAACTCTGCCACCTTTTTCTCTGACATGCTCAAAATAACTACCAATGATATTCAGGCTTTCTTTGTGAGACTGAAAATGATGACCATGACTTATTCAACTATACACAAAATACATCATCCTTTCAATGTTAAAAAAAAAGTTAAGTTTAGATTTTAGCTTTATAAATCAGAAGAATTATTCAGTCAGCTATAATGAAATTCAATTTGAATAATTTAAAAAAGTAGGTTTTTATAACGTCCCTTTTTCTAGCTAAGATAATACTTGAAAAAATAATATAACAGATACTGCCTAAACATCTTGGTAACATTTTAAATGTTACACTTTCATCAAACCTAAATATATAATCATAAGATTTATTTTAAATTATGATATTTTTTTTATTGTACTTCTCACTTGTGGATTGTCTCTTCTGGCTTATTTTCCAGCTAACTTTGATTTTCAAAAATTTCAATGCAATGTAAATTGTTATCTTCAGTTTTGATTCCTCTTTTGTTGTTCTTATGCTTTAATGTTTTTACTTTTTATATTCTTTCACATTTAGTAACCCCCTGTTTCTTAGAGGTTTTTTTTACCTTGCTTGGGGTGACATGATAAAAAAAAAAATAAAAAAAATGTATTCACTTTTTTTTTTTTTAGTCATATACATACTTTATCTTCCTTAAAAATTGCATTCATTTATTTTGTTTTTTTAATCATCATATTTACATTTTAACATATTTCCTATGTGAAAATTTTAAGTTATTCATAGATATATATTCTCAATTTTCTATCAACAGTTGAAATTTTTCAAAATCAACTGCATTTTGTGTAGTAGGATGACCATGGTAATGACTTTTCCCCAGTTTTCAAAATAGCAAAACATCAACACTTTAATAAAGTTTTTTTTCCAAATCCACTGTTTTCCACATATTCCATTTTCACATGCTTTGTCAGATAAGTCACATTAATAATAAATAATAAAATACAGTTTTAAGATATTCTATATTTATGGGTGCTCCATATCACGGATACAACATATATATTTTCAAAGATAGAGTTTGAATCCATTTCGCCATCTCTCTATTTCTCTCACTCTCCCCTACTCTCTGTAACAACATCTAAACACCTATCTTCTAACATCATCTAATCTCTTTTTTGTAACTTCCCCTCCTACTGTACGAATTTCTTTTTGAATTTTCCATAATAAATGGTCACTGATGAAGCGAATTTACTTTGCAGAAATTATCATACAACATGTGATTTTGAAAGTTTTTATTTGAAAAATATACATATTTGGCTCTGTAAATAGATAATTCTATTTACATTGAGCCATTTGGCTGGATCAGTTTTAATATTAATAGGATCTTCCTTGGGATTTTACCTACATTCCACTTTCTGTTTAGATTTTATATATATATATATATATATATATATATATATATATATATAAAGCTAAGTAAGTTAAAAGTTTAAAATATAAAAAACTGAGGGTTCAATGGTAAAATCAACAGAGCCTAAATATAATGATACCAATTCTGGTATTCAGATTTTTTTGTAATACCAATCATCAGGTGGTTTTATTTGATGATTGTCATTGCATGTAATGGAGAAGCAGATTTGGTATTTCATATATATATATATATATATATATATATATATATATAAACCAAAAATATCAGTAAAAGGACAATAAAGACAAAATGCAAACTCACCTTAGTCAACACGTTTCAACTTCTGATCAAGACAAGTGTAAAAATCTTATTTTGCCACAAGTATTTATAAACAAAAGTAAAAATGTAGATTTTTGAAAACTAAGAATGCTGATAAATATTCATCATGCTAACTGAAAAGTCGAGGTAAATTATGGAAGATGCAAAATGACAATTTACTGTCTAATAAACAAAATTGAGTAAATGTTTTTTATTTAAATAATGTAACTGATATTTATATTGTTTTACTTCGAGACTTTGGCAAAGTCTATTAAAGGAATAAATGCATAGACTAAAGTTTTTTGTTTTTTTTTATGTACACACACACAGAGGGTATTTAAAAAATAGATGACATACTTTCAGGACTGTTTCCTATATCCAAATAATGAAAAAAACTTCTTTATGTCTGTAAACTCTTGGTTTCTGAGTTATAGGCTTTTCAAACATATGTTAACCAGAATACCTTTGTCTCCCGCAGGTGGTACCTAACTTTCTAAGCAGTGAACCAGACAATTAGTCAGAACACTTTTTTACCACCAACCGGACAGAACGTCCCCCTTGTTTCTTGTGTTGTGTATGTGAAGAGGTGCATGTTAATTGAACATGTACTCAAATCAGGAGAGGGCAGTTATGCACTTCATGTATGGTTTGGCGGACATTAATGCTGTACAAGCTTGTCTCTACCAGGAAAGATTCCCACATCAACAATGTCCCGAAAGGAAAACATTTAAGTTTGAGTTTGAATTTTGTTTAACGGCATATCAACTTTTATGGGTCATTTAATGCCAAAAAGATAGGATTTTAAGATTTTTTTAAAGTTTGGTTGTAGTCAAAAAGTTAATTTAGTCAGATTTTGATGAAAATTTTAAAGTTTTTATTTTTTTGAAAACTGAAGAGGTCTTCTAATTTTGTATTCAAAAATTTTGGTAATAATTTTTTTCCTTCAGAAATGTATTATGGCAATAATTCTTTTCTTTCAAAAATGTGTTGTGGTAATAATTTTTTTCCTTAAAAAATGTACTGTTGGTAGTATTTTTCCTTAAAAAAATGTATATTTTTCTACAAACATCTAGTTTTATGTATATATTTCTATAAAAGTTCATTTTTATACTTTTATAGTGCTTTGACCCCAGTTTGGGGGTTAACTATTTGTCCATAGCTGGGACCCTAACAGGTACTGCCACTTTGGGTCAGGGTGGACCTGGGAACAACAGCAATTAAGAGGTGATTCCATGCTCCTCTCAACTTCCAAATCAGAGGCCTTGCTGCTGGATTCAGTTTGCCGTCATACCCAGGACCAAAAACATTTGTGAATATCCATCGCCATCTCAGAACATGGGACCTTCGAACCTTGTGATGATAGCAGAGGATAACTAAGGTCTACAATGCCTGAGAAAAAGAAGCTGTTCCTGGATATCGTGCATGATACTCCTGAAATCAGCACACGACAGTTGACAAGGCAAATGGCTATTCCCCATTCAAATGTCTGGAGAGTATTGTGAGAACAACAGTTATAACCATCTTATGTACGTGTACAGATGTTGTCACCAGGAGATTACCCTGCACGAGTTGTGTTCTGTCAATGGTTCTTACAACAATGCAATTCCAAGTTTTCCTACCTTTGTTATCTTCACAGGTGAAGCACAGGTTACACAGGATAGAATAGTCAATGTCCACAATCAGCATGTATAGACAAAGGAAAATCTACATCTAATTGTTCTATCACGTCAACAACAGTGGTTCTCAGTCAATATCTGGGCTGGTGTTGTTGGCGTGTGGCAAAATAAACTTAAAACAGCAACCAGCGAATGAATTATGGCTCACCCAGCTGGTATTCCAATCCAGAGTCATTCCTTTGAGTTCTGTTTCAAAATGTCACTAACAGACGTTTCAGCCACCAACTGTAAATGTTTTTTTTTCCTCCTCCCTACTGGGAAAAATTTGTTGCTTTTATATCTGTACAAATACCCATAATCCTTTTGCGCCTTCCTGTGATCCCATAATGCATTGCATTTTTTAGTGTATAAAAATGCAACGCAAGTCCCCCCTCATTCTTTTACATTATCTGGCCAAGGACGGATTACAGCAGAGCGGTAAGTGCTTTTTCTTTTTCCTTCATTTTAACTGCAGTATCTTTACATGCTAAGCAAATATGGGCTCTTTTTTGGCGGGGACAAGGCAAGTCACAAACAATTGTGCTCGTCCCAGGTTGTATCTCATGTCTGCCACATGGCGATAGGTTATTAGGTCCTCATATACTTCCGAACGGGCTTATAGGTGATGGGTACAAGCGCTTTCTGGAAAACAACATGCCTAATTTATTGGAAGATGTTCTGTTAATTACTCATTGGCAACTGCACTTTATGCATGATGGTGCACCTGCACACTTCAATCACATAGCCTGCAGGTATCAAGATCGAAAGTTGGATAGGAAGAAATGAACTAATTGCAGGGTGTCTACACTTACCGAACCTAAACCTCTTAGATTTCTACCTGTGGAGCCATTTGAAAGGACTGGCGTATTCATCTTCGATTGATGATGTTGACACTCTTCACAAATGAATTGTAGCAGGGTGTGAGACAATATGAAACACACCAGGAATTTGGGAGAGAGTTCACGATTCCTGAGACGTCAATGTGACGCTTGCATTAGGGAAGAGGGTGCATATTTTTAACACTTGCTATAGGGCACTTGAAAACCCTGTAGGTTTGGTTTAAGTTTAATGACCCATCAACCATTTTGGTCATTTAAGGGTCAAAAAGTTTTGTTAGTAATATTATTCATTGGAAAAAAAAAAAAAATTATAATAAAGAAGAAAAAAAAGAAAAATTTGTTGGTAAACCTTGTAGGTATCAGATGTGCTAACCAGAATGCATTTATTTTCTACATGTTTGAAAAGCCTATAATTCGAAAACCAAGTGTTTCTGGACATATGTTTATAGGGAGTTTTTTTCCGTTATTTAGACATAGGGAACAGTCCTGAAGTTATGCCATCTATTTCTGAAACACCCTATATCTCCTCCTACCACCCTCAGGTCATTCCATCTAACATCAATTAATGCCCACATGTAATCTCAGAAAATTCTGGGAAAATTCACAAGTGTTCTGTGATCAATTTAATGAGAAATCCCAAATACTAGATTTATATTTTTAATAAGACTAGCAGTATAGCCCGGCATTGCTTGGGTGTAATGAAAGCTTTAAAACTAATCCATGGTCCTGAAGCTCAGACTCTTTGGACGTTGGCATGAAAGACTAAAAAGCAATATTTGTTTCCAGTTAAAGCGAAACTGTAGACTGAAAGAAAAATGAATGGATGTAAGTCAAATTTTGATTTCTTGGTATCGATATCAAATAAGTTTTTTTGACGTAAACTGAATTTTGAAGGCTAAATAAGTCCTCTGAGTAAATGGTATCATGGCTGAGACTAAGAACTACAATTATACCTACTTACACAAACATATTGCCTTATATATATATATATATATATATATATATAAAATCGATTTTCTGCACTATTGTAAGAACTGCAACCTTGGAACTTCTTATGTCTTTGTCTATGAGTATCAAATTTGATTTAAATCGGACCACTCCTATTACCCGATTTTTTCGATTATCGATATTTATCGGGGGTACCTCAACACAAAACCTATCTAAGAACACTCACGGACGCTTATAGTACAACTGTGTAAAATTTCAAGAAAATCAGTTCAGCCATTTCGGAGTCTATCGGTAACGGATACACACACAAAGTTCCATTTATAAATAAGTATATATATATATATATATATATATAAAGAAAACCAACGATGCCCTCTAACATGTTAGACAAGAAAAAGCCCGGAACAGGGAAAGAAAAAAGATAGAAATATCAAAAAACCAACACCTACATACGTGGTAAAGTAAGTAAACGCCTAAACTACCCAGAATCCAGAAAAAGCTTCACATCAGCGTTTAACAAAAGACAGCCCGTGTTGTTTCCACTAGTTTCACACTCTCACGACCTGCAGAAAACTGGAACGTCTTCAGAGGACTAGAACACGTTCTAGTTGTTTAAACATTGTGTGTGTGTGTGTGTGTGTGTGTGTGTGTGTGTGTGTGTGTGTGTGTTTGCAGATGACACCATTTCTATCTGTTAGAAGTCTACCAAGGCTGACCAAGTAAAACTGGCTGCTGCACTTCAAAAGAACCTTCAATCTGTGATTGAATGGAGTAGAAAATGGCTAGCAAATTTTAATGTCTCCCAAACGAAGCTTCTCTTCTTTAACTACCATAGAGAATCATTTTTGATATTACATGTACAGATTGGAAATTCGGGGACAATAATTAATATTTACTGTGGATTATAAAAAAAAAACAAAAAACATGAACAGCTTAGACATGTTGTAACAAAGGAAGAGACTTACCTCATAGAGCAAAGCATGCAAGGACTAAAATATGGCTTGCCTCTTGTAAGACCAAACATGACCAAAAGAGGGTCGCGAGAGAATGTCCCAACTATATTAGTTGCTGATTTGCTTGACCAGCCAAGCAAAAATGTGCCATGGTGATATAACGCAGCACCACCTGAGACAGGGCAGAGACACAGAAAAGGTCTGACCTCAGAGCAAGACAGTGCTATTGAAAGGTGAAGACTATCATGGAGGAAATTTTTCTTTTTTTTTTAATCATATCACCCCGAGCATGGCGGTAACGCCACTGATGCACAGGGGGCTACGTAAGAGTGAAAAGATTGGAAAAGAGAAAGCCGGAAACCACATCCTTCCTAAACAGGGAACAAGGGATGAGCCTCTTCACCTGTTCAATAGACGTGGGTAGAGTGTGAACCGGGTGATAGTTTAGACTATCTACTTCAATAGAGAAAAAAAGAAAAAAAAAAAAAGAGTAAAAATGTTGGATAAGAGAAAGCTGGAAACCATATCCTAAACAGGGAACAAGGGATGAGCCTCTTCATTTTGCTGCTGATTACAACCTACACGTGTTTTATGTACTCTTATTTTTTATTAGGACTTGAAAATGGTTGAAATGCCAAAATGCAAGAAGATGCTGTCTACTTTGAGGGCTTCTCATTTACAAAGTATGTAAACATACAGCATTGTTTTTCCTGTCATCTATAATCTCTTTGTAGAAAGCATATTCATTCCTAATATAGCAATGTCAGTATTCTTCTGTGTGCCATAGCTTTTCATGAGATGGGTGATTATGGCTCTCCACAACTTCCTATTACTTGTGGTACTTAGATGTTTTTCTCCCTTTGCTAAGGCTCCCACACCATTCATTCACACAAGCTTGTCATCAAGTCGATGGCTCACTGCCTTCCTCCATCTTTCATCATCAATATGCCCTGTGATAGTCAAATTTTCCAAGCCCTTCTTCCTCATTATGTTTTCAAGGAATTTCAGCTGCCTCTTCCTGATTTTAAGCATGAACGTTCTTTCTGTTGTCATTATCAGTAAGACCTCCTAGCACTGGGTGCTCACTCAATGAAGGCCAAATGCTCCCTTATATGGAAATGACTAATATTACAATTACTATAGGATGATAACAATGATAATGACTATAAAAATGTATATATGATTATATATTTCTTAGACTGTTCAAGATGTATTTTATTATTAAAGATAAACTAAGCAGTCAGTAAGTTAAGTGCCATACGTGAAACATACTTGGGCGATCCTGTCTTGAAAGAGGCATGACTGACTGAGCAGATTATCCCGCAGTAGGTTGCCATTACTTTCTGCGGTAGACTGGTTGCCAGCCAAGGCTATAGAACCCAATCTGTCCTGTTATTTAACCCATAACTGGAGGGAAGAGAGGAATTAATACCTTTCCCAAGGGTACTTGTGTGTAAGTGAATGTAATTAATTCAACTGGAATTCGAAATCGATTTCTCATTCCAAGCCGATATCCACTGCACCACAATGTACATTGTAGTAAGCTCAAATGTTATTGCTGTATTGATAATAGTCAGGATCATTGAGTCAATACAAACAATCCTTTCCTTAGCTGCATTTGTTTTTTGTATTTGTTTCTCACACTGTCAGCGTATTTTTTCTGCAGGTTGAGGTCATTTACAAGTGTGTTGTATTGCAGTGTGGGTGCTGCACTAGGCTTATTCAGTTTCAGAAATTTCACCTTAGTTTGCAGATGACTGGGAGGTGGTTGCTTCCACAGTCGGCAATTGGATAGGTTTTGCATTAAACCACTGCATTCCTAGATCTCCTGTTCATGGTTATGTAATCGATTTGTTTTTGTTTTTTTTATATTGCCTCTTGGTTTTTTGTGTAACACTCCAGATGGAGGTCTGAACAATTTCTCCGGCGGCCATTCTCCATGCTGTAATATTGCCAGGGGTTGGTTGAAAAAGTCGAAGTCTCAAGCTGGGGGGTACAAGATAAACTATTGAAGGAACGAACTTCCACAACTTGGATGAGTTTAATCGATGCTTTATTTCGTTCAAAGTTAGTCTTGCAGTTGGGGGCAGGCGATGTGACACTCAGCTCTAATTCTAATGGAGATCAAATGCTGAACTGACCAACTCAGATGAATGGAGTTTCCCTTCTCCAGTGTGCCTGACACACGTAGCTTCTTCAAGCACACGCCTGGCTGAACTGATCGGCTTGGAAAAATCACTTGTATTTATATTGAAATAATCGGAGGTCCACTAGACCATTGGGTTAAAACAAACGATAAGCATTGGCGACTGCAAGTCCAAAATTTCAAGGCACTTAAATTTTGCTTCCTTTGATGTGCAAACATCCTGTCTGCACTCAGCCTCCAACAATGTATTTTCCAGGATATTTTTCATCTTTTTATCTTAATTAAGCTTCGTGTGAAGGCCGTCAGATGTTTTTATAGCCCTGACACTTTACCTGTAACCAGGCGTTTTTTTTATTGCCTGGAGAAAGGGAAAATTCTATTATCTTTATTTTCTTAATGTGTGGTCAAGATACAGTAAAGACAGTTTTTGACCTGCTCACCTAAAATCTATTTCCTAAACATTTATCTTTTATCACATCAAATCACTTAGTCAAATATATATATATATTGGAAGACTGGTGTAGGATTTAACAGTAATCTGATGCCCTTTTCTTTTCCACAAATTTACTTATAAAAGAAAAAGCGTTTATTTTTTTTCTTTTCTTTTTCACTTAGTACTTTTGTTAAAGGAAACATGTTTTTAAACTATTTTTCTATTCTTAACCATTTTCTATTCTTAATCTATTATAATAAAATACATACTTTACAAATCCACTTTAATATATGCCTAGTTATCGTGTCACATTTGTTTATTTTTTTCTTTTCTTTTTCACTTAGTACTTTTGTTAAAGGAAACATGTTTTTAAACTATTTTTCTATTCTTAACCATTTTCTATTCTTAATCTATTATAATAAAATACATACTTTACAAATCCACTTTAATATATGCCTAGTTATCGTGTCACATTTGTTTATTTTTTCTTTTCTTTTTCACTTAGTACTTTTGTTAAAGGAAACATGTTTTTAAACTATTTTTCTATTCTTAACCATTTTCTATTCTTAATCTATTATAATAAAATACATACTTTACAAATCCACTTTAATATATGCCTAGTTATCGTGTCACATTTGTATTGCCTGCAATGCAAATGATAGGCTTGCTGACAAACCTTAGATTCAATAATCTATTAACTTTTCTTGTTAAAGTAATTCCAGTTTTATATTTTTATTTTAATTTTATTTATGTTGCATATGATTTTGTAATAATATTATTGAGTAATAAAATGAAGTTTATTTATAAGCTTCCTTATAGACATAAATCATCTAAATTACGCAAAAATGAAACTAGCACTGATTTACCAAAATTACACAAAAATATTTTTAAATCCTAAAGAGTAAATTTATTCAATAAAAATCAGCATTGGCTTCAACCACAACCTCCAAACAATGTTGGTATCTCCAGCAATTTTTCTGGATTATTTACTTGTTTAAGTTGGTGAATACTGCCATAATCTTTCTCTTCGGTTCATCTTTGGTGTTACAAGGAGTTTTGTTGGTCTCTGACTCAATTGAGTGCCACAAATAATAATCAAAGGGGTTGAGTTTGGGGAGTTAAGTGTAAGGAGTGATGTGGCTGCAGAAGCTGTCTGACAGCTAGGACTGGGTTCTGCTTGTGTGGCATAGGGCAAAGTCCTGTTTCCAGATATAGAGTCCTCCATCAGCCACCTTCTTTACAAGATGAGAGAATCCATAGTACAAAAAATAGGTAGTTCTTTCTAATCATTTTATATATATATATATATATATATACATACACACAAAGGGGTGCAAACAATGAATTGTCATCTAAATGATGCAAGAATTAAAATAATACTAACATTAATATATATATATATATATATATATATACACACACACACACACATACTCACACACCAAAATTATACAAAAATAACTTGTTATACTAAAGATTAAATTTACTAAAAAAAAACGGTATTGGCTTCAACCACAAGCTCCAGAAAACTTCAAAATCTCCTGCAACTCTTCTGAATAGTTTCCTTGTTTAAGATGGTGAATGCTGCCATAATCTTTCTCTTCGGTTCATCTTTAGTGTTAAAAGGAGTTTTGTTGGTCTCTTGCTCAACTACATCCCACACGTAAGGAGGATGCAATCTGGGGAGTTAGGTAGCCAGATATAAGGAGTGATGTGATCACAGAAATTGTCTGGCAGCTATGACTGCTTGTGATACATGCTTGGGCAATAATGTCTCGAAAGAGACATGACTGACTGGGCAGAAGATTATCCCACAGTAGGTTACCATTACTTCCTGCAGTAGACTGGTTGCCAGCAAAGGCTATAGAATCCAATCTGTTTTGTTATTTAATCCATACCTGAAGGGAAAAGACAGATTAATACCTTTCTCAAGGGTATTTGCACGTAAGTGAATGCAAGAAATTCAACTGGAATTTGAACTCAGCTCCCCGATTTCCCATTCTGAGCCGATATCCACTGCAACACAATGCACAGGAAATATCAGATGGTCTAATTGAATTTAATATCAATAAGAAACCTTTGTTCTAAGTGGAGCAAGAAGAAGATCAGATTAAATCCCACATGTTCCATCTCTGTCTGATGGGAACAGATCAGCCTGTCCAGGAAAGTTGAATGCTTTGCAGAACATGTTGAGAAAAGGCGGCATGGTGGGGTGGGCATTATCTTCGTAAGAATGACGCAATCTTTTCGTAAGAACGACGCAATCTTTTCGTAAGAACGGCAAAACAGGTTATTTCTTATCGTTTATCCATCACTCCCAATGGTGCATAGGGCAGCAACTTTTTGTTGCCGTTTCTAAAAACTGTTCTTTCACGGGGCAAGGTTGTTAGCCCTGCACCCAACCCACCAAACCTGGAGGACTGGCGGACCATTCTTGGTCCTTTCATTTACAGCACGTGGTATTCCCAAATGGTCACCCAATTAAGTACTGACCAGGCTCGATGTTGCTTAACTTCGGTGATCAGACAGGAACTGGTGCATTCAACACGATATAGCCGTAGACATTTCTCATCTACAATATCTTAAACTGAAAAAGAATTGACTGAATTGTGTCTTTCTCATACACTGACATCTTTTTAAAAAAAATGAACTTTATGGAGAAATACTTGAATATAAAAATTAGCATATCTGTATTTAAATGTAAATAAAATTTGCACTACTTCCTTATAGGTGATGGATTATTTCCCACCTTACAACTTATTTCTCACAGACAAAATGTTGCAAGCCTCTTGCTGCTTTATTGCTATTTCCATGGAAAGTAGCTACTGATTCAGTCAGTTAAGTACCATATGCAATACATGCTTTGGGTGATCATGTCTCGAAAGAGACATGACTGACTGGGCAGAAGTTTATCCCACAGTGGGTTGCCATTGCTTTCTGCAGTAGACTGGTTACCAACCAAGGCTATAGAACCCAATCTGTCCTATTATTTAACCCATAGCTGGAGGTAGGAGACAAATACCTTTCCCAAGGGTATTTGTGCATAAGTGAATGCAAGGAATTTAACTGGAATTTCATATCGGCACCCTGATTTGTTGTTCAGAGTTGGTATCCATTGCACTACAACACACATCCTAGCCACTGATTAGTTAATCTTTAATTAACACTGTATTTTTCTAAGGCTATAACTAATGTTGGATTTTTATTTTAATTTTTCTGTCAATGTCAGTCAAAAATGGTAACCATGAAGCTGGTCTATACCAGATTCTGCAAGTAAACATTTGGATAAGGAGGGGGTGTTCCTATAAGCTATGATTAATGCAACCAATTTGTGTGATTAATTACAAAAACATTTTTTGATTCAAAATCATTTTCTTCCTCTTTTTTTCAAAACTCAATTTACAGATCATTTCTTTTAATTCATATTAGGTTGATGCAAAAGTCAACGTCTTTTTGTAAAAAGATACTTTATTGATATGAATTTGTAACACAGTACTTAACTGTCAACATATTTTCCTTGACCATCTGTGACTGTGTAACCTTACAGTGCAATTGCATGTTCCAGCATATGAAGTTGATATGATACAAACTTGTTATGAATAACATTCAGTCATCAAAATATTTCTTTCACCTTTATTATAATATAAAGTAAATTGTGTATTCCATTAAGAAAACTCTGGTAATGTTTTTATTATTTAAGAAATTTTTTTATATTCTTGAACTTGTGACTACTGACAAAAGAAATAGTATTGCTTGGAACAAAACAATAGATAGTTTGATTTTAACTGGTTTAGAGAATAAGTTGCATGCAAAAGAACTATTCCATCTCGGCACCATGATCATTTGCCATATTCCATTTGAGAGCAAAATCATTTACAACTTAACTTTTTCAGTGTCATTTGAATGTGCCAATTGCTGAAGCATTGTATAGTAGCCGTTTAACACAGTTCCAGCAATTTGAATTCTTCTAAATCCATTTTTCATTGCTAGTGGTTATTATGTACAAAACGTTTTTTTTTTCTTCTTTCTATTCAGCAAGAGAAAGCCAAGTGTTGAAAGTTCGAGACATACATTTCACGTGAATCTATTTGCCTAATTTTTGAATTTTTCTTAAGTTCTGTAAACAATGTACTACAGTTGAATGATTAAAACAAGAAAATAAAAAAAAAAAAAAAACTTCTAAAATCTTTCTCATTGGTGCTACAAATATATATAGTTAAAAGCAGAACTCCTTGAATTTAAATCAATTTTTTTTTGTAAATTTGAAATATTTACTGATAATCTGGTTGGAATTGTAAAATAAAAAATGCAATCAACTGAAGATACTTAAAAAAAACTTAATCACTTTCATAAAAGTACATTGTCTTAAAAAGATTTTTGATAAATAGTTAATTTTTACAAGAATTGTTTTCAATTTAAAATTTTTTAAAACAATCTAAGTTTTAAATCTTAAAATTCTGTACTACTTTCACCCTTTTAGATAATATTAAAAAAAATATTTACTAATCATAAATTGAAAAGCTTAGTACAAATCATCAAACCAATATTTTAAAAGAATTTAGAATTTGTTTTGTAAATCTGCCGATTTAAAAATTTTTTTTTTAGGTATGGGTGCCCATAAATGACATCATCAGAGAATAAGAACAATAACTATAGTAAATTTAAAACCAAAATATCTAAAAATTCAAGTATAAACATGAGATTACAAAGAATATTAACTTAAATTTTTAAGATTACTGAATATTGAAAAAATTATATACAAAGGCGCTCACATTATATTCTTCAATTATAGAACAACATTAGATAAACATCAATCTGTCAAACTGCCAACATGTCAAGATCCTAAATAAGCTGCTACTGCTGCATATTATATAAGTCTTATATATCAGCTATTCCTCAGGTAAACTTTCAGACAACTATATTTTGGGAAGATTTTTTTTTAATAATGAGAATTACAGTGCAATAAATGTGAGCTAAAAATGACACTGAAATCAGATTTTAGAGAGAGAAAACTCCTTCCAGTCAATTTAAATTAATCTTGAAATAGAGCAAGGTATTTTTATCATTGAAAAACTAAAATAGAAAGAAAGGAAGTTTTATTTAAAAAGAAAATTTCAACCTTTAGGTAACACAAATCTGTGGAGCTACCTAGTCTTATATAAAAATAAAAATTTAATTGAATGATTTCTGAAAATTTCTCTGAAATACTTTTCCTGGTTAAAATCTACAACATATTAATATGTAAAAACAAAGACCAACTCAAATGAAATATACTTACTTAAGTTTTTTTGTCCCCCCTAATCCAAAAAGGAGATTTCCAAGGTAAACCATTGGAAGAGGCCAAACCTAGAAAGAAAAAAGTAAATAATGATATTCAAAAACTGGTTTAACAGGGATGAACAATAACTGGCAGAATAGGGATAAAATAACAAAAACAAATATAAGGCATGGCTCCAGATTGCCAGAGAGCCAGCAATGGTAGTGATGAACAATGAAGAGTTAAGTTAAAGGGAGATAACTACATGGCTACCTGAAGTAGCATCACACACAGAATGAGAATGATATACTCCAGTGATCAAAATAAAGGGTTCGGTTTGAAATTGCTAGCACCAGAATAAGACCGAAGCCCACAACGGCTGAAATGTTATAAACATGGCAATAATGATGAGGACAAGAGTTCGAACAATATAAATAATGTAAGTACTACTTCATCTCAGAAGTATGAACAAACATAATCCTTGTATATTTACAATTAATATCCAGATAAGTTACACTTTTTATGTTATTTTTGTTGTTTTACATTATACAACTGTAGATTAAAGTAAAAATAATTTAAAAAACAAAGAAAACACTACACACAAAAAAATAAATGACTTAACAGCACGAAATGATTGTTTCACACAGCTAGTTATTTTTAAATCAAAAAAGGTAAAATATATTGAATGGTAAGTCATTGAAATTCATTACCTGATATGAGCATAACAGGATATACTAGTCACCATTGATTTTTTTTCTCATATAAAAAAGGTGTACATGATTGATTTTTTCTGTTTTTATGAAATTGACACACAGTTTAACCCTAAAGAAACAGATTTAGTCAATAGTAAATGTCATTTGAAGAAAAGGTGTGACAAAATGAACTTCAATTTTACTGATAACTAATTTTGTATTTAAATCTTATATTTTAATGCTTTTCCTAATGATTTTGAATTTATTACTTTTTTTTCAGACAATTCTGTAATTCAACAACTGGGAGTTTATCATCAGTCAAATTCTTTTCCTTCTATGTGCCATGTCCTTTTAGGATATAGGTGATCATGGCCTTCCATGTCTATCCTTGATGGCTCTTAGCATTCTTTCTCTTGTTACCACACCCAAACCCCACTCTGTTGTCCACTTGCTCAGGCCCAAGTATATTACACACGGTTTTCCTGTCTCTCTTTCCCCTTTATCTGACCTGTGTGTATCAGATTCTCCAAGCCTTCCTTCCTCATTACATGTCCCAGGAACTTCAGTTGTCTTTTTCTGATGCTCAGTATTAATTTTCTTTTCACTTCTGCCCTGTCCAAAACCTCATCATTGCTCACATGCTCGATCTAAATATCTACAGCATTCTTCTGTAGAATGACATTTCAGTTGCTTCAAGTTTTTCCTTCACCTTCAGTGATATTGTGCTGCATTCACTGCCATATTGAAAAACAGACATCCCATAGCAAGTCAGTACTCTTTGTTTCTAGTGAAATTTTCCTCTTTCTTAATACTCTACTCAGCTTCTGGAATGCATCCTTCACCATGTCAATTCACCTTCGAATCTCAGTGTTACACTTTCCATCCTTGATTTTAGTATCCCCCACCTGTAATTGGCATTTTGGGCTCCTTTTATGGATGGCCATGCATTCAGTTTTCTTGTAGTTTGTCTTTCTTTCCACTTTCTTCAGCTATCTTCTTTAGGAGGTCTTGTAGTTTTTCCCCCATGTCTGCTATCAGCACTGTATAATCTGTGTATCTTATGTTGTTCAGACAGTGGCTGCCGATGACAAATCCTGGCATAAATTCTAGGGTCCTCAGAATAGTCTCGCTGTATAAGTTAAATAGATCTAGTGAAAAGACACATCCTTGTCTTACGCCCCTTTCTATCTTTATTATCTACTGAATTAGTTTCTTGTCTGTATGCAGGTGGTTTGATGCCAGTAGAGGTTCTTGATTACTACAATGTATTTCCCAAAATATGTCGAGATTGCTGTGCATTTCTATCATTACTTTATGGCGTACTTTGTCGAACACCTTTGCATAGTCTATGAAACATAAGTACGCATCCTTTTTCTTTATATTGCCCTTTCTGACAGCATAACTATTGTGTTCCTTGTTCCAGTGTCCTTGACAAAACCATACTGTTCTTGTCCTATCTCTGGCCTGATTCTGCTTCACACTATTCATCAGGATTTGGATTAGTTATGTGGCTCATTAAACTGATTGTTTGATAGAGTTTGCATTCGTTTGTACCTGGCTTCTTAGGTAGTTCTATAAAAATTGATCTGCTTAGGTTGTCTGGTATTATACACTGTTATAGATTTCATTCATTATTTCTGTAATTTTCTCTATGCCAAAATCACCTAAGGCTGTCACAGCATCTCTATTACAATGTCGTCTGCTCCAGCTGTTTTGTTTCTATTAAGTTTGGCCATTACAGCTTCCACTTCAGATTTTAATATTTCCAGTTCGTCAGCATCTTTGTGCATTGTCTATCGCTCTCTCTTCTTGTGGAAGAAATCCTTTATATATTCTTCCCATTGCTGGAATATTTCCTCTTTCTCTAATATAATTATTCCTTGGATTTTATACGTCCTGTTGAGAAGCATGTTCTTTGTCCTCTTAGTTCCCTTATTTCTTTAGGCATATCGCCTTTATTATTCTTGCTCAATCTCTGCATATTTGTTGTTGACCCATTCCTTTTTAGTCTGTTTGAATTTGCTCCTTATTTCCTTGTTTAGTTCCTTGTATTCCATTCCATGTCTTGGCATAGTTTTCTGTCTTCTTTGCATCATGTCAAGAATCTCTTCAGTCATCCACTAAGGTTTGTTCTGTTTTTTTTCTTCTGTTGCATCTGATTTTTTGGGGGACAATGTTGTTTGCTGATGTCACTAGCATTTCCTTTAATGTGTCCTATTTCAAGTTTGTTTCCAATTTGTTCTTCGTGTTTGTTTTTCCCACTGCCAGTGTATTTTTTCTGCAGGTTGAGGTCATTCACAAGTGTGTTGTATTGCAGTGTGGGTGCTACACTAAGCTCCTTCAGTCTCCAAAGTTTCACCCTTAGTTTGCAGATGACAGAGGTAGTTGCTTCCAGTTGGCAATTAGATGGGTTTTGCATTGAACCACTGTGTTCCTGGATCTCCTGTTTATGTTTATGTAATTGATTTGGTTTTTTGTGTTGCCTCCAGGTCCATAGCCATATTGGGTTTTCTTGAGACCAGGTGTTGGCTATTATCTGGTCTTTTGCTGTACACCATTAGACCCATTTTTCTCTTCAGTCATTGTGGATTCCTAATCCAAAATTGCTGGTTGTCTCCCTTTCCCTCTCCTTATCTACCTTGGCATTCAAGTCTGCCATGATGATTCTAATTTCTTGGGTTCTTCACTGAGCCTTGGCATTGTTCAGTATGTAGTAGAAAGATTCTATTTCTTTCTCAGTGTACTGCATAAACTACTATAATAGCTATGTTGAAGGGTCTCACTTTCAGTTTGACCAAGAGGACTCTTTCAAATAACTGGTAGTATTCCAGAACACATTTCTTCATCCAGTATGTTTGGCCATCTAGTTTCGCATATTCCCAGAATATTGATGTTCAACCTGTTCATCTCCTGCTTGACATTCTTGAGTTGGCCACAGTTCAGCATTCTGACATTCTACGTCCCTAGGGTAATTTTTTTGTTTGTTGTGCATAGTTTCTGGGTAACAGTCCAGAAATACCTGTTGCTCATGTTGTTTCTTTCCAGGTGAGGGACAAACTTCAAAGAATTGTCTCTCTTTTACACCGTTGGTGCTAATACTCAATTAATATAGTAGAAAAGAAAACAAAAAATATAGAAATATCCAATCTAAAAAAAAGAAATTTAATCGTTGCAAATGTGAGTGAAAATAAAAGCTCTTGCAGTTGTAAACTGGTGAGTTTAACTTTGCAAAAGAGATGTCTACACCTGACAAAGGTACAATGTTTTAGCCAGAATTGCTCTTTTTACAGTAAAGCAAGAAGCTGGAAGTGAGGTCCACAAGTTAGTGTCAAAGAAGTAGTTAGGAGTATTTGCTGTATTATAATTTGACTGCTATTAAGAGTGACAGCAGATATAGATCAGTCAAGGAAATATTAGAAGAGTAAAGCTAAATCAGATTATACAGAAAAATATAACATCTATAGATTTATCAAATAAAAAATTGCATTCATATAAACAAATCTACCACAGAAAGAAATAGAAACTTACTGCAGGAAAACGTCAGTCATATCTCTTGTGAGACATGATCACCCAAGTGAGTATTATGTATGACTTAACTGACTGACTGAACAGCTTTAGGAAAAAAAAAAGTTAAAACTTCTCAATTTCTAAAACTGAATACATTCCCTTGACTTATCTATATCTGCAGTCGCTCTAACAGTTTTTTAAACTTACTTTTACTGTAACAATCACATTTTGCATTGCAATCCATTATATCTACGTGCAATAAATGAGAGAAAACTATTCACAAGGGTTATTTATTTAGCATCAACAATTTATATATTTCTTACGATCACACATTGAAAATTCATGTATTTATTTGAATGAATATAAATTTATTACTTTTAGAAAAACAAATTTAAAGGAAATTCTGACACAAAGGTATAGTAAATAGTTGAAAACAAAATGTCATTTAATGAAATATAATAGATTATCTCAAAGAAAAACTAGCAATGATTTATGAGCACTGTGCAACATTCAGAGTTGTTTATACTCTGCACTTTGTATTTTTTTCTTTTTTTCTTTCTTGTCACTAGTGTCGGGACCTACAATTTGAAAAACCGGCTCTATGACAGATATATCTTTTTCAAGTGTTAGTTTTGTTAATCTCACAAGTTTACAACTAAAAGACAATTTTTTATGTTGGCTGTCACATTTGTAAAGAGGAGGATTTAAAAAGAAAAAAAAATTTTTTTTTAGATATATGATAAACTAATTCTTGAATTACAAAGCCTCTTTTGAATGCTCTAAGAATAAAATACCTATCCAAGATATGTAAGAAAAGCATTCAAATATCAAATTTAAATACAAAAGTAGCTCATCAGTAAAGCTGGTGTTTGTTTTGTCACACCTGTTCATTTTTACTATTGACTAAACTTGTTTGCTTTAGGTTAAACTAGGCATGAATTAAAAAAAAAACTATAAAATAAAAACATGTGCACACATGTTCAGAAAAAAAAAAAAAATAATAATAAAGCAAACTTGGAATTTTAATGCTGCAAAAATGGGTGTCAAAAAGAACAGCGCCCTCCTGACACCCCCTGTTATGTTAACTACCTTCACTCCTCAACAGCCTTTGAGATTTCACTCGCCCGATCGACTCAGTCGATTAAAAACTTAATTGGGCAACTAAAGTTTATTGGTTTACTTGCCCGCTGTCGATTAAAAATCTTGAAATTTTGAAAAAGGAAATCTGATTTCTTTTAGAACCCAAAAGTATGCCAGTGAAGATTCACAAGTTACTTAGAATGACCTTTTATCATCTCAGCCAGTGTAAACATTTGTTTAACGCTTCCAGAGTGGAGTCAAAATGTCTGTTGCCCAGATTAAAGACGCTTGACTGAACATCTATATTTTCTCTCCCTCACGAAAAGTAAAAATGAACATTTGAAAGAAAGAAAAACAAAACACGCATACTTCTTTCAACCATGTATCGAAAAACAAATTATACAAGTAATTTTTTTATAGAAAATTGTTGAGAAATCAAATGTGTTATTTTTTTATCATCTATGAGCTGAAGGTTGTAGTCAAACAGAAGAAAGAAACTATGAATTTAGGTACCTCCACTCAATTGCAAAAAAAAAAAAAAAAAAAAAAAAAAAAAAGCAGCATGTCATGATGTTAAAAGGGCTCAAACTTAATAAAAACAAAGTTTTATCATGAAAATGTTTATGTTATTAAGAGAAAAGATCCAATTTTGTTATTTTGTTTTAATTTTAAATCCTTTCTAACACATTCAAAATAATATTAAAATTTCATCTTTTTTTTGTCAGTGATTCACGCTATACGTAAGGTGACTATTAAGAAAAAGTCAATCAAGTAAAATGATCTTGGGGCGAGTAAATTTTCCCTTGCTCTTCACCACCAGTTGAGCGAGATTTTTTTTCAAATCTCAAAGGCTGCTCCTCAGTTATATTTATAGCTTTAAAAAGCAATAATTAAGATTATAATACAACATTAATATATGAAAGTGAATTTGTTTTCTTTGTTCTTGAGAATTTGCAACAAAAATTATTTATTAGATTGTTTAGTTACACTACTATATCGTTTATTACAATGGTAACTAAAAAGAATTTCCTTATACCTTGTCAGATATTTTAATAAATTTAGTAAATATTTATAAATTTATGAATAGAAAAATGTTTATATATTTCTTTATAAATTGGTAAATAATAAATATTGCATTAGTTTTTAGAATGTAGATATAAAATTATTCTTGTAAATAAACAATCTAATAGTGTTTAATATTTTTGTTGCCAATTCTTAAGAACAAAGAATATATAAATTCACTTTCATATGTTTAAGTCTTATTCAGTCAGTTAAGTGCTATACGTGAAACACACTTGGGCGATCATGTCTCGAAAGAGACATGACTGACTGGGTAGAAGATTATCCCACAGTAGGTTGCCATTGCTTTCTGCGGTAGACTGGTTGCCGACCAAGGCTATAGAACCCAATCTGTCCTGTTATTTAACCCATAACTGGAAGGAAGAGACGGATTAATACCTTTCCCAAGGGTATTTGCACGTAAGTGAATGCAATGAATTCAACTTGAATTTGAACTCGGCTCCCTGATTTCTCGTTCCGAGCCGATATTATAATTCTAATTATTGCTTTTTGAAACAATAAGCATTACTGAGGATGAAAGATAATTCAAATAATAATAGTAAGGTCAAGTGTAAAACTGTCCTTTTGACATTTGTTTTTTTATGTCTATTATCATTACTATTACTTTTTAAATTCTATTATTAATCATTACTATTATTTCAATTAATAATTTTTTGAAATATAATATATTATTATATTTATATTTATATTAATGTTTTTTGAAATTTAATTAATTTAAATTCTATTATTAATCATTACTATTATTTCAATTAATCTTAAACTTTTTTATAATAATAGGGTCAAGTGTAAAACTGTCCTTTTGACATTTGTCTTTAGTTTTTTTTTGCAAGCACAAATGTCCAAGTTTGCCAAGAATAAAATTTACAGTAATGACCAGTAAGTACTTTATGGTCATGTAAAGTTAATAAAATTCAAATTTATTAGAAGTTAAAATATTTCACCTTATATTTAGAAGTTGCAAATATATTCCTTTTTATAAAATGCTTGAAATTTTTTAACTTTTACATAGTTATGTAAGTTTGCAACCTAATGAAGAATAAAGTAGTCATTTTACGTAACATTTTTATTTTTGAACAATCTCTTTTCTTGTCAATGCACTTAACCCAATTCTTCATTAATCCCATTAGCTAAACATTATAAAGTAAGAACTTTAGATCAGAATTCAGCTAATAACTGTGTCAGATTTACTGAAAACATTGCAAATGATTTATCAACAGCTGAAGCCTTTGGAAAGCATCTGACAAGATATCTTGAAAGAAGTTTCTTTGTGAGTCAAGGACAATTTGTAAATGGTGATAAAGCCAGTGCAACCCATGACTGAATTGGTCAACAGAACTTTTCACAGATCCAACATCACACAAAACTATCTAGATTGTAAGTGGTTAATGAACTTTGATATAATGCTTTCTTGCACTTTAAAACCACACTAACATTGTGAGTTACCTGAGGGCTTGTGAAAGGTTTTTGTGCCTCATACCAAATCTTTGATACTCTCTAATCTCAATTTTCATAAGTATTCATGTAAAATACAAGTTTTATTGTAATCTAATTATGTTTAATAATGGACCATATGCAAATATAGGTAAACAATTCACCTAGAAAGATGGAAAATAACAATATATCTAAATACTAATTAGAGACTAGTCATAATTGATCATTCAATCTTTAAAATAAATTGATATTTTGCGACAATTTTTAATAGCAACTTAGAATTTTCTCAGTAAAAATTTGAATAATTTTAACATTCAACATTATGGAAAAATAGTAAATTTAGTCTTTTTTCAAGATTAAATATAAGCAAAACAAATTCATGAATTTAAAAAAAAAAACTCCAGAATAACGTCAAAATCTGCAAAAAATTTATCATTCTTTAATAGTCAGTTGTGCTTTTAACGTATATAAATGTAGGTAGAAAAAAAGCAAATGCTGATAAGATAGTGAGGGTCACAAAGCATTGCCCAGGTCTCCCAATCAAGTTGGGTGGTGGGTATGAACCAGCCTTTATTACAATCACTGGGGTATATCAATTTCATTCCATGTGGAATGCCACTTCTGGTAGCCATGTACTTATCTCTCTAACTTAACTCTCTAAATTATTTGTTCACCACTGCTGTAGCCTGGTATTGAACTCACAACTCTTAGGGTCAAGCCACTGAAGCTAACAAACATCTACATTCACTGAGCCATGTGTCCTTGAGGCTACATGGCTACCAGAAATGACATCACACATAGAATGAGAATGATATACCCCAGTGATTGTAATAAAGTTTGCTTCAAAATTTCTAGCACCTGAAGAAGGCTGGAGTGTACAGTGGCTGAAACGTCATAAACATGGCAGTAAAGATGAGGACAATAGTCTAAACAATGTAAATAGTGTTCAAAGTCAGCATAACTCTGCTCAGTTAAGTGACAAACTTAACCACATTAATTCATTTTTCAAACCCACCCAGCCAGAAACTGGTAAAATCAGTAGAACTATTCTAGAACGGATTAATAACCAAATCAAACAGAACCTTTGATTACTACAGTAGACCAATACAAGTGATTGCAATATAAAGGATAGAAACAACAGTTCTTTAATCCAATTTGACATAGTTGATTATTACCCATCAATTTCCAAGGACCTTTTCACCTTGGCACACATTTTTCAGACTTAACTAAGGATGAATATAACATCATAATGGTCACTAAGACATCCATTCTTACTCACAATCAAGAACAACAAATAAAAAATAATTCTGGTGACCAATTTGACATTACAATGGATGCATTAGTCCCTGTGGAGTCTTCCAATCTCATTGTTTTATTTGCTCTATATAACCTCAAATAACATAGGGTTATATAGAGACGAGGGACTTATGATAGTACAAAATTCCACACATTTTAAAAACAAAATTAGAAAAACTAATACACAGAGAATTCAAAGTCAAAACCTAAAAGTAATAATCAACATTAATTTAAAATTAGTACACTTCCTTGATGTAACACTGGATACTTATCAAACATACATAATTCCTAATGAATATCCATTATACATCCACCCAAATTCAAATCATCCCCCAAATATAACCAAACATGTACCCTCCTCCACAGAACATTGAATTAGTAAAACCTCTTCTAATGAAGTATTTTATAAACAGAGATTTTTATAATAATGCACAAGGAATAGTGGCTATAAAAACCATGATATAAAATAACTATAACAGGAAAAATAAAAATAGAAAAATCATTTGGTATACACCCACTTTTACCCAAATGGTTAGCACTAAGTTAGGTCTGAAGTTCCTCAATTTAATTGGAAAACATTTCCCTAACCCTCTAAGTAAAATTTTTAATAAAAATTTTACTTAAATTAGGTTATAGTTGTATAAATAATCTAGAAAATATTAAAATTCATAAAATCTTAAATCGGCACATAAAACTAAGTAACTATTATCCAAACAATGAACAACAACAATAATACAAATTTATGTAACTGTTGAAATCCTAATGATTGCCTATTGGAAAATAGGTGTCTAACAAATTCTATTATGTACCAATATCAAATCAAAACCCAAGTTAAATTGAATCTACTAAGAACACTTAAACAGTGTTGGTATTTGCATTTAACATTTTTTTCCAAAAATAACATGTAACAAAACCAAACATCCCTTTCTGCATATTTTTGAAAATTAAAAGAAACAAATAAAACTACCAAAGTAAATTGAAAAATTTTGGGAAAAAAAAAAAAAAAAAAAAAAAATATCTTTAAGTTGTTCTATGACATTTGCCCTATCTGCTGTAATAAAAAAATGCAGATTTTAAGGTTCCCTAGAAATAAAGTACTAATGAATTGTAGAGATGAATTGACAGTTTTATGTAAACACCGAAAACATTTTTTTAAAAAATTTAATTACAATTGTTCATTTATAACTTATGTTCCAATATAACTTAAAAAGTATTTTACTAAAATAAAATAAATGACCCACACAATACTTACTTAGTATACCATAATTATTTAATTCTAGTTCTAACATAAATAACCCATCCCCTTTAACTCATGAAATAGACAACCACCAAGACAAGGACTAACCAACCAGTACACAAACCAAGGGGGGGGGGGGGGTTTAAAGAAAACCTTTTTTTTTCTTTTTCCTTAAACCCCCCCCCGGTTTGTGTACTGGTTGGTTAGTCCTTGTCTTGGTGGTTGTCTATTTATTTGGTTAATCTTTGGTTTTGCCTTTGCCCTGACGAGCCGTAGTGTGAAACCGCGGTAGGTTTTGGCTAGCTTGAGATTCTTTGTGTATCTTTGCTCTACTTTTACATTTCGTTTGTACTTTGTATCGAGCACTTTTTCTTTCTTTTTTTGTGGTTGGTTCCGTTTGGGTTTTTTTTTCTTTACTGCGGAGTATCGTATGTCTTGTCTTTATTCCGCGGATTTCTTTTTTTCCCCCCTCTTATCCAACGCCTTAGTGCGCCGGATGGTAATGGAATTAGCTTCTGTTTGTTAATGGTTTTTCTTAAAGTTTATCTTAGTATAAATTTAAAACTTAGATACTTGCAGAATTTATTTAGTTATTATTTTGAATATATATATATATATATTTTTTTTTTCACTCCATGCAAGGCAGTTATACCACTAAAACACAAGGTGTTTGCAGGGTGTGGAAGAATTAGGAACAGAAACATGAATGAGTGGGAGGTGAAAAGAGCAATAAGGAGAACAATAGACAGTGACCGAGACTGCATTTAAATTTTTGTGGATTAAAGTTGGTTGGAAAGTGTAGAGCTGAAAAGGAGTTCTACAAGTGAGAAAGATCTAAATAACAGTCTAGTACTGCACTTAAATTCAAAAGTCTAGGCACCATAATGAACAGTTCATCCAAACAATTAACATGAAAGCATTTATAGAAAAAAAAAACAGTGTGTGTGTGTTTATGATTGTCATATATTACTATCATGACTAATTTGATAATGATCAAACAAATTAATCATAATACTAAACATAATTGAAATAGAAAAATAACTTGGTACACACCACCATTTAACGAAATGGTTAGTACCAAGTTAGGCAATAAACTCCTTAATCTAGTTAAAAAAAAAATGCTTAATAAAAACATACTGAAACTTATATCTGCACTGATAATCTTGCTATGATAATTAAAAAACAAAATAAAATTTGAAAAATAACAATATTAATTATAAGCAACTCACCATAAATAATAACAATTTACTGCAATTGTCATAACCCTAATGTATGTCATTTGCAAAATAAATGTCTAACAGATTCCATGGTATACCAAGCTACCATTTCCACTACTGAATCCTAATCTTACCAAACATTATATTAGGTGTACTAAGAATAATTTTAAGTCTCGATTTTACCAACACAACTTATCTTTAAATAATAAAGCATATAGAAATTCTTCTCTCTAAATACTACTGACAATTTAAAGATGCAAATAAAAATCCTACAGTTAAATGGAACATTAACTAAAGCTAGAATATGTAAATTGCTTCATGAAATATGCTTAATTTGCTTACAAGAAAAATCCATATAATAAAATTCACAAAAACATGCTTACCATGTTTGGTACATAAAACAAACACACTACTCTACAAACATACATAACACTACATTCTGTTACACGTAAAATAAAATCCATCCTCAATAATAGCTAAAAGCATAGCACATAGCACAAAGCACTCAGGTGAATAAAACATTTGGACAATTTTTATAAAATTTATGTCCTCAAAAGAAAAGAAAAAAAATCACGAAACCACATGAAAAATTACATTAAAAAAATAAATTAACCATATCTTATCTGTCATTTTTAATGAAACTTTTTATATATAATGAGATAAGAAAAATTAAGACAGACATGTTATTTCATGGTGAATTGGAAGTATAGGCCTATTTCAGGCAAACCATTGTCAGCTTCCGTCTTTTCATGTAAAATCTTTTGTAAAATAAAGATGGAAGCTGACGATGGTTTGCCTGAAATAGGCCTATACTTCCGATTCACCATGAAATAACGTGTGTCTTAATTTTTCTTATATTTGCTCTATATGTATTTATATGCATATATGATTAGAGCTCTACCACTGTATGTACAGGATACTCCTTTGGATTATTCTACACCCACACTGCATGCTGAGATTATATATATATATATATATATATATATATATATATTAGAGAAAATTTTCAAAATTCAAAGGTGTTGGATGTACATTTCGACATAGGATCTCTAATAGAGACTCTACATCACGTCAGCGACATAGGCAGAAAAAGTAACACTCATTTAAGTTTTATTGAACAAATATAAATCGTTCAAGAAAATTTATACATGATTTGTTATGATTAACAAATCATTTACCAAGTTCAAATGCTCCCCCCTTCATGTTCAATACAATACTGATTTCTATTAGCAACACTTCTGCAAGCCATTTGACACATTTCTACAAACAAATTTCAAAACAAGCAGATTTATCAGAAATTGCTAGTTTTAATTCAGGAATTGGTTTCAGTTTAAGCCTGTAAACAAGATATTTCAGTAGCACTCACAAGAAAAAGTCAGTCTGGTGTTTGTGATGGATGTCCTAATCCACCTCAACTAAAAGTAAAAAATAAAAAAAATAAAAAATAAAAAGGTCTTACTTTTGCTGCAATCTGTATATGAATATATTTTTAAGGTGAAACCAACAGAGCTTGCCAAAATACCTAACTACTCTTAAGATAAAACTCAAAAGAAAAAAAAGACCTAAAAGAAGCAAGCAACTACCTACTTAGTAATGTGCTCAATGTCTAGATTACCTTCTTCTATGTGCCGTGTCCTTTCAGGACATAGGTGATCATGGCTCTCACAGAGTGAAAATACTTGACATTAATTCCTATAAAAGAATAGTCCTAGTTATAACCCGAGTTCCATGCTCTCGCAATTTTCAGATGAACACACATGAAAGAAGCTGGGCAACAACTTTTATATAACCCATAACCAGAAGAAACTGCATATCTTCAAGCATCATGGGAGAGAGAGAGAGAAAAAGAAACTTTAAACTTCATTATATACATGGAAAATTCTTAGCCTGACCAAGTAAGAGTTCCGAAATAAATTCTAATGTTTGCTCAAATTTTGAGAAGGAATTTTCATCCAATTTTCATGTTAAAAAAAAAAATACACTGATTTAGAGTTATATGAATGTTGGTTTTATATACAGATGTTAAATTTAAAACTGCTGATGTCATCAGTAATTAGATAGCCTTACCAATTTAGAGATGGATAATATCACGAACATGCCACAAGCAACTCAAGTTTAGTGTGCCCTACTATTTTATCCGTCATAGCAAGAAACAGTCACGTCTTTCCCAAGAACATTAATACAAAATAGAGACAATAGCCTTTACCAAAATTTAAACTCTGCCTGCCAATTCCATTTTCAACATTTAATCAGTATATATCAATCTGGCTAAGTTACAAGGACAATTCATTGTATCTCCTTTTAACACTGTCCATATATTTCTTCTTCACATTGGGGTCATATTCAGGAGCCTGTCATATTGTAATTTGGGTGCTGCTTTGGCTCTTTAATTTCTTTAACCCATTACTGCCCAAATTTTTCTTGAATTTTTTACCAAAAATCTTTCATTTGTACAAATTTATTTAATACTAAACCTAAAAAAAATTCACTGCATTATTCTAAGAAAAAATAAATTTATAGTTTGGTCCTTATTTTAGGACCAAACATATAGAGCATGGTATATTTGAGCAAAATTACTTTCATACATTTTCTTGGCTTTAGGACAGTTAGAACATTCATGTCTCCTATATACAAATACGAGTATATATAAGTCAGTCAGTCAAGTGTCATACGTGATACACATTTGGGCGATCATGTCATGAAAAGACATGCCTGACTGGGCAGATTTTCCTGCAGTAGGTTGCCATTACTTTCTGCGGTAGAATGGTTGCTAACCAAGGCTACAGAACCCAATTTATCCTATTTAACTCATAGATGGAGGGAGAAGTGACAGATTCATATATTACCCAAAAATATTTGTGCATATGTGAATGCAACAAACACAACTGGAATTTGAACTTGGCTCTCCAATTTCTTGTTCAAACTGATATCCACTGCATAACTACTTACCAAAAAAGTTTTTATTTGAATGATAGATGAAACAGTGTATCATCCTCAAGATTTTCACTCTATACAGACAACCGAGACATCAGTGTTGCCAATATATATCAGACAGTAGGTGATATATTTGACAGAAACTTCATTCTTTATGGTTAACCAAAGATAAATCCGAAAACTGCAGGAATTACTGAAATATGGTAAATTATCCTTCTGGTCCTTCAAAAAAAAAGGGGGGGGGCACTAATGAGTTAATTTTTCTGTAGTTAACCTAACACTAAAAGGGACTCACTTCTGCAGTCAGCACTTACACATGTTTTGCAGCATAAAACTGCATTCCTGAATCTTTTATTGATAGTTTATACATTTTCTTTTTTTTTTTTAAATTTCTTCCCCTAGGTTTTTCCAATGTCAATATACATCCTTGGTGTTCTTAGAATAAAATGTTAACTACTACCTAATCATTTGCCATGCAAGTCTCTCATGACAATTGTAATTTCTTACAATTTATATTGAACTCTGGCTTTTTTAAGTGCATAGTAAACTAAATTTCTGCTGTACTTTGTGCAACCATGATGGATATGTTGAAAGGTTTTTCTTTCAGTTTAACTACAAAGAAATAGTATCTCAGAACACATTTTTCTCAGTCTGTATATATAATCCCATGTTTGTCGCTAACAAAATTTCCATTGTTTGCCCACCTTGTTATTCATTTTAGGTCATTCGAGGGTCTGTTGCATTGCAATTTAGGTTCAGCCTTGGCTCTGTTTAATTTCTGAATTTTCCATAGGCTCGAAATATTAACATTTAACCTTTTCATTTTTTGGTTTATTTATTCAGACTGGCCATAGAGGTTTAGTATTCTAACCTTTGATGGATCAATAACTATTGTTTGATGCAAACAGTTACTGGATGACAGTCAGGTGACACCTGTTGCACATTTCCATCCTTAACTGGTGAGAATTTAATTCCAATGGGCTTAACCCTCTCGCATATTGTTATGTTTTATAATTGTTGGGATTTATTTTTTGGGATTGATAGTGTAGTGGTTTCTTGTTTTATCCACTGTTTTTTTTTTGTTGAGACACCATATCTAGTTAGGTGGCTAGCCATGGACTCATCAAGAGTTCTTCTGTCCTTTAATAGGTTTTATTTTTCATCCTACAGGGTTGCTAACAACCAACCTCACTCACAAAAAAATTAGAGTAAAGCTGCCAGTTTAGTCACTGACCATCTAATAATAGATTTTATACTTGCATGCCTAAGTTTTAATATTTTTTTTTAAGTAATTTATCTTGACTTTCTCAAATTAATAGAGCAAATTTTCTTCTCACCATTCAGTTTTAATCAAAGAGCCAAAAAGTTTCATAGCTGTTAATCAGAAACTTGAATTTGAAATAAAAAACCCACTTAACTATAAAAGATTATAATACAGCATGATCATATCTTGTTTTTGTCACTAAAACCACCTGCTTTACAAATTCTTAGCATTATTTCCAACATTTTTTGAGAAAAAAAAAGTAGATGGCAGACCTCCCCTAGTATTCTAAAAAAAAAAAAAAAGCCCACTCTTTGGGTATTCTCCTCAAACTCACCTATCTAATTCAGTCCATACTAAATTTAATGGGAGAGATGTCAGAAGATTGAGACAGTCAAGCAATAATTTACAAAGTTTTTGTTGGAAGATATTTTCCAATTATATGTAAATCAGATGGTAGAGCATGTCTTTCAAAATCAGATTATATTTACTTATTTACCATATTTCCCTTAAGATGAATCAAATCTCCAGCCTCATAGCATATCAAAGCCACTACTGTGCTTAACTGTTGGAACCAAACATTCATTATTCTGGCCTACTTCTCAGATACACTCTCCTCTTACGAGCAAAAGTTCCAATTTAGACTTATCTGTCTAAAACATTTTGCACTCTTTTCATGTCCAGTTCTTATGCATTTTTGCCTATAACAGTCTTTGCAGATTTAAGTTGTTTTTTCAGAGTTGAGTGTGGCAATTTGTCTTTGAGAGTAGCTTTTTTTAATAAAATTTCAATTTGTTCCCTCACCTCAATGCTTAGCAGTTTTAATTTTGCCATTGTGTGTAAATTATTTCAAAATAAAAATAAATTTATGAAAATACTGTTGTAATGACACAACCTTTTCTTAAAACACGGACAGCTACATGTGCTTTGTCTATAACATTAGTCAGTTGCATATAAATACATAAATATAAATACAGGCTAACTTAGGCACCAGGAGTAAATCAAGAAGGAAGGAAGGAATGAAAGAAACTGGAGGAAAATCAATGGGGGAGGGAGGAAGGAAAAACCAGAGTAAACCAACAAGGAAAGGCACTAGGATTAAACCAATGATGATTGAGGACATCAGATATAAAAATCACTGAGTAAGGAGGATACAAGAAGTAAATTAACAAGTAAGGCAAGCACCTTTAACAATATTCTCAATTCTCAGAAAGTCATCTTCCAAGCAGTACCTCTCCTGAGGTAGAGGGCAAGATTATTATGTAAGACCTGAAAACCCTGATCAAAAAATAAAAAAATAAAAAAAAATAAAAAATAAATAAATAAATAAATAAATAAAAGGTAAGTGCTGAGCAATTTATGTCCCTATGCTGAATAAGCAGACATTTTGTAGAATTTTACAAAAATTCCCAATAACAATAATAAAAGAACAGTGTGAAATAATACAAGAAATGAACAACTCCAATATGATAGCAAATTAAACAAAATAGAAACAGTTAATATGCAAATTGGATACAGTAAAGTGATTTTAGCTTTTTGACAAGTTTGGTTCACACTTCTTTCCGGTCTTTTGAGTATGAGTAGAGGTTTATGCATTGTTTCCTGTTTAGGACTAGGTTTCCAGTCCATTCTAAATTCAAACATCTGTCTAAACTTTGAAATTTTATTTACCATTTATCACCCCACTCCATCTCTCTGCAATAGAAGTCAACTTTCAATTTTGTCTGGTTCACACTTCTTCCTGGTCTTTTGAACAGAAGTAGAGATTTATCCCTTGTTCCCTATTTAGAATCGAGTTTCTGGTACCTTCTGAAGTAGTTTCTTTTTCTTTCACTTCTAGTAGTCCTTTGGTGGCATTATTGTCTTGTTTGGGACAAATTGATGACGAAAAAAAACATGCACACACATTTTTACCTAAAATTGTATTGATTAGGAAGAAATCCCAGCATGCAACTGTAGGATTTGTCTAAATTTGGAGACAAGGGAGATTTTTAGCATTCATTCTCATTTGAAATCAACATACATGATTTCCCACTTTAAATTTGACTTTGTGCTACATTCTGACCCAACATCTGTATAAATAACCTAGCAAGTAATATTACTTAAGTATTAGTCAAATTTACAATAATTCCAATTTTGACATTTCATTCTAATACAAAAGTTTTAATTTACTTGAATAATTTTTGTCTGAATTTCTGGTACAAGGAGAAAATCATTTACACTACTTATATTCAGACTATTGTCCTCATCTTTTATTTTTATCACAACTTTTCAGTCATTATGCCATCCAGCTTTCCTCAGATCCATGTCAATTTGGGTAACTTACTTAGAATTCCAAACTGAACTCTAATCTATGGGGGTAGACTATTCGCATACCGCTGTTTATATTTAGGGATATTGATATTTAGTACTGTCCAGTTATTACTTGCCCATTTGCATTGAGCGCCATTGAGTGTGAACTGGTGCTCAGCGGGATGGTGGACCATAAGCTATGGAACAAAAATCCATGGCATAGATCTGTTTTGATAAGATTCAATAGTGGTACCCTTCTAAATTATTTTTTTAAAGTGTTGCATTCTTTAGAATAATGTTGTGATTGAATTTACTTCTTTGCTTAACTAATGCATTTGATAAATTGCTGTGTATAAGATCCCTTTTGTGTTCATAAATGCACTTTTTAAATTTCTGCATGTTTCTCCAATGTATTCTGGCAATTTATTTTGATGTTGTTCAGATTGGATAGATTGGTTTAGATAGTGGATGCTATGGAGTTAGTGGATAGTATTATGTATTTGGTTTTGTCTAGTTTATAATAATGTTGTCTTTTTGGTGGTTGTATATTCTGAATGTCTTTTTCTTAGCACTGTGGATGAAATAACAGAGATACGGAAAGTTTTTGAAAGTGTTTTCAATGTATACTTTGTCTTTGGGTAAGAATTGTGGGCTGCATATTAACGCTCTCAAATAAAATCCTATAATTATTTCCTATTTGATCTTGTTACAGCAGTGGGAATAAAAATTGGTCAGGTTATTCTTGTTAGGTTTTCTGTAAACCTAAAACCAAAGTTTGTTATTTTTGTGCAGCATGATATCTAGGAAAGGTAAATGTTTTTAGATTCAAAAGTTTGTGAGTTTGACATTTAGTTTGTTGACAAAATCAAGTAAAATTATGTCTTGTGAATATATTAGTAGAAAATCATCTATGTATCTGAAATAAGAATTTTCAGGTAAAATATTATTAAAAGGACCACTTCCAGAAATTTCAAAAACAGACAAACCAAAATACTGTTGTGAGGAATTCCCATTGATAAACAAAAAAATTTCTGTCAATAAAAATTTTTTATCAAAGGTAAGAAAACATTGGTGATTAGATGGCACATTTTTATGGTTTTTATGTGTGAGAATAGATAATCTAGTTTTTGTTTTAGTTAAGTGTATTTTTTGTAAATTTATACATTTCTTTACAGGAACTTTTGTGTATAAAGATTTTATATCTAAATGAGCCATTTTTTTTTTCTGATGATTATGTTTTCTTTGTAATTTACTTAAAAGATCAGGTCTTTTTTATGTGAGGAACTGTTTCTTAATTATAAACATCTTTATTGCTATAATAAAATTCTGTACTGCTAACAAGATATTTAACTAGCTTCAAAGTCTACTTCATCAATACAAAAGTGGCCACATTGCTTGGTGGTTTATAGTGAATTAGTATTTTAAGAGTTAGGTGTATTTGGTCAGTCTTTCTAGAAAGGGTTAAATGGACTTTTACAGATACTCATTTATACTATAAAATGTCAAAATCCAGTGACCATCAGTATCAAGGGTGGGAAAGAAAAAAAGATTTACCTTTTTGACTATATCAAGAGAAAATTCAGGAAACGAAACCAGGCCAACTTCTTTCCCAAAAAATAAGAGAAAAATTCCAACCACCATCTACAAAAGAAAAAAATTAAAATCATTTAGCATAAAATTAAAAATAAAATAAAAAAATGAATGGTGGGGGAATGTTTGGATTTGACTAAATAAAGATTTAAATTTAGTCTAAATACCACAATTCAAAACTGAAAGCGAATTTGTGACCTGAATGTTTTTAAGAATTGTTTATATCAGAGGACGGCCAAAAGGCTACTTGAAAGTCATATGTTGATGTGGCTTGTGAAAATATTTGGCCAAGCTCCTTTTTTCATCAGTTAATATAAAAAAGAAAAAAACAACTTTCAAGCTCTATAATTATTTGCTGAGTATGAATTGAAACCCCGTTGGATTAAAACAGAAGATTAATGTTAATGTGTATGTAACAAAAAACATATGTAAATTTTGTTCATGTTTTGCGGCTTTGAAACATCAGACTTTTATTGTATGTGGCTCTTACATTAAGCAAGTTTGGCCATCCCTAATATATACACTACTTTGATCCCCATTGCTTCCCTGAGTGTAAAGATGAAATTTCATATTAGCTATAATTTTTACAAGACAAGAGATTTCGTATTTTAGCTTATATACTTTTCCCTATTACCCAAATATTATGGCCACATAAAGAAAAAGGAGACAGTAGCCCTCATAACAAAGGTCCATTTCAATTTCTTTCAAACTATGTAAATATGGACGTTTGTGTATATTTTAATTCAATGACAGACTTTAAAATATTTCTACACAAAGTTAAAAACAAATAATTTAAAAAAAAATGATTCTATTACAAAATTTCTGAAAAGTTAAAATCTTAGTTATTTGATATTTTTTCCCTAAAAGTTTTAGAAAAAAAAAACAAAAAAAACAAAAAAAAAAACAAAAAAAACAACTTTTTCCTCATTTCCAGGTGTATGATTTTATTGCTCAGCCCCAGGTAAGAGTTGTCCAGACAGAGAGGAAGGAGAATGTATTATTCCAACATTATTTTAATCTCAATGAAATATGTGCACGTATAATAAATGGTACAAGTGCATGTATGTCACTCACACAGAGATACGCATATACATTCCATATGTACATGCAAAATCAAATGCAGACTGTGTGATGGACAGAAAATGAGCTATTATTTTATAATATAGGTTAATCAGGTACCTAGTTTAGAGTTATGGTTAGCAAGCTAAATTGGTAGCTGGTAAAAATTGTTAATTCATCACGGACTAAACTTGATAATTTTATTGGCCCTGACATCTCACCTTCAGTCACTTTCCCACCATCATAATGTAGCTTCCCTGCGCCTTTTCTATAAATATTTTCATGGTAATTGTATAATAAATATTCCTCTATGGTACCTAGATTTTATGAATTTAAGCATAAAACTAGATTGGCAGAAACGTTACATCATTTCACAGTTGAAATGACTCGATGTAACCCCAAGTTCTATACTAGCAATTTCTTATGTTGCACTTTGTGGATCTTTTTTTAATATCTTGCTTTTCAGCCAACTTTGATGCACAAAAATTTAAATGCAACATCAATCTTTATCTTCTGTCTTCATTGTTCTTTCTCCTTAATGTTTTCTTTTTCTCATTCTCTCCTACTCAGTAACCCTCTTGCGTTTTAGTAGTTTTATTGCCTTGCTTGGGATAAAAAAAAAAAAAAAAAAAAAAAAAAGTATGTGCCTAACAACCATCATTTTATCTATTCCCACAAAATCTTTCCCATCTGTCAACACCCAAGTGACCACAATCTTGACTTTCATTTAGGTGTAGTCACTAACCACTTAATAAGAATAAACAATTGGATTGTTTATCCTCTACTCTGTTGTGTTTATTTTTGTTAAGTGGCTTTAGTTGGTCAGATTGACAATATTTTCATTTTAATGGTTTATATGTTGCACTTGATTTTTATTCTTTCTTTCGTCCTTCTGGAGGAAACAAAAAAAAGATGAGACAAGCTAATGTTTTACTGCTACAAATTTTTCTATATGCCGTATCCCTTAACAACATAGGGATCATGACTCTCCACGATTTCCTGTCCTTTGGAGCTTTTACTAAATGTTTTTTTGCTGTTTATCCTAGTCCCTGTATTGCCTACCATTCACGCTAGTTAATTTAGTAGGTTATTCACTGCTTTCTTCTGTTTCTCTTATTGTCATGTCCGGCAAGTGTCAAATTTTCAAAAACCCTCTTTCTTCACTTTCTGATTCTAAAAAGTGTCCTTTTTGTTTCCATTTTTCTTTAGAACTTCCTCATTACTCACATGTTCAGTCCATGGTATTCTCGGCATTCTTCTGTAGAGCCACACCACTGTTGAATTAAATCTCAACATCTATGAGAACATTGTCCAGCATTCACTGCTATATAAGAAGACTGATGTTATGTAATAGTCAAGTACTCTTTTTTTTTTTTATTCTCACAATATTTTCCTGTTTCTTAATACTCTGCTTATTGTTTGGAAAGCATGTTTAGCAATCCTAATACTCCTTCATATTTCAGTGTCACATTTTCTGTTATCTGGTAAAGTACTTCCTAGATGTAAAAATTTTTGTGCTTGCTTGACATTAGCATCTCCAATTTGTAAATGCATGTTGGGCTCTTTTGCTGATAACCCTATATTCTGTCTTCTTACAATTGATGTTTGCTGTTATATATCGCAATAAAGGCCATATGCCTCTGTCCAAGAGACACCAAAAAATAAATAGCCAGATTTTTTTTTAATGGTCAAAATCCTGCCTTTTCTGCTACAGTTGGAAAATACTGCCAATTAACTGGAAAATATCATGGTGGTATGGCTGGTTAGCTAACAGAAAATAAGGTTTACTAAATCCTGATGTCTGAAGGACAGGTGTAGAGATTTCTCAATCATCAGGGGGGAAAAAAAAATTTCCCATGATTCCATAGCAAAAAGGAAGTCGCCCTACTAGCATGAAATTAAGAATTTTTTTTTATTATTGATTACTCACAAGGATGAGTGTTGTGGTGCAGTGGATATAAACTTGGAATAAGAAATTAGAGAGCCGAGTTCAAATTCCCGTTGAATTTGTTGCATTCACTTACACAGTTACCCTTGGGAAAGGTATTGTCTTTTCCCTCTAACTATGGGTTAAATAGCAGGACAAATTAGGTTTTATAGCCTTAGTTGGCAACTAGTCTACTGCAGAAAATAATGGTAACCTACTACAGGAAAATATTCTGCCCAGCCAGTTATGTCTGTATCGAGACATGATTGCCCAAGTATGTATTACGCTTTACTAACTCACAAGGAGAGCATGTGGAATTGAGCAGCTCCAGGAATTAAGATCACAGATAAGAATTACACAAATATCACTTTCTCGGGTTTAATATTACCTTTTAATGATAGACTTTCACTTGCAAATAATTTATTCATTCACCAAGACAAACAAAACTCAGAAACATTTACTAACCACCACATTACAAGAGCTTTCATACATATACCAAACTAGTACAACCAAATTATTCTGATACTAAATACTTCTATATATGCATGAATGTCTCACTTTGTAACATGTTACATTTTACTAACTGAAAACAAAACTCAAACAAGGTCCATCATAAAGTGGTGACGTGAGCTTATATATAAACAAGAATTGGCAAACGTAACCAAAAATTATATATATATATATATATATAAACTAAGTGGCAGACTGGAACAAGTGATAGCAAGCCAAAGTAGCTAGCTATACGCATCATAGTGCAATACAACAGTTTTCAAATATCTCATTTGGACTCCTTACATATAGAAGCTAACCAAAGAGATATTACCTTACAGTTCTTCCAGAATTTGTATATTTCAACAAAATTGAACAGAAAGATGGCACCTCTATTCAACAAGTAAGTATCAAGATGCCTGACTTTATAGAAACAGCCATTCATGACTGGTTTTTAATAGCCGAGACATAATTCCATCTAAGTGTTATAGTTTCTACAACAAAATTTTATACGGTCATTGCATCACTGCCACAGAATTATGAAAAAAAAAAAAACTTGTAGAAGCGCATGAAAGAAAGCTGGATAGGTTAATGTCCATAACAACCATTACAGGACGACTGTCAAATTACTTCCTGGAAATGATGTCAATAGCTAAGAGGTCAAATATAGGACAAGATATCATGCTTCATAAGTTTATACAAGCACTTCCCTAGATTTCTTCTTCTATGTGCCATATCCTCTCAGGATGTAGGTGATCATGATCTTCCACGTCTCCCTATTCCTGGTGGTTCTTAGCATGCTTTCTCCTGATATCCCACCGAAACCCTGCTCTGCCATCCACTTGATCAGGCCAGTCAAGTATGTTACACACAGCTTTCCTGTCTCTTTCCCTTTATCTGACCTATGAGTATCAAATTCTCCAAGCCCTCCTTTCTCATTACATGTCCCAGGAACATTAACTGTCTTTTCCTGATGCTCTGTATTAATTTCCTTTTTGTTTCCATCCTTTTCAAAACCTCATCATTGATTACATGCACCATCCATGATATCTGCAGCATCCTGCACATTTCAACTGCTCCAAGTTTTTCATTCATCTTTGATGAGATTATCCAGCATTCACTGCCATATTGAAGAACAGACATCACATAGCTATCCAGTATGCTCTTTGTTTCTAGCAAAATTTTCCTGTCTCTTAATCCTATACTCAGCTTCTAGAATGCATCCTTCGCCATGCCAATCCGCCTTCGGATCTGTGTCGCAATTTCTGTCCTTTGTCAGAACACTTCCCAGGTATCTAAATTTTTGTACCTGCTTGATTTTAGTATCAACCACCTGTAATTGGCATTTTGAGCTTCTCTTTTTACTGATGACCATGTATTCAATTTTCTTGTAGTTTATTTGTAGTCCTTTCTTTACACTTTCTTCAGCTACCTTCTGTAGGAGGTTTTGTAGTTTCCTTCCCATGTCTCCTATCAGCACTGTATCATCTGCATATCTTATGATGTTCAGACTGTAGCTGCTGACGATAAATCCTGGCATAAATTCTAGGGTCCTCAGAATAGTATTGCTGTGTAAGTTGAATAGATCTGGTGAAAAGATACATCCTTGTCTCACGCCCCTTTGTATCTTTTTATATCTGCTGAATGTTTTCTGTCCTTGTGCAGGCAGTTTGCTGCCAGTGAAGGTTCCTGATTACTATGATTTCCCCAAATATTTTGAGGTTGCTGAGCATTTCTATTAGTTCTTTGTAAGGTACTTTGATGACTGCCATTGCATAGTCTATAAAACATAGGTACAGGTTCTTTTTCATTTGTACTGCCCTTTTTGATAGCACCCTAAGCATAACTATTGTGTGTGTTTGTTCCAGTGTCCTTGAGGAAACCACACTGTTCTTGTCCTATCTCTGGCCTGATTCTGCTTCACACTATTCATCAGGATTTGGATGATGAGTTTTGTTATGTGGCTCATTAAACTGATTGTTCAGTGAAGTTTGCATTCATTTGCACTTGGTTTCTTAAGCAGTTCTATGAAAACTAATCTGCTTAGGTTGTTTGGTATTATACCACTGTTATAGATTTCATTCATTATTTCTGTAATTTTCTCTATGCCAAAATCACCTAAGGCTGTCACAGCATCTCTATTACAATGTCGTCTGCTCCAGCTGTTTTGTTTCTATTAAGTTTGGCCATTACAGCTTCCACTTCAGATTTTAATATTTCCAGTTCATCAGCATCTTTATGCATTGTCTATCGCTCTCTTCTTGTGGAAGAAATCCTTTATATATTCTTCCCATCGCTGGAATATTTCCTCTTTCTCTAATATAATTATTCCTTGGATTTTATACATCCTGTTGAGAAGCATGTTCTTTGTCCTCTTAGTTCCCTTATTTCTTTAGGCATATCGCCTTTATTATTCTTGCTCAATCTCTGCATATTTGTTGTTGACCCATTCCTTTTTAGTCTGTTTGAATTTGCTCCTTATTTCCTTGTTTAGTTCCTTGTATTCCATTCCATGTCTTGGCATAGTTTTCTGTCTTCTTTGCATCATGTCAAGAATCTTTTCAGTCATCCACTAAGGTTTGTTCTGTTTTTTTTTTTTTCTGTTGCATCTGATTTTTTGGGGGACAATGTTGTTTGCAGCCAGGAGTTCTGCACATGCCAATGACATATTCATTTTTGTGTTGTCCCAGGGCAACACTGAGGTGGTACAGAAAGCACTTGAGTGATACAAGAAGGTGATGGGGTCCAAAATTAATCGCAACAAATCTTCCAGCTTGTGGTTAGGCACCTGGAAGTGGATTGTGCTTCCAGAGCCCTTCAGTCTGCATTCTTGGAGTGTAGTTCAGGCTGGATCTCCAGCTGGAGAAGAATTGTTTGAAGTTACTGGCAAATGTCAGTGTTGGTCCAGATTTGGTTTCAACACCAGTTGTCTGTAAAGGGGAGGGTCGAGACATGTGTCACAATCTTTCCCCTCATTCTTTACTAGTTGTCGGTACACCCTCTCTGATGACCAGAGAAAGGTGATCAAGCACTTGTTGTCTGCCCTCGTGTGGGGTGGGCACAAGCATCAGGTCAACAGAGATGTCCGCCTTAAAAGTCTATGCCAGGGAGGGCCGAGAATGCCACACGCGAGTCATAGACACACCTCGAGTTTTGCTTTTTTATGTCACATGTTGACAGAATTTTGATTTTGGAGAGGAGTATTAGAAACGCCTTCCCTGCCCTTATTATCACTCCTCTCCTTTTAAGGGCTGAGCGCTGACATAAGCCCTGAGAAATCTATCAAAATTCTTACTTGAGTGTTGAGAGGCCTTGGGAGCCATTCCTTGGTTCACTAACCTTTCTTAGAGGCACTTGTATCGTTTATTAAGGGAGGGGGGTCACGACAAAGTACACAATGTGATCGGCATGCTCCTTTTGGTTTTGGACACCAGCAGCAAATTACCTAAAAAATTCTGAGTTTTTGCTTACCTGGTGATTAATTTGCAATGGGCTATTTCTCAATGACATGGCCTTTAGACAGGGAGGGGCAGATTTACTTGACTGTCATCAGTCTGACCTTGATTTAGAAGAAACGGCTGGACATGCCTTTTACAATTGTCCTCAAATGCGCCCTTTCTGGGACTATATCAAACCCGAACAACTAGTGTCCATCAATCTCGCATATGTATGATAATGTGTTGCCCCCTGTATATGGGATGATTTTTCTGATATTGATGACCGTAGCACGAATAGTGATTTGGATGTCGAGAATGAAGAGAATTCTGTGATATGAATGTTATTCTTATCAGCATATCATTAAATTCTTGATAGAAAGCGTTTGATATCAACAGTAACAATGGGGCAGTTTCCTGCAAACCCTTCCCTGATTGTTAGACTTTTATGTGCATTGTAGTGCAGTGGCTATCAGCTCGGAACGACAAATCAGGGGAGCCAAGTTCGAATTCCAGTCGAATTCATTGCATTCACTCATGCTCAAATACCCTCTTCCTTCCAGTCATGGGTTAAATAACAAGACAGATTGGGTTCTATAGCCTTGGCTGGCAACCAGTCTACCACAGAAAGCAATGGCAACCTACTGCAGGATAATCTTCTTTCGAGACATGATCGCCCAAGCGTGTTTCACGTATGGCACTTAACTGACTGACTGAATATAATAGTTGGAAACATAATTAAAATTTGTACTGGGCATAAAGTGGGGGATCGGTTTTCTACTGTTATGAAGTAATAAACTGATCCCCCGCTAATTATACTTAATATAATTATTCTTCCTAGTCTTTTTCTGGTTTTTCTCTTCCCAACCTTCCCAGTTTGTTTTTGACTCCACTTTTTTTTTTTTTTTTTTATCTTGACTGATTTTCTCATTCCATTATTTACTTTATCCCTTAGAGAGTGTACTACATGATTTCGTCATTTGGCAAAATACAGCAGCCACTCTGATTTTTTGTAGGCTGGATGGGTCTTACTAACATTTGTTTATTTTAGTTTGAACTAGCAGGATAGCCCGGCGTTGCTCGGGTGTAATGAAAGCTTTAAAACTAATCCATGGTCTCGGAGCTCAGACTCTTTGGACATTGGAACGAAAGACTAAAAAGCAATAGTGGTTTCCACTTGAAGCGAAACTGTAGACTGGAAGAAAAATGAATGGATGTCAGTCAAATTTTGATTTCCTGGTATCGATATCAAGTAAGTTTTTTGTCAAACTGAATTTTGAAGGCTAAATAAATCCTCTGAGTAAATGGTATCATGGCTGAGACTAAGAACTACAATTATACCTACTTAGAGCCAAACCTGAAGCAAAAACAAAAATAAAAAGGCCGAAAAATACATACAGACAGATAAACAGACACACGCACACAAACATCTTGCCTTATATATATATATATATATATATATATATATAAAAAATCGATTTTCTGCACTATTGTAAGAACTGCAACCTTGAAACTTCTGAATATCGTTTATGTCTTTGTCTGAGTGTATCAAATTTGATTAAAATCAGACCACTCCTTCTATAACCAGATTTTTTCGATATTTATTGGGGGTACCTCGACACAAAACCTAGCTAAGAACACTCGTAGACACTTATAGTACAACTGTGTAAATTTAAATTTTCAAGAAAATCGGTTTAGCCGTTTCGGAGTCTATAGGTAACGGATACACACACACACAAAGTTCCATTTATAAATAAGCTCAGATATTTTGTTATATTTCAGTTTGTTTTTGGCATTTCATCCCCTTCCCTTTCCATATGATTAAATTTTTAAATATATTTTTGTATTATTGTATATAGAATCAAATTTTTGTGTCATGGGTTTTGTTCCCCTTTTTAGGTACCTCTGTAAATATGTGGTATTATGGTATAGGGAGGTGATGGATGAGTTCTTATTAACGAAAAAATTGTAATGAGTGGTTGTGAATCCGATTAGCTAGGTATAGGATAAGTAAATGAAAACTGACCTCAACCTACCGCTTCGGCCTTGTGCCACATTTACTGTAACATTACAGTAATAAATATTTTTACCAGGATAACATGGAGGCTATGATGCTTAGGTGGTTCTTCTTCTATGTGCCCTGTCCCTTCAGTATGTAGGCGATCATGGTTCTCCACGTCTCCCTATCTCTTGTGGCTCTTAATATGTTTGCTCCTGTTACTCCTGGCAACCCCCATTCCGTCATCCACCTGATCAGGCCCTGCAAATATGTTATCTGCTGCCTTCCTCTGTGTCTCTTTCCTTCTAAGGTTAGCCTACTTGAATTCTACAATATACCTTTTAATCTTAGCTGCTTGGTGGCAAGCCTCATTGTTTTATTTGGCCAGAAAGAACCAAACTTTAATCATCTTATGAGTTACTCTTCTGGCGAGTAATATGAAATATATGTTATCAAGTATAGCTTTATGCAATGCACTAGGTATATATGGCTTGTGGGGAGAAAGTAGATGTATCATACAGCACAAATATATTATCGTTAATATATTTTTTTCAGAATTGTGTCTGAATCTATAGTTTTGGTGTCTGCTAATGCTAGTAGGTCACAAAAGATTGACCCTGGTTGCTTAGCTGGGTTGTGACAAACAAGCAGCTACTATATTTTGTTGTCCTTTAACATACTCTGTTGGCTATGTACTCAGTAACGCTAGTTGAATGCTATTTTTCTGAGATGAGGCTATGACAGGAACCACATTAAATATTTATGATTCATCATTAGCAACACTTTCTGGCCCTCTATTATGTGATGAAAATGTAAAATTGTGAAGTATGCAGCAAGAAGCTCTGTCAAATACGGAATACTTGACTTTTGTTTGCAAGAGGTTTTTTTATTTTTATTTTTTTTTTATTTAAGAAACCTATGGAATATGATCGCTATCAATGACTAACGCAACACTAGCTGCGTATTTGTCATTCATAACCAATTGAGTGCATTCAGGTGAGAGCGTGTACTAATATGTGGTAGTTACATACAATTTTAATAATGCTTTGATATACTTCTAATTTATATTTGTTAAGAGTAAATGCACTGTTTACGCTTTGTCATTTGTTTTCAACAGAAGTTCGTCATGCGTAGAAATCTACATAAACTTTTGTTAATGTTAGATGGCGGAAAGGATTTTTAGGTCATTGACATTTTTAGTTGCTGGCTTGATATCATCTATACCAGGGCAAGATATGTCCTGCAGCAGGGTACATCCTGATTTGGTGATAAACAGACAAGGTTGATCTCTATTTTTTTTTTTTTTAAAAAGACTGATTTTGTTTGCTAATTTGGCTGCAAATAAATTGATATTTGGAACTGGGTATTTGTTAGTCTTGGTGATACTGTTTAGGGCATGATAATTGCCACAACTGTGCTATCCAGTTTTTTTTTTGTTTGTTTTTTGTTTTTTTTAAAAACAACATGCCAAGAGCTTGACCATTTGCTTTTAGATGGTGAAACTATGTTGTTGGCTTGCAACTTTTTAAATTCTTTATGTAAAGCTTCTTCAACCTTAGTAAATGTAAGTGAATGACAGCCAGTGTATTCACTATCAGCATGTGTATGTGGTAATACCATGTTTGGATATTCATTAGCAATGGTTCAGATAAGGTCTGGTAGATTGATGTTAATCGTGGAGTTGATTCCAGAGTTACATCTTTTAAGTATTTTGTGCAAAAAGTGGTAGGGTCTATTATTCGATTTTCATGACAGCTGATACGAGCCCAAAATTGTTCAGAAAATTAAATCCAAGTGAGGGATTATTGGCATCTGCCATTACAAAAACCCAGAATGATGATCTTAGGCCTGGAATTCCAATGTTAAGTTTAGTTTGCCTGTAAAATTTAATGTTTGTGTCATTAGCTGTTGACAATGTTACTGATGTTGGTTCTAAAGATATGCTGTTAATTATATTAAAAGGATGAAGGAAATGCTTACACTGTTGTCAATGATGAATACTATTTTCATTGCCCCTATTTTTGTCTGTATCCTAGTAGTGGCAAACATGAAGGGGCTGACTGGGTCTGTCTTGTTAACTTGCTGTTAGATGGTGATTGTGGTCATGAATGTGGTAACATGTTTACATTTTTGTTTGGCCATTTGCACCATGGCTTACATGTGCAAGAATTACCTGCAAATTTTTTTTTAAAATCATTTCACCCTGAGCAAGGCGGAAATGCCACTGATGTACAGGAGGCCACATAACTGTAAAAAGATTAATTAGAAAAGAGTGAGGAGTACAAACTAGTTAGAATGGAGCAATAGAAAGCTGAGAAAGCAGGTGCGATGACAGATACATAGGTGGAGAGAAAGGGAAGGTTATATGGGGGTGGGGAGAGAGCTAGAGTCCAGTGGTTAGTAGCTGAGTATTGACTTTGCATTTAAGTTTCTGGAGGTTGTAGCCGTCAGGAAAGCAAGAACATGGGAGCGAGTTCCACAGGCGGGAAGTGCGAGAGAAGAAGCTGTACAAGTAGAATTGTTGTCTGCATTTGGCTAACCTGACTGTGAACGGGTGGGACCCAGTTGCCAGTCTGGTTGCACGAGTAAACACCTGTTGAGGAGGCACCAGTGACTTAAGTTTGTCCGAGCAGAAGTCATGAAAGTATTTATAGAACAGACAAAGGGAGGCCACATTTTGACGGTGGGGAAGTGGCTGCTGTCAAGCCGCCAGATCAGTACCTATCACATTACAGACTCCTTTGGAGCCTGTCAAGAACACTGAGAACGGCAGGGGCGCCTGACCATAAATGGCAGCAGTACTCCATGCACAGACGGATGGTTGACTTGTATATATGCAGGATGGATTCAGGCTGAAAAAACATCCTGGATCGACAGTGACCCAACCTTCTCAGCAGTAGATTTTGCTATGGATTCGATATAGTGGTTCCATTTGAGGTCTGAGGACAGGGTAAGTCTGAGGAGGCGTAGTGTATTGCTCTCAGGGAAAAATCGCTTGGTCCATGCTTATGGGAGGCAGGAGAGGTTGCCTGTAATGGTTGACAGACAACAGCTTGGTCTTAGACAAATTGAAGTTGACAAGCCACTTCTTGCCCCAGTTCACCACAGAGTGTAGATCCTGTTCAAGGTCAGCAGTGAGATTATGTCTGTCCGCCATGACAGGTTTCTTACTGGTGCGGGAGTATATTGTAGTGTCATCTGCGTAGATGCCTACTTGGGACTTGATCTCATCTGGGAGGTCGTTGATGAAAATAAGGAAGAGCGTCGGGCCCAGGATAGAGCCCTGTGGGACACCAGCATTCATGCTGTAGGACGAAGAGGCACGCCCATTCAAAATGACCTTCATTTTGTGGTTAAGAAAGATTGGATTAGGTCAAGCAGGCAACTGGTAATACCATAACCCTGTAGTTTGCATAGGAGGCCAGAGTGCCAAACCCTGTCGAAAGCCTTGGAGATGTCCAGAGCAACCGCATGAGCCTCGTCAGACTCATCAAGGGCCTGTAGCATGTACTCTGTTACGGTTGTTAGCAGGTCGTCCGTGGAAATTATGTGCATTGTATTGCTAAGGGTTTTGTGTTTCAGTGAAAAGTTGGAGTCCATTTGGTATATAGTTGGTATGCTACCTGCTGCTTCTGTTGTCTTGTGCCTTATTTTGTAATGGCATAGCAGTCTGTGTCATATACATTTAGGTATTACTGTGAATAAGATGAATTAATTCATCGAATAATTGTCTTAGGCATGCAGGCTTTAAATCTTTCTGTGATGCTATTACTGGAGCTAAGCCAGTGACTAAACCAGCTAACCCACTGCAAGGACTTGTCACTGAGGTGGGATGTTAGCAACCTGTTGTGGATGAAAAACAAAACCTACAAAAAGTACAGAAGAAATCTGAAAGTCAACAATCAGATAACTCAGGGTGGTGTCGCAATAAATCACCGTGGAGAAGGCAACAAGATACTACTCTATCATTCCTGAGAATAATCATGGCCTTGAAAACAATCAATATATGAAAGGCAACAGTGTGAAGGTTACTTCCAATGGAAGTAACTTCTTGCCTGGTAAGAACCAACATGGGCAACAGACATGTCATCTGACTGTCTTCCTGCAACTGATAGCACCAATGGCATAAAGAGGACAAAATTCTTTGAAGTTTGTCCCTCGTCCAGATAGGAACAACATGAGAAACAGACGTCTCTGGACCATTATTCTGCAACTGTGTGCACCAAACAAAAAAAAAAATTACTCTAATGGATATAGAACATCAGGGCACTGAACAACTGTGGCCAACTTGAGAATGCCAAGCAGATGAACAGACTAAACGGTTGATATTCTGGAAATATGCGAAACTAGATGGCCAAACAATATAATCTTCAGTTGCAACAACCACAGGATAATATATGCAGGGGGTAAAAATAACAAAAAGTGAGCCTGTTTAATACTGGATGAAGAAATGGAGAAATGTGTTCTGGGATATTGCCTGTTATCCGAAAGAGTATTCTTCATCAAAATGAAAGGGAGACCCTTTAACATAATTATTACAGTAGTCTATGCACTAACAATACAAAGCACTGGGGATGAAATAGAATTTTTCTACTCCATACTGGACAATGCCAAGGCTCAGTATGTAAAACACAAGAAATTAGAATCATCATGGAAGACTTGAATGTCAAGATAGGTAAGAAGAAGGAAGAAGAGACAACTGGCAACTTTGGATTAGAAATCAGCAACGACCGAGGAGAAAAAAAAGGGTCCAATGTTGTACAGCAAATGACCAGATAATAAACACCTAGTTTCAAGAACACCCAAGATGCCTATTCCTGATAATCACCCCCTCTAATTCCTGCTGCACTAGTTTAGTCAGCTGTTGCCCTAATCTCTCTTGGGGGGGAAGGTTGCTTAGTCAATCTCTGTTGCTACTTATTCTTCATATACCAAAACATCAAGAGAGTCTATATACCATCAGTTAGGTTTCATACTGTACATCTTGACACTGTCAGTCCCCTCTTCCTGAGTGAAGCATAACACTAACAGTTATAACAGCACGTACTATTAGTTACTGACATACATCAACCATACGACTAAGTGGAAGCTGAACCACTCACAGAAATAACACCATGGTCTTGCCCCAATATGTGCATTACATGTTGGGGCATGCTACTTCATATCACAATTTACTGCTAATCATGTTCATCTCATGAATGAAGAATACTACAGTTTCATGACTTCATTTTTACACACATCGAATCAACATCACTCATGTCTGTGTTTAAATACAAAGACATCTAGAGACAAATGGAATGTATTAGATCATGCGGGCACTTTTTGTCATATATAGTGTTTAATTGTGATAAGGTTTAGTGACAATGTTGTTTTTCAGTGGTTTTACTGATAAAATGTATTTTGGCAAGCAGGTTTTTTTTCATAGAGTGCTCAGTTTTGTAGTGTAGATAAAGTGTTGATAAGTACAAAGAATTTTTCTCAGTAACAGAGCAAATTCATACCGATTTTGAAGTTTTGAACTTTGAGGCTGAATGTGGCACAAGACTGATTTTTTTTTTAAATGTAGGGAAATTTGAACCTGTAAACTCAAGGCAAAAATTTCTCATAAAGCAGAGTCGGCCCTTGTCTGTTTCTGGTTGAAATATGAAATGTTCAGTACTTTATCAAGTATATGGAAAAAATTTCATTACAAAGAAAAGAATGCTGGATTATAGCCACCCTATCAAAAGGCAGTGAATAATGAACAATCTCCTCACAGACAGGATAAAAACTAGATGCAGAAATGTGGTTTTATAGAAGAATACTGAAAATTACATTGACAGAGAAAGCAAGCTTCAAGGAATTCTTAAAGAAAATAGCAACAGAAAGAACAATTAGAATCAAAGTTGAAATTTTTTAGACACATGAGAAAGGAGGGATTAGAAAACTTAAACCTCACAGGGTATATTGTAGACAAAACTCATAGGGAAGGTAGAGAGCCACTTACCTGATGAGTTTTTGTGAATAGGTGGTGAAACGAGAGGCAGGAGCCTTAGCAAAGGGAGAAAAACTACTAAGGGCCACAAGAGATAGGAACTTGTGGAGACCTATTTCTATACATCGTCCAGGGCCTTAAAAAAATAAATTAAAAAAAAAAATGAACCAATAATGTGTCTTTTATAGAAAGTTAATTTTGAAATAATCTACATAAGCTAAATCTCTCCTGCATTTTCAAGATTATATAAAAAAAAAAAAAAAACCCTACCTGACCAATTCCAAGAAACTGATATGAAGGAAATCTGCAAAAGATAAAGAGAATTTCATGTAAACATTAAGAATTTGAAATGCATAATAAAAATCAAAAGCGATTTCAGGTCTTTTTTTTTCTCTTCCAACTGAAAAAGACCATCTAAACTGGTTGCCAATGATGGCTGGAGAGCTGTCTACCCATAAAGAAGATATGGATTCACACCTTTCCCAAAGGTGTATTTGCAAAAGAGAATACATTAACTTATTTGAAATTCAAAACATAGCAGGCCAATTTTTAATTCCAAGCCACTACACCACCAACACATCAAATAGGTGTAATACTGTTTGTAAAACAAAGTCTTCAACAATGGTGTTTAATCCCACATAGTTATTTTGAATGTTGTTTACACCAATAAGCATTAGAGTCAAAGAAAGGTGTCAAGTTTTATTCAAAACCTTGCAACCCAGTTATTTTAAAATATTAATGCTATTTTTGGTTTCTAGTATGTATAGTTCCGATATTTTGCAAACAGAACAGAATATATATAGTTGTTAATAAAGACCATTATCACAAGCATGTATCTGTGATATTATGTCTTAATACTGCTGTTTCCTTAAGTTGTCACACATGAAATGATGCAAGAAATGAATAAAACGCTTCTAAAATTTTAAATATATTCAATTGAAATAGGCACCATGTTTTTTTTTTTTAATCATATCACCCCGAGCAAGGTGGTAACGCCACTGATCTGCAGTGGGGTACATAGGAGTGAAAAGATTGGAAAGAGAAAACTGGAAACCACATCCTAGACAGGAAACAAGGGATGAGCCTCTTTACCTGTTCAATAGATGTGGGTGGAGTGTGAACTGGGCGATAGTTTAGTCTATCTAATCCAATTAAATGAATGACTGTTCTCCAATGTACCTCTAAATTCTTGATATCTTAAAAAAGAAAAAAAAACCATCTTTTGACATGATAAACAGTTCAAACGCTTCAATTACTTCTTATTGGAGAATGTTCTATTGCATGTGAAAAGCTCAAAATGCTTCAGTGATAATCAGGAGGAGCGATATCAGGTGAATATAAAGGATGAGGCAAAATTTCATAACTCAGGCTATTCAGCTTCTGGACAGATCATTGAGAAGTGTGCTGCTGTGTGTTACCGTGCAACAAAGTTGGACCATTCCTACTCACAAATATAAGTTTTATTTTCAATTTTTTATGCATACAATCAATTTCTCTTGAATAAAAGTTTGCTGTTATTGTTTTCCCTTGAGGCAAAAATTAATGGTGGTCTTTGAAAGGCAGCCATACAGTAACTTAACTTTTTAGGAAGCAATTGGTTTTTCGTATTGCTTTGGTGATTCACTTGCATCTAACTACTGACTTACTCTCTTACAGTTGTCAAAGAATATCCATTTTTCATCGCATGTAATGATTCTATGCAAAACTAGTTCTTTTTCCCCAGTTTGTACTCGTACAGTAAAATTACTCAACATTGTTTCATTGCAATCATTTTCATTGAGTTTATAAGTAACAATATCTTGAAAGATAAATTATCCGAAAAGAAAGACGAGTAAGTCAAAATTTATATATATATATATATATATATATATAAAAGCAGTTACTTTGTTAGACAACTGGAACAACACTCAACCAAAAAAATGTCATTTCATATACAACAACCTAATATTTTCCTTCTCTCTTTTTCTCAATTGAAATATTCTCAGTCAGAACAACATCCAAGGATTTGAGTAAAGAATTTAATTTCTTTAAAAAGTACCAAATTGTAGGATTCTTGTGTTTATTTTTGCATTTGTTTCTGATCACTGACTAAATCATGTCAAGAGAAAGAGTGAAATTTTTAAGTGTTGAACTCAGGGTCACGAAGTTCCTATTCCAGCAAAAGGAGTGGATGATGTAAGTATTTGGGGACGAGATTCTATCATATTCAACTATGAAGAAGTTGTGTGTTAACTTCAAGAGATTTTGAGATAAAAGATACATGCCGCCATAGGCTATCAACAGTGTCGAGTCCTGAAATTGTTTATCCTGTTCATGACCAAATTCTGGCAAATTTCAGGAGGAAAAAAAAAACAGACTGTAGAGATATGCAGGGAATGTATTGGGTTTATAAGTCATGAACAGTTGGATATGCAGGAACTATCAGCCATTTAAATACGAAAATGTTTGAAGGCCAAGCAGAAGCATTTTCAGAAAATACAGAGATGTCATTTAAGATGGTTCTACAAATATGATCTGGAAACCAAAACAAGCAATGAATTTACTGAAATTCTCCAGCCCGAACTGTTGCCTTGGATATCTCCAAAGCATTCGACAGGGTCTGCAAACTGTGGAGCTTCGGTATAACTGGACATCTGTTTGACCTCATCCAGTCATTCCTTTCTAATTGCACATCGAAGGTAGTATTAGATGAGCATGCCTCCCAAAACTACCATACGAACGCGGACGTCCCTCAAGGTTCTATCCTAGGTCCCACGCTCTTTCTGATCTATATTAATGATCTCCCCGATGCCATTAGATCCCAAGTAGGCATGTACGCCGATGGCACCACAATCTACTCTCGCCTTTATCAAAAACCCAGTGTGGGCGACAAAGCGAACCTCGCTGCCGAGCTTGAAAAGGACCTCCAATCCGTAGTGGCCTGGGGGTAGGAAATGGCTAGTAAATTTCAATGCTTCTAAAACGAAGCTGTTATCAACTAACCACCATAGACAATCGTATCTACCTCCCATTAGCATGGAACAGGCTTGCTTCCCAGAGAGTAAAACACTATGCCTCCTTGGCCTGATACTTTCGGCAGACTTCAAATGGAATGACTATATTGAATCCATTGCCAAATCCACCACTATGAAAGTCGTCTCTCTGTGCAGGGCCCAGAAGTTTTTCCCGCCTGAATCTATCCTACACATATACAAATCTACCATCCGCCCATGTATTGAATACTGCTGCCACATCTGGTCGGGTGCCCCTGCTACTCTCCTTGAGCTTCTTGACAAAATACAAAGTAGAATCTGTAACGTGGTTGATTCTGACTTGGCAGTCCGGCTGCAACCACTCTCTCAACGGCGTGATGTGGCTTCCCTGTGCCTCTTCTACAAATACTTTCATGGCTTCTGCTCTGATGAATTTAGATCATTGGTGCCGCCTAGGCACGAATTTACACGAGATACTAGATTAGCAACTAGGTCCCACCCTTTTACAGTTAAACAGATAAGATGTAACTGTAATTTCTACTCCAACAGCTTCTTTTCTTGCACTTCCCGCCTGTGGAATTCCCTTCCACATGTCTGCTTTCCCGACAGCTACAATCTCCAGGTGTTTAAATGTAGGGTCAATAGACACCTATCACACTTCCAATTATTCTCCCAACACTCTCAACATCTACCCAACCCTCATTCTCGGTGTCCTTACCCACCTTCTGACATTTCCTATATTTAACCATCCTTTCTCCACTCTATGTAGCCCTCTGCGCAATAGTAGCAGTGAAATGCCTTGCTTGGGGTGAAACGCTTACAAAACAAAACAAAAAAAAAAAATAATGTGCAGTACTTATTTGAAAGTGCTCAGTATCAATGATAGAGTTGACATATGCATATAGATAGGTGTGAGTTTGTGACCCTGGGTTTCACGCTTTTGCGATCGTTAGAAAAACTGATTAAATTTTTTTTAAAGAATTGGCTATATGTAAAGCTGTGTATATTGGTGTATTTTTGTGGAAGTGGGAGGAAAATGTTTCATTGTGACAGACAGACATATATACACATTTGTACACAATTTATACCAAACAGAAAAAAAAAGGGAACCACTGATACCATCATCCTATCAATTATTCTCTAGTTCAAACCACCAGCATAATAATTGCATTTATTGTTATTACCCCACCATTACTAATCACTACTACCACTTTACAATAACTATTTGCTACTACAACTTATTATCATCAAATATTACTATTACTGTATTACTCCGCAATCATCATTAGCATAGATTACTCCTCTCTTCTGCTGTAAAATTAATATCACCACATAAAAACTAACAAGCATTACAAATTAGAATTTGTACCATTTAAATATGTGCAACCACAAAAACTAATAACTGACTTTAAAATAAAAAATAACAGTACAGCCTTAAATAATAAAAAATAATAGCAATTTTTATCTATCATAGCTTCACACAGACCCCATCATACGTACATACGAGAAATCAACAACTGTCCGCAATGGCACACACACACATATATATATATATATATATATATACACACACACACCAAGCTTCATACGGTTCACATATATGGGCGAGCGCATGTGTGTCTTTGCGCACATCAAATTTTCCTCCAACTTCCGCAAAAATACACCATTATATAGCCAATTCCTTAAAAAATTCAATCAGTTTCTTTGACTATCACAAGAACATGAAATCCAGGGTCACAAACTCATATATATATATATATATATATATATATATATACATACACACACACAAATACACAATGGTCTTCATTATAATAGAGAATATATATATATATATATATATATATATATAGATATATATAGATATAGATATTTCATTACTCGACAACATTTATTGCAAAAAATAAGCCACTGTTAAAGAGGAAACACGCGGCAAAAGGTTTAATAACTGGTAGTAAAGTGAGCTGCACTGCCTTGCTATTGTCTCTCCCCATGAGTGTGACAGGAAGGATATATATATATATATATATATATATATATTGAATAGGCGTTGCAACCGACATTATAACAAGATAAAAAACCTTTTGAAAATTACTGTTTTCCACAAGCAGTAGTTTATGTATAATATCTTTTTTTTTTTTACTGTGAGGTTGTAAAAAACATCAGGTTGGGAAACTGGCGCAGGGTATCCTCCTTTTAATGAGGGTGAATGTGTCTCTCTTAAGCCGTGGTAGGCAACCCATTTAGTGATCGTATCATGATAAAAACACCCTTGGTAGCTCTGGTGAAGCATCAAGTATTCAGCTACTGACAAGATTTTGAATCTCGGCCGAGGTCGCAGAATGATGATGATATATATTAGTTACGAGGATGCATTTATATACAAAATAATAATGTATAACAAGTTATAATAATGGATTCTACTGAGTCCTACTTGTTACAAAAAAGTTTAATTCAGAAAGTAGTCATAAAAATAAGGAAATTAGAAATAGAATGTTTGGAAGATTGTAGAATGTTCCACAGAATTCAAAAAGTTCTAGAAATATGCAAATTAGGTGTTAGCCCCTATAAAAATAGGTTTTGGGCACAGAACAGTTTGTTGATAGCAGGATGGGTTGACCTCTACAGCTCTGGTTAAGATTCAGGATATTCAGCCAAAAGAATCCCTAAGTTGACAACAAAAAACAAACTTGAAACAGTTGATGAAAGTACCGGTTTTGATTCATGGAATTATACCCAGCCGAATGAATCTCCCTAGCCGATGTCAATCAATAACTTGAAAGAGTTATTAAAAGGATTTGCTGTCATATCAACTCCGGTAAAGATTTGAGGATCCATATCCGTCCAAAAGAATCTCACAGTAAAATCCGAACAACTAAAACCTAAAAGACAACCTTATGGAACTATCTAGGTAAGTACATCTTTTTGCCTCTTTCAGTGACCAAGCCAATAATTAGTCTTTATATACACCTTTAAGGATTTCCAAAAAGTATAGCACTTAACTTCCCTGCCAACTTAAATGGGTAAAGATATTTGACAACTTACCATCCCCTCCTCTCCTCATAACAATTTGCCTTAGCTTCCTTTTCTCTTCTCATAACACTTCACCTGTCAGTAGTAAACTATGTTTCTAATTGAATGCAGAACTGTATATATTTGTAAATATTTTTATCTAATGTTTTGTGAACTAAATATTTGTATTTTAACTGAGTTTTACTCAATCATTTTCATTTTCTCTTATGTTTCAATTAACACACACACACACATATATATATATATATATATATATATATATATATATATAATGTATCGAGGCAGTAAATAATTTTCTAAACATATACTGTTAAATATAAGAGACAATGACTGTCTATTATGTTTAATCATGAGCCGTTTTAAACGCCGTATTTTGTTGTCATTTTGTGCTATCATGCGGTGTGACGCCATAGAACCGCATTGTAAATTTAAGAACGGCGTTTGTTATTTTTGGTAACTATTGCCGTTGCCAAGCGGAGTTTTATGTCAACACAAAATAAAATCGTCAGTGATGGATGTTATTGTATTAACGTCTAAATAACCTCTCTGAAGATGGCTCATGTGAGCCGAAAGCTTAGAAGCAAATTAAAAAATTATTCAAATGTTGGAGAATTTTTGTCTTTATTTTCAACTGAAATTAAAACCAAAATACGATGTTTAGAACGGCTCATGATTAAACATAATAGACATTCATTGTCTCTTATATTTAACAGTATACATATACATACACACACACACACACATATATGTATATGTGTGTGTGTGTATATACACACACGCATTTTCTAAACATATACTGTTAAATATAAGAAACAATGAATGTCTATGTTTAATCATGAGCCGTTCTAAACGTCTTATTTTGGCTTTAATTTCAGCTGAAAATAAAGACAAATTCTCCAACATTCGGATAATTATTTATTGATTTTCTTCTAAGCTTTCGGCTCACATGAGCCATCTTCAGAGAGATTATTTAAACTGAAATATAACATCCACCATCACCGATGATTTTATTTTGTGTTGACATAAAACTCTGCTTGGCAACGGCAATAGTTACCAAAAATAATAAACGCAGTTCTTAAATTTGCGATGCGGTTTTTTGACGTTACACTGCGTGATAGCACAAAATGACAACAAAACCATGTAGTCAAATGCAATGTAATATGTTATTTCCGGTTTTAAAGTTGATTTTATTGAGTGTTGGTTGTTTAGATTTGATGTACATGGCCTCCAATATCTGCAGGTTCCTCTTACTGTGTGTATGAGTATGGATCACCGTATTGTTGACCAAAATCTGTCTGATATTACCTACATGTTTGTTTTTCAGAGAAATGTTTAATTACTCTGATCAGAAAGATGACATGTAAGTCTACGGGAGAGCGTGGTTATAGTGAAACCAAAATATGTACTAGGATTTTTATTAGTATCAGAGATGCAATCTCTGAATGGTCATGTAAATGGTTTTGTTGTCATTTTGCACTATCACGTGGTGTGATGTCATAAAACCGCATCGCAAATTTAAGAACTGTGTTTATTATTTTTGGTAACTATTGCCGTTGCCAAGCAGTGTTTTATGTCAGCACAAAATAAAATCGTCAGTGATGGTGGATGTTATAATATTTCAGTTTAAATAACCTCTCTGAAGATGGCTCATGTGAGCCGAAAGCTTAGAAGAAAATCAATAAATAATTATCCAAATGTTGGAGAATTGTCTTTATTTTCAGCTGAAATTAAAGCAAAAATAAGATGTTTAGAACGGCTCATGATTAAACATAATAGACATTTATTGTCTCTTATATTTAACAGCATATGTTTAGAAAATTACTTGCTGCCTCGATACACTATATATATATATATATATATATATATATATTATGAAGGCTAGAGATGACAACACTTGTAATATTGTAAACATGGCAACAAAAATGAGAACAACAGTCCAAATAATGTAAATACTACTTTAGATAAGGAGCATAGATAAATATTACTGATATTTGACTGTATATTTCCTGCAGCTTATTTTTATTTGCTTTTATTTTTCAAATTTAGTAAGAGTAGTAAAGGAAAAAACTTTAAATTGTTAGATTATATTCTTTATCTGATTGACTTCCTAACCCTACAGAGGTGGAGCAAAAGGGAAAGAGAGAGAGAGAGAGAGAGAAAGAAAAAAAAACGTTTTCAAGCTTGTTCCCCAACTTGACTATAAACTTGATCTGCATATATTCCTTTCCTATATATATATATATATATATATATATATATTAGTATATACACTACTGGCCATAGTTATTAGGCCACCCCAGTTTTTTTTTTGTATAAATTATGTATTTCATACTATTTTTAGTATTTATTGTCAAATGAAAATATAATGGATTTTTTGTTATTATTACTTAACAAAATTTTACAAGGTAAGGAAGCAAAGATGAACTTGTCTTAATCATCCTAAATTTTCTTTAGTCTTTCATTGATGAAACTGCAATATAGGTAATTAAATATTTATAAATTCATTTGATGCACATTTTATTGCACAATATTAACAAATGGACCATTTTATTTTCATTTACAATTATTCACTTGGCAATAAATACTAAAAAATAGTATGAAATACATAATTTTTTTTTTTTTAAACACTGAGGTGACCTAATAATTATGGCCGGTAATGTATATCTACAGGAAATTCCAAAGTTAATCTTTATTTAATAAATGGGAATAGACTTCTTGTACAACTGCTTGTGTCTAGGGATATCATCTAGTTCTTTTTTTATTTAGTACTGTTTAGTTATTTCTTGCCCAAGTACAGACTGCACAACACAGAACTCACAACCACTATGTCACCAAATTCACAAATCAACATTTTTACCCACTAGGCTATTGTCCCATAGGACAATTGCTGGAGTAAATTTAGAGCTTTAAGACTTCACTGCTGATTATGCTGAGCACCCAGACATGGTGTGATGGTTAGAAAGCTTGCCTTGCTACCACCTATTACAACCGAGTAGTGAGTTCACTCCTCACTGGATATTCTATATCTTTGGCCTCTAAGCAGTGCTTAGAAAACAACAACTGTCCAAAGTTTTTTTGATCACTAATGCAAGGTTTTTTTGTTTTTTTTTTTTGGATCACAGATGCGGCCCGGGTTTTATTTTGATTGCTGATGCTGTTTGACTTGCAGTTATTTATCTTTGGCTCTGATTTTGCTATCTTTGTACAAATTACTGGAAAATTTAAAACTAATGGCACAATCAATTTGTTTTTATTTCTTCAAATAAAAGCAGCTATATATTGTTTGTTTACAACATGAATCAGTGTTGCACTATTGTTTAAAACCTATATTAACATTTAACTTAAGTGAAAATTTTGTTAATCTGAAAAAAAAAAAAAAAAAATAAATAAATAAATAAATAAAAATCTGAGGTATTAATGATCTAAAAAACAATGTTTCTGTTAGTCTATATTTCTGGGATGAGGTAGTATTTACAGTATTTACATTATTCGGACTATTGTCCGAATCTTTGTCGCCATTTGTATGACGTTTCAGCTGTTGTATGCTCCGGCCTTCTTCAGGTGCTAGGATTTTTTTAACCGAACCCTTTATTACAATCACTGGGACATATCATCCTCATTGCTTGCATAAAGCCTCTATTGGAAGTAACTTGCAGGGTTAGAGGAAGATAACTCATGACCTCCAATCAAGGATTTACATAAGAAATGAGGATGATATACCCCAGTGATTATAATAAAGGGTTCGGTTAAAAAAATCCTAGCACCTGAAGAAGGCCGGAGCATACAACAGCTGAGATGTCATACAAATGGCGACAAAGATGAGGACAATAGTCCGAATAATGTAAATACTGTAAATACTACCTCATCCCAGAAATAAAGGGTTCGGTTCGAAATTCCTAGCACCTGAAGAAGGCCCGAGCGTACAATGGCGACAAAGATGAGGACAGTCTGAATAATATAAATACTGCAACAATGTTTTTCATACAAAATATTCATAGTTTAGTAAAATGTATTGTGGACAAATCAATTCAAATTTGAACTATTTAATATTAAGAGGAAATTGGAGAAAAACTGAAAAATAAATACACTGTAGTTACTGAAATTTTATCTTTAGTAAAAAAAAAAAAAAAAGTATTCAATCATTTTCGATTTGATAACATTTACTCAACTAAAGTAAAACAGTTTGAGAAATGCATGTTCCTATATTTTCTCTCCTTAACAATGGCTAAATAGGAGGTCTGAATAAGTTCTTTAGCCTTAGTTGACAACTCATCTAGAAGGATGTATGTAAATTCCAGAATTATGGAGAAAGCAATGGGAACTCACCTGTCTATTTTCTCTAAAAAGTCATGGAAATTTACATTTAATAAAGGAAAAGAACCTGTGGAAAGACATGATCACTTTGAAAGTAGACCTTGGAGGAGGAAATCACTTGTCTACGTTTTCTAAGTCATGGCAATTCACAGATAAGAAAAAGAACTTGCATGAATATGATCACTTTGAATTAAGGCAGCAATAGGTAACCACTCGACAATATTTGTCATGAGGTCATGACAATTTACAAATCATACAGGGAAGCTTTTCCATATGTTGTAAAAGGACATGGAATTTAAGAATATTTGCTGTGTCACTATTTGTAATCATTAGAATAGGTATAGGCAATATTTATTTCATAAATCCTATTTGTAGTTTGACAAGTTATGTTTGAGCAATGAGTGGGTCAATGTTACCAAGTCATATTTGGCATGACTAATTGGGGGAGGGGGAAAAAAAAAGAAGCTTCTGTAGATTATCTCTCTCATTCACCAGGCATCATTAGTTTAGACCTTGTTGGTATACTTAAAAGATAAGATCTAGGATACAAAACCAGTAACAATCACTGAAATAAAAATTTCCATCTATAGTTAGAGTGAAGCCTAATATCTATCAAAATTTTGATTGCTACCTGTGATTCCATTGCACAATCACCAATCTCTGGAACATTAATGTTAACTACAGGTCAGAATCAAAGAGTCATTGTAAACTCTACAGTAAATTCATTAGCTGATATCATAGTGTGTGTTTTGCCAGGGTTACATACAGTTTTGAATTCAGTGTTGTTCTCCTAGACTGGATGTCAACCAAGGCTGAAAAGCCCACTCTGCTCTGTTATTTGTTCTTCTAGAATGGTTACTGTGTAGTGAATTTGTATTCAGTTTCCTTTTCCTAGACTGGTTGTCACCTAAGGCTATAAGACCCAGTCTGTCCTATTTACTCATAACTTTGAAGTGCCATTTTTTTCTTACCAAATTACTTTTGATATATTTGAAGATTATCCTCAGAGGTGAATTACAAAAGACACATTTTAACTGTGATCATACTGTCAATGTATCTATAGGATATTTATTAACAAAACAAGCATCTTTCTCTGACACACAGACACAGAGAGAGAGAGAGAGAGTGTGTGTGAAAAATTGGTATAAATGCAAAATTATATTAAATGTTTGTTAAATGCACTTCAAAAAAAGTTGCTACACTCATAAATTTTGTTACGTGTTGGTTAGTTGGTTTCTTTTAATAGACAACCTTGAGAATTTGAAGTTTTTGTTTTGTTTTTGTAGTGTAGTGTATTTTCCTGTATTGACACGTTTAAAAATAAAGAGACCATAAAGTTTTGCAAGAGGAAATAAATCTAACTTACAATGCGGGTTCTAATGGTAAAAATTAAATTGCCCTATAAGTTTTTCATGTTTATTTCAAAATCAATTTTATATGGCTCTGAAGGCATAATTGTATTAATCACCAGTTTTTTTTAATATATAAAATCTGCTGAAAATTTCCCACAATTCACTGAGGTTTCGCCATTCATTATTACAATATCTTTCTTTTTAATATTTATGTGTACTATATAAAGGAGTAATGTATTATGGATCCAATCAAGTGAATTCCAGTTGAGATTACATTCACTTATGTGCTAAGACATTTGTCAAAGATATGAATCCATCTCTCCCCCACCAAGTTATCTAAACTTATTTATAAATGGAACTTTGTGTGTGTGTCTCCGTTATCTATAGACTCCGAAACGGCTGAACCGATTTTCTTGAAAATTTACACAGTTGTACTATAAGTGTCTGCGAGTGTTCTTAGCTAGGTTTTGTGTTGAGGTACCTCCAATAAATATCGAAAATTGATAATCGAAAAAAATCGGGTTATAGAAGGAGTGGTCAGATTTTAATCAAATTTGATACACTCATAGACAAAGACATAAGAAACGATATTCAGAAGTTTCAAGGTTGCAGTTCTTACAATAGTGCAGAAAATTGATTTTATATATATATATATATATATATATATAAAAGGCAATATGTTTGGGTGTGTGTCTGTTTATATGTCCTTTATACAAATCCACCATTTTTATCAGATTCTCACCAAACTTCACGCCCAAAGAGTCTCTCTCACACACACAAAGTTCCATTCATAAATAAGTTTAGAGAGCTCCAGGATTAGTTTTAAAGCTTTCTTTACACCCGAGCAACGCTGGGCTATACTGCTAGTGGGTAAATAAAACATACTGGGTTCTGTAGCCTTGGGTGACAACTGGTTTTGAAGGAAAACTGAATTCAAACCAGCCTGGAGAGAGCTGGGCTTTGTCAGGATATCTTGAAACAACACTTTTACTGCAGCAGCAGTACATGTGATGCCCCTACAACCCTAATGGATCATGGGATTCGTGATATACTACAGGCAAAAGGTGTGGGGGCCACCCTGCATTTCTTTACTTAAAAAAAAATTTTTTTTTTTTTTAATTAAAAAGAAAATTTTGATAACTACAGTATTTAGTATTTGTCTATATTTCTAAAATGAGGTAGTATTTACATTATTCAGGCTACTGGCAACAAAGATGAGGACAACAGTCCGAATAATGTAAATACTATACTGTGTATTTGCTTTTATTTTTATGTCTTTCCTCAGGTTTTTCTTACTACCCAAAAAGTTCATATTTCAATTTGTATATCCACAATATATTCAGCTAAATTATGAATATTTTGTAGGAGAAACATATTTTGTTTTTCACCATTAAACCCTTAGTAGACTTTTCAAGATTACCAACATTTTCACCTAGGTTAAATGTTTAATACAAGTTTTAAATGTTAACTCACTGACAAATGTCAGAAACAAAACATATATAGCTATCTGGAGAAAAAAAAGAAAATTGTACCATAATGGTTTTTAATTTAAAGTAATGTGCGTTGTGGCGCAGTGGATATTGACTTGGAACGAGAAATCGGGGGAGCTGAGTTCGAATTCCAGTTGAATTCCTTGCATTCACTTACGCGCAAATACCCTTGGGAAAGGTATTAATCCGTCTATTCCTTCCAGTTATGTGTTAAATAACAGGACAGCTTGGGTTCTATAGCCTTGGCTGGCAACCAGTCTACCGCAGAAAGCAATAGCAACCTATTGCGGGATAATATTCTGCCCAGTCGGTCATGTCTTGAAAGACACATGATCGCCCAAGCGTGTATCACGTATGGTACTTAACTGACTGAGTTTGTATAAAATAACAAAAAATCAAAGCAGCTAAACATTGAGATGGGGGCACAAATTGGAATTTTATTCAAAGAAGGCTACTCTTAAAGAAATTGCCAAAAAGTTGAAGATCTCTAGACATAGGGAGCAATATTCATCGAGGGAGGTGGGGGGCACCAAAAGTAAAAACTACTGCTGAAGATCAGCACTTGATTATCAAGAACAAAAGAAATAGAAGGAAACTTTTTCCAGAGTTGACAGCTGAACTTAATTCTTCTCCACAACAACCAGTGAAAATCAACTTAGATTAGCAAGGCTGAGGGGGGGTCTCATAATCATGAAGAAACCCCAATCAGGGAAGGTGAATAAACAGAAAAGATAATTGGTAAAATGCATAATCATTGGACATTGAAAGAATGCTAAAATGTACTGTGGACAGAGAGTCCAAATTTGAACTTTTTACTAGTAAGTTAGTCAAGTGCCATATGTGATACACACTTGGGCAAACATCTCAAATGACATATGACTAACTGGGTAGAACTGTAGTTACTGGAATTTTATCTTAGAAAAATATAATTTTAAGGTGTTTTGAAGAAATGGCCCAAACTTTCTGCCAGCAGTATAAATACATATTAGTGTGAACATAAGTATCAACACTGTATCATGACTATCAGTTTCGCATTTCAAGTGGTCTTCAGTCTAACTTTGGTTTGTAGATTACTTGAGGCATGAAACTGACAGTTACAATGCAGTGTTCATTGCAATGACCACACTGATATTATCCACTTTATAACTATAGAAAATTCTAAACTATGTATCTTACTATATACACTTTTAATGTCTACATGGGTTCAAGAAGACATTACAGATTTTAAAAACAGCATAATTTTCATCTGGTAGTCTTGATTGAGTTTTTAAGAAAAAAAAAGAACATTGCTTAAAGACAGACACACATCCACTAACTAAATATAATGTATATAGTAATAAAAAATAATATCAAATAATAAATAAAATTTGAATGTGTGTGTGCGTGTGACTGCTGAATTTGCCCTAAGAATACCAGTAGCAAAACTTTTTTTAACATTATATATGTCATTCATCATAGTTGAGTGCTCTCATATCAGTTACTATTACTTGTAAGTGATATTTAATCTCTGAATAGGAGGAGGAGGAGGAGTACCAAAAAATTGGCTTTCCAATGACAAGTAAATAGGAATGTATTTTATTTGGACTGTGCCATATAAAGGGTTTTCAGTCATAATCTCAGTTTTTGGCATCATTAAACCTCTGAAAGGGTTTGTGGAATAGCTCTCAATACAACCCACTTAAATTATAACAAAATGAAACAGCTTAGGATTTTTTTTTGTTTTAATCTCAGCCAAAACCTTCATTATTTCTAGTTTTCTTTTGCCTTTTTTTATTGAGAACAAAAAATAAAGAATTTATGGCTTATTTTAAAAGTTTCAATTAAATACCATTATTTAAAACAAGAATTTATTCATAATTGTCTTTAATATTTCAGTCATTTTAATCCTGACAGCAAAAAGCTTATCCATCTAAAGCTATAGAGAAACATTTTTTTTTTGTTTATTACCCAAGCAGATAATAGACATTGTATTAAAAAAGAATTGCTACTAAGTTGACAAAAAAAATAAAAAAACTTCCTATTTTAACATCTACTTTACAGTCAAATAACATTAATCCTAAAGCTGTTTCTGTCGATCTCATGTTGTAGTTACTTTTAATACTGTCCTTTCAAATCTGAGAAAAATATTTATTCAAATGACAATGGAAGTTTTTTTTAAACAAATTGGACAATCTCATGGCTATATTTCTTTCATAATAAAATTATACATGCATGGATGATAACTTAGTTCATGAGTATAACCATTGTGCTACTAAGTTACATTTGAGTTTTGTTTAACAGCATATCAACTTCTGTAGGTTATTAAATGCCAAAAAAGAGTGGGGTTTTAAGGTAATTTCTTTTAATGTTTGGTTATAGTGAGAAGGTTGATTTAGTCAGATACTGATGAAAAAAATTAAAAAAAAAAAAAAAAAATTTAGAAAACTGAAGATGTTTTCTGTATTCAAAAATGTATTACCGGAAATAATTTTTTTTCTTTCAAAAATATATTGTTGGTAATATCTTTCCTTCAAAAATGTATATTTTTCTATAAAAGTCTATTTTACACACTTTCATAGTGTTTTGACACCATTTTGGGGCGATTAACTATTTGCCCATACCTGGGACCTTAAAAGGTGCTACCACTCCAGGTCAGGGTGGACCTGGAAGCAACAGTAATTAAGAGGTGGTTCCATGCTCCTCACAACCTCCCAATCAGAGGCCTTGCAGCTGGATGCAGTTTACTGTCATACTCAGGACTTCAGGTACATTCATCATCCACAGACCTCACCTGTGGTTTATATTGCAACTGTTCTGAGCATACTTCAGTTATAGATTCTGAGAGTGTGCACAACTAACCTGGCATGATAAAAATGTTTTGACAAAGGCCAGTACACACAAACACTCGATCATGATGACCTGTAACCGTGTGCTAGCACAATCATCAATGGCTCCCAAACAGTCCCATCTACCCAATTTCACTCAAAAGGCATGAGTAAACCCATGTTATGGTTTTGAGGAATTTTCTAAAGGTGTTATAGACTGGGATTGCCCCCAAGTAGTCACCTTCCTGACAAATCGACCATGGTGAAATTTAATAGATAGCACTGCCTGGAATGAGTAATTGGAAAGTCGAGTTTGTTACAGTCACTTTTGTATAAATATTCTTGGTAAAGATATGCCATCTCTTCTCCCCACTAGCTATAGATTAAATAGTAGAGCAGACTAGTCTCTTCAATCTTGGCTGAGAGATAGAAAAAGACAGACAGAGATAGAAAAAGACAGACAGAGATAGAAAAAGACAGACAGAGATAGAAAAAGACAGACAGAGATAGAAAAAGACAGACAGAGATAGAAAAAGACAGACAGAGATAGAAAAAGACAGACAGAGATAGAAAAAGACAGACAGAGATAGAAAAAGACAGACAGAGATAGAAAAAGACAGACAGAGATAGAAAAAGACAGACAGAGATAGAAAAAGACAGACAGAGATAGAAAAAGACAGACAGAGATAGAAAAAGACAGACAGAGATAGAAAAAGACAGACAGAGATAGAAAAAGACAGACAGAGATAGAAAAAGACAGACAGAGATAGAAAAAGACAGACAGAGATAGAAAAAGACAGACAGAGATAGAAAAAGACAGACAGAGATAGAAAAAGACAGACAGAGATAGAAAAAGACAGACAGAGATAGAAAAAGACAGACAGAGATAGAAAAAGACAGACAGAGATAGAAAAAGACAGACAGAGATAGAAAAAGACAGACAGAGATAGAAAAAGACAGACAGAGATAGAAAAAGACAGACAGAGATAGAAAAAGACAGACAGAGATAGAAAAAGACAGACAGAGATAGAAAAAGACAGACAGAGATAGAAAAAGACAGACAGAGATAGAAAAAGACAGACAGAGATAGAAAAAGACAGACAGAGATAGAAAAAGACAGACAGAGATAGAAAAAGACAACTCTGAATTACAAAAACCTGAACCTGAAGTTATCACCAATCATCTTGAGCATACTCATCACTGGATTATGGTATTAGTTCAGAAAGTGCTATTTAAGTCATAGAACTGTCTATAACAATAACCTCTGAACAACAGGTACATTTTTTACATGCAAAAATATGAATAGACAGCCATCACACACACACACACATATATATATATATATATATATACACACACACACACACACACACACACACACACACATATACACAATGTTACTGCAGTTTCACCTCTTGGATCTTCAGGCTGGTTTTCTTATCACACCTTATGCCACCACTTATCTAAATATACCAACTATGTCAAGTTTTGTCTTGCTAAAAAAAATTTACATAGCGTTATGTTTTTAATATGACAAAAAAGTTATGGAACCTTCTTGTTGTCTCCCAGCATGGACTCCCTTGAATGGTCCAGGGGAGATAACTTGACCATTTTTATGGTGGTTCTAATAGCCAATTTTCTTATTTAATTTTAAATTCCTGGCTGCCATTGTGCAGATAGGAACTTTCACACATATCTATATCTGGTCTCTTCTGTAGAAAAGACTGGGTAGGAGGTCTTTGTACATTATTATTGCTAAAAATGGAAAACAGAGATTGGTAATTTAAAAAAGTCCTCACACCTGGAAAATTAGCAACTGGGCACAATATTTTCAACTCAACACTAACTTTATACTTATTGTAAAAAATATTTTTTTATACATGATGGCTGCATATTGTAAGCACTTATTTTACCAGCATTAACCATTAACTTTGAGAATAAGTTTTTAAAAGAAAGTGATATTTTTGAAAACATATACAAGACTTTTTTTTTTTTAAACATAAAGGCATTAACTGGAACTAGTTTCTATTATGAGCTTAAAATAAATATCATGGCATCTATTGAACATTTTTTTTTTACTGCCTGCTTTGGATACACAAATAGCATTTTCTTTCAACAAGACTTCTTGAAACATTTAAACATTTTTTTATGGCATTTAAATTAGTTTAGAAATCTTAACTTGCTGAATGTTAGCCATTTGCTGTAGTCATGATATTGGTAGGGCTTATTAAGTCAACTTAATTAAAAAAAATTTTTTTTGAGTTTTAGTAATGGTAAGAAGAGTGTGAGTGTGTGTGTGTGATAGACTGTCCCATCATTTCTGGCATATGAGGATCCAATAACCTCATTCAGTCTATGTTTGTATTGTATGTGACACTTCAGTCCTGCTACCAGCCTGCATACAAGTCCACATTGTGCAACAGCAAAAATATTAGGCTATAGCAATATTTGCAATTGTCTTCTGTCTCTTAGCAGTCAATACGACCGATTTCAAACTTTCTGTTACCACTTTGGTGACAATATCTCCAGTTATTTCCATCCAAGGCAACTCTTTCATAGTTAATATGAGGCACATTGACAACTGAGGTTACTCTTTATCTTGTCTTTATATCTGAGCCATGTAAGTTCCTATCTACACAGTGACAACCAGAGATTAGAAAATAAAGAAATATCTATTTTTTTTTTTAATGGATACTTGTATTTGAGTAGATACTGTTTTTTATAATTAAACAATTTATTTACATCAACTAGCCTGAATAATTGAGAAATCTTGTTAGGAAAATATGCATCATTTGGCTGGATTCGAACCTGCATCCCCTAGGGGAAAATTGTCATTAGATTTGATGTGTCTTGTAGGACTCACAGTTAAACAAAGCCTGAAAAGTGCTTTTTAAACACCTTTTTTCTTTGATTTTTCGAAATTTTAAAAATGTTTAAACAAATAAATTAATATGTCAAAGTTAATCCATTTCGTAAATAAATTGTCTTTACTTGTATTAGTAAATGAAAACAGAGCAGATATGAATATTTCGAAAAAAATCAGTAAAATGTGTCTTTAGTAGCACTATTCGGGCTTTGCCTGAAGAGACCAGTGTGGTCAAAACCTAGGTAGCAAGTAAGTGGTGTATGCTTTGTTCTATGACATGTCTTTGGCTGTATATATTCAGTTCTTTTGATTGTGCATCGAGCACTTTTTCTAATCTACCGTCTGCTGATCCAACGAGCACTGTTTTACAGTTGTAACATAGATTTAATAGGCTGGTTAATGAAATTCGAAGAATAAAAAGACAAAATAACAATATTGGCAATAAGATTGAGAATATTTATAATACATTAGTATTTTGATGAAATTGCAGCATGAAGAGAAAGATTTTAAAGTAAAAATTTTCAGACACATCTATGTCCTTTTTCAAGAAGATGAATAAAAAAAAAAGTTTAGAATTTGAGTTTTGTTTAATGGCATATCAACCTCTGTGGATTATTTAATGCCAAAAAGGTGGGGTTTTAAAATATTTTTTAATCTTTAGAGAAGGTTGATTTAGTAAGATTTTGATGAAAATTTTACTTTTTTTTTTATTTTACTTTAGAAAACTAAAAATGTCTTCTAGTTTTGTACTCAAAAATGTATTATGGCAATTTTTCCTTCTAAAAATGTATATCTCTATAAATAAAAATGTAATTGTCCGTTTGTTACCATATGCTAATCTAGAAAATGGCTGCACCAATTGTTTTGAAATTTTAATATAGCATTTTAATCGAATACAAGCGTGTTCTTATATACCGTATATTAAAAAATATTACAATATTAAAATATATATATTTTGCAAAGTCGATTAGAGCTGAACCAAAAAAAACCTTTCATTTTCAATATGGACACCTTAACAGACAACTTTGTTATTTCATAAAAAACATTGGAAAATTCAAGGTAAACAAAGCATTTCTTCTTATCTCTATTTTGGCAGAGGGTAAACAGGAGAAATTCCTTCCCTTTTAAAAAAAAAGTTTTCTATTCATTTTTTTCAAAATCCCATTTATTTGATTGGTTTAATTTCTTCTTTATTTTTTTTTTAACCTATGATAACAGACTCTCCAATAGTTTTGAAATTTTACTATAATATTTAAATCGAATAAGGGTGTGTTTTATATACCTTGTATTAAAAAATATTACAATATTAAAAAAAATAAATATTTTGCAAAGTTGATTAGAGCTGATGAGAGAAAAAAAAAAACTTTCATTTTCAATATGGATGACTTTACAGACAACTTTATTTCATAGAAAACATATGAAAATTCCAAATTGAAGGTAAACAAAGCATTTCTTATTTCTATTTTGGCTGAGGTAAACAGGAGAAATTCCTTGCCTTTAAAAAAATAAATTTCCAACAAATTATTATCAACATCCCATTAAAAAAAATTTCGTATTCATTTTCTTTCAAAGAGTTATTATCGACATCCCATTTAAAAAAAAAAAATTCCTATTCATTTTCTTTCAAAGAATTATTATCGATATCCCATTTATTTCATTGGTTTAGTATATAAATTTCTTTTTTTTTTTTTAACCTAAGCTTTTTTTTTTTATTATTTCTATTTTGGTGGGCGTAAACAGAAGAAATTCTTTCTCTTTAAAAAAAAAAAAAAAAGAATTTCTATTCATTTTTTTTTTTTTTTTTCCAAACAAATTATTGATATCCCATTTATTTCGATGGTTTACTAAATACTTTTTTTTGTTTTTAACCTAAGCCATTTTTTAATTCTTATTTGTTGGGCCTAAATGACAGACTCTTTAAAAACTTTTTTTTTTCAATGAATTATTGATAAATTGATTACTAAACTTTCATGTAAAAAAAAAAAAAAAAAATTATTCCAAAAAGTTTATTAATTTAACATTTTTCTTGGGGTGCTCACTGTCATACACGTTCATAGTAAAATCAAGCCCCCCATTTTTTTTTGCTTTTGTTAAGCATCAAGAGTTAAGTCACCTTTTGTGTTGTTCTGGCTTTTTTCAAAAATACTTTTTCAAAACAAGAGGAAAAATAAAAACTTTCTCTTGTCCTTTCTATATAGTCAAAAATGAAGAGGGAGGGACTTAAAATTTTGAAATGGTGATTTTAGCCAATTTTTTTTTTTTTTTCAGATTCATAATCTCAATGCAAAAGATTTGCTTCAATTCATAATGATGATGCCTCGCAGAAGGTTAAACTTAGGTCGTCGTACTTGCAAAGTAGAAGTATAACAAGTTATTACAAATCAAAGTGAGGAAGAACAGGCATCAGCAAATAAGGCAAAGAGTGGTTCAGATATGTGCCGAGGAAGCAGCCAGACTTAAGGATGCAAGATTGCGAGCACGGCAATTGCATTCTGCAACTTCAGATCTGCTTTGTTCTCAATAGAATGAAAGTGACAGGCTGAGAATGGCTGAAAGACATCAACGAGAAACAGCAGGTCAATGTCAAACAAGACTCTCTGCAAACCAGACAATCTCCATATCTGCACAGACAATGGAACAACTAAAATATCATGTACTCACAAGTATTGGGAAATTAAATGTGCGCTTTCTCTTTTCTTTTTTTTTTCCATGTAACCAAACTGAGCCACAGCAACGTGTGGCTGGGTACAGCTACTTTTATTTTCATATTCCTACAAAAGTCTACTTTTATACTTTCATAGTGCTTTGACCCCAATTTGGAGGTTAACTATTTGTCTATAATTTGGGACCATAACAGTTGCTTTCACTCTGGGTCAGGGTGGACCTGGGAGCAACAGCAATTAATGCTCCTCACAACCTTCCAATCAGAGGCCTTGCTGCTGGATGCAGTTTAAGGCCATACCCAGGATCTTTGTTTAGAGTGATCCCTGTGGAAACTATGTTCTGAGTGAACAAATCCCTGTTTAATATGATATTCTATTTAAAGCTATATTTCTAACTCCATCTGCCTCTTTCTAAACGAAGGTGCTAAAAACATGCATCTGCTAAATAAGCTCATAGAAATGAATTATAATTCATAACCACTCTGAATGATGTGTTGCGTTTTCTTTTATAAATATCATAACATCCATTGAGCTCTCTATACAGATCTAACACTTAATATTTTATATTAAGTAGATTTTGTTGGATTATTCTTGTCATTCACAGACCTGTCAGTCAGTCAGTCAGTTAAGTGCCATACATGATACACGCTTGGGCGATCATGTCTCGAAAAAGACATGACTGACTGGGTAGAAGATTATCCCGCAGTAAGTTGTCATTGCTTTCTGCGGTAGACTGGTTGCCAACCAAGGCTATAGAACCCAATCTGTCCTGTTATTTAGCCCATAACTGGAAGGAATAGACGGATTAATACCTTTCCCAAGGGTATTTGCGCATAAGTGAATGCGATGAATTCAGCTGGAATTCAAATTCCCCGATTTCTCATTCCGAGCTGATATCCAATGCACCACAACACACATCATTACCTATACATAAAAAAAGCACTTAAAATTGATATTCTATAGTCTAATAATATAGCCAATTCTCACTCAGATGATCTGAAATTTTGACAAAATGTATAAAAAATAAATTTGTGGACTTATCTCAACGAGAATTTATCAGGAAGATGTTTTGGGCATGCCAGTGATAACAAGAATGGGCATTACATTCACCTGACTTGACACTTTGTGATTATTTTCCCTATGGGGCTATGTGAAAGGACAAGTCAATATCTCTCTCTTTCTAGAAGCCTATAGAAAATTAAGCAGAGAATCAATGAGGTGCTCAAAATGTTGAGATGCTACAGCATGTTTGGCAGGACTTGACGTGTCATGTCACAGGTGGTAAACATATTGAAGCTTTGTGAAATAGGTTATAAAATCTACTTCCCTTTAAACATCATTTAAATTCTGATTAATCTTTCCTTGTTCAACATGAAACCTATTTAATATCGCTTGCCTGAAAGGTGTGGTCATTCAGGTATTCATATTCTAAATAATTTTTTTGGTGACACCCAATATAATATATATTTATCTCTCTCTCTCTCACACACAAACACAAAGCAAATACGAAAAGGCAACAAAAATTCTCATAATATATTTTGCATATGAACAGGTCTAAGCAAATATTAAACACGTAAAAACTTAATAGTCTACTAGAAGTATAACCCGGCGTTGCTCGGGTGTAATGAAAGCTTTAAAACTAATCCATGGTCCTGGAGCTCAGACTTTTTGGATGTTGGTATGAAAGGCTAAAAAGCAATAGTTGTTTCCAGTTAAAGTGAAATCGTAGACTGAAAGAAAATGAATGGATGTAAGTCAAATTTTGATTGCTTGGTATCGATATCAAATAAGTTTTTTTCATTGTAAACTGAATATTGAAGGCTAAATAAGTCCTCTGAGTAAATGGTATTGTGGTTGAGACTAAGAACTACAATTATACCTACTTAGAGCCAAACCCAAAGCAAAAACTAAAATAAAAGGGCTGAAAAAAAAAGACATACAGGCAGATAAACAGACACACACAAACATCTTGCCTTATATATATATATATATATATATATATATATATATATATATATAAATAAATCGATTTTCTGCACTATTATAAGAACTGCAACCTTGAAACTTCTGAATTTTGTTTCTTATGTCTTTGTCTATGAGTGTATCAAATTTGATTAAAATCTGACCACACCTATAACCCGATTTTTTCGATTATCGATATTTATCTGTGTAAATTTTCAAGAAAATCAGTTCAGCGTTTCGGAGTCTATCGGTAATGGACACACATACAAAGTTCCATTTATAAATAAGTTTAGATAGATTTAGATTAGAATTTTATAATTTATAAATAGAAAAAGTATATAAAATACATAAACAGTACATAATCTATTTTCTGGTAAGAAAGGTATGCAAAATGTTAACTTCTAAAATTATACCTTGAGTGTACAATGGGTAACAAAATATTCCCTTTCAAGCAACAAATAGTAACTAAATTGTTTTAAATTAGACTACTATGCTGTCAATTATGTTCAGCTTGCAGATATGTGGATTGTTGTGGTTAAATTAGTGTATATATCCATGTATAGAATAACATTTAAATTCCAAAAATTACTCTTAAAAATTGTCTTATACTAAAATTCTAAAAGAAACCTTAAATTCTAAGGGATATTTGCTAACCTCAGCCTTGGTGCAATAACCAATAACGTACATGTAATGATAATAAAAGTAACAAAAGTATTTCTACCTTATATATTACTGGTATAGTTCCATAATAAATTACCTATTCAAAGAATAATTCCATATTAATGAAATCAACTTGTATCCATGCAAACTCGGCTAAGAAAATGTAAACATCAAGTTATGATTTCATTCACAGCAATAGAATGTACTATTATTAGCAGTATTTTAGACTGCTGATGAAGTATAAGTAAATAGCCATTAGTACACCAGGCTGTTTGTTTAGTTATGAGAGAAGAATCAGTATTCACAAGAGATCATATGAAATAAACAAAACAATAGTGTCACTTATAGGGAGACACGTGTAGGGAAAACATATAGAATCAGTTTTATTTTGAATATCTAATGATACAGTAAGTAACAACACTTCAAATAATATTGTTTTATAATAAGCAATCATCTTATGCTACAGATAAAATAAATTCATGAAAAATCTTTTTTTTTGACCTTAGGTTATCTAAAGGCTGCCTTATATGTGGAAATCCACACACACACACACACATATATATAAGATCTCTTCCATCTAGCCTTGGAATTTGCTGAAATTTATTTAGACATTTTGAAAGATGAAATCCACATTATTTTGAACTGTAGAAAATCAGTCTTAATACATGACAATGAACAGGGGATAAAAATTTGGGCTGATAATTTTGATATATCCTTTTCTTTAAATCATATCACCCCGAGCAAGGCGATAACGCCACTGATGTGCAAGAGGCTACGTAAGAGTGAAAAGATTAGAAAAGAGAAGGCCGGAAACCACATCCTAAACAGGGAACAAGGGATGAGCCTCTTCACCTGTTCAATAGATGTGGGTGGAGTGTGAACCAGGGGATATTTTAGTCTATTTACTCCAATTGAGAGAAAAAGAAGAAAAAAAAAGGAAAGGGAGAGAAAAGATTGGAAAAGAGAAAGCCGGGAACCACATCCTAAACAGGGAACAAGGGATGAGCCTCTTCACCTGTTCAATAGACGTGGGTGGAGTGTGAACCAGGCGATAGTTTAGTCTATCTACTCCAATGTCTATGGGATCTTTGGATTCTGCAGAGTCTTCAGACTTAGTTGGATTATTTTTATTGTACAACCTCACTGCGTATGAAGAGATTGATTTAAATATAAGATTTTATAGAGATCATGGACTCCTGATTGTAAATAAATCTACTGGAGGTAAGGTTGATAAACTTAGAAAATTAATCTATAGTGTTTTAAATCTTTTGGTCTTAGTATAGTTATTAATTCTAATACCAAACAAGTTGATCTCTTAAATGTAACATTAAATTTGGTTTTCAATAATTTTCAACCTTACATGATAAACAATGCTAACCCACTTTATATCCACCTTGGCTCTAATCATCCACCGTCTGTAATCCAACATACATCATTCAACTGATGAAGTATTAATCAACACTCCTCTAGTAAAGAAACATTTGAAAAACAAAACAGTTTATGATAAAGTTCTTAGGAATAGTGGGTTTAGATCTTCTGAAATTAGATTTGTAGATTATAGTTGTTCCAGAAAGAAAAGCAAAAACAAAAAGATCATGTGGTACAATCATCAATTTAATCAATTAGCAAGTACTAAATTAGGACAAATTTTTTAATTTAATTGATAAAGGATTATTTTTAAGAAAATGTTTAAGTAAAATTTTCACTTGAAACTCTAATATTTAGTTATAGTTGCACTAATAATTTAAAGAAATTAAATTACATCACAAAATACTGAATTTATATAACAATAATAACCATGATTCTAATGCTGATTTTAATATTTTAATTTGTTACGAAAAAATAACGTATGCAATTTTAAAAATCTCAACCAATGCCCTTTACCTATCTACATGTGCTTACATATAGGGTTACTAAAATTTATATTGGTAGTACAATAAACCAATTAAAAAAAAAAAAAATGATTTTATAATCATCTCTCAATCTTAAGCTAATACAGACAAATGAATATGACTTCATTTTCTAAATATTTTTCGAAGTTAAGAGAGGAGAATAAAATGCCTAAAGCTAAATGGAAAATTCTCAAACAAGATATAATCCCTAGATTGGTGAACAAACCATACTTCCTCTGTCTGCAAGAGAAAATGCAAATTATTAAGGATGTGCGTTGTGGTACAGTGGATATTGGCTCAGAACGTGAAAGTGGGGAGCCGAGTTCAAATTCCAGTTGAATCCATTGCATTCACTTACACACAAATACTTCTGGGAAAGGTATTAATCAGTCTCTTCCCTCCAGTTATGGGTTAAATAGCAGGACAAATTGGGTTCTATAGCCTTGGCTGGCAATCAATCTACTGCAGAAAGCAATGGCAACCTACTGCGAAATAATCTTCTGCCCAGTCAGTCATGTCTCTTTTGGGACCTGATAGCCCAAGCGTGTATCACGTATGGCACTTAACTGACCGAATAACGACTTCTTATTAAATCAAAGATACGAAACTACAGTAAATTGTAAATAAATTAAAGTATTAATTTTACAATCATGCTAAAATCCTCAAACTTACATTTTCTCTTATGTTATACTAGCTGTATAGACCGGCATTGCTTGGTTTTTTTTTTAGTGGTTATGTTAAAATGGTAAGGTCAAAATCTTATTAAAAAAACTCCAGTATAAGGTTGCCGTGATAAGTAAGTCAAAAAAGTGTGAAGTAAGTATTGATTTTTGTTGTATTTGTAAAACAGAATTCATGCTTAGTCAATTTTGCCAATAAACGGGAATGATGTATATACAATTGGAAGAACAGGGACGGGCATTACGGAAGCCTGGATTGTGTGATATGTGGACATTGTGATGCAGAAGTGGATGCATTGTCCCCGAAAAGTCAGAGGGGTTGGCACCTTGTAGAAAACGTGAAATTGTTATGGCATATGATAAGGTAGACGTCACAAAATGACTGGATTTTTGTTGGAATACAACTAAGCACTTTGGAGAAATAAATAATCACAAAATGCAACATTTTTCATTCATTTTTGCCGCACACTGTGTGTCAATCGAAATTTTTATTCACATATCAAGGTATCAGACCTTGATCTACCAGCGACTCGATTTTAGTCGAGTTTGAGTGAAGCGTCTTGGAGAAATGCGTAAAAATGTGCAAAACACCACCCGAAATTACGTTAGTCATTAATTTTTGACAAATGCTGTACATTGATTTGAAAAAATTTTGTGTACATCAAAAAGTTCGGACCTTGATCCACAAGTTATCTGATTTTGGTTGAATTTTCATAAGGCATCTCAGGGGAGAAGGGTTCGTTCCCGTGATTTCTGATGTACCCTGTAAATCGATTCGAAAAAATTTTTGTGTACATGATCGACAAGTGTCCCAATTTGGGTTGAAAGTGAACCAAAGGTTTTGAAGGAGTAGGGTTTATTAGAATGGAGACACAGAAACACAGACATATCCAGTTTATATAAAATACACACACACTGTTAAATATAAGAGACAATGAATGTCTATTATGTTTAATCATGAGCTGTTCTAAATGTATTTTGGCTTTAATTTCAATTGAAAATAAAGACTGAAATTCTTCAACATTTGGATAATTTTTTATTAATTTGGTTCTAAGATTTCGGCTCACATGAGCCATCTTAATGTATTACCATCTTAATAACCACTCGGAAGATGTTGTGTTGAAAAATTTTTGTCTTTATTTTCAACTGAAATTAAAACCAAAATATGATGTTTAGAATGGCACATGATTAAACATAATAGACATTCATTGTCTCTTATATGTTTAGAAATTTATTTGCTGCCTCGATACACTATATATATATATATATATATATATATATATATTTAACATTATATTACTATTTGTGATCTATTCTAGTTATAGGTATTGTATTCAATATTACTGATTATATGGTCAGCCATGTATTAGCTTTTTATATTTATTATTCTTTCTCTTGTACTTACAGAAGTTTTTAATTTAATATTTTTATGCATATGGTTTAATATGTTTCTTATTATAATCTATAATATTAAGTCAGTCTTTATATTACTTTTTAACATATACTTCATTTTACAGTATGAAAAAAAAAACAAACTTTTGTTTGAGATTTCATTTTTTAAAAAAAACGCCACAAAATTTGGATTGCAACATTGTAACTTACTGTTTGTTACACCTCATTTCTGTTCAAATTTGAATTCTAATGTTTAATATTCTTTCAGTGGCTTAAAACTTTCTAAACAACTCATTTGTTTTTTTTTTCTATACTTTCCACTTTGTCTTGGTGTAATTATTTCTTATACTTCTCTCCTTTTGCCTTTTTTTTTCTCTCTATAGTATTTATGCTTTTTTTCTTTTTTTAATCATATCACCCCGAGCAAGGCAGTAACACCACTGATGTGCAGGGGGGCTACGTAATAGTGAAAAGATTGGAAAAGAGAAAGCTGGAAACCACATCTTAAACAGGGAACAAGGGATGAGCCTCTTAACCTGTTCAATAGATGTGGGTTGAGTGTGAACCGGGTGATAGATAGATCTATCTACTCCAATTGAAAAAAAAAAAAAAAATTGTAGTGAAAGTCCAGTCAAAAGATTTCTGCTAAAATCAAAAGAAAAGAATTAAAGAAAACCAATTAAACATGAAAAGCTTAGAATTTAAAATTAAGCAGAAGTAAAAAAAAAAAAAAAAAAAGACTTACTTTAACAATATTTCAAATAAAAGATTCTCAACTCATCACGAGGGTCGTCTTTTGCTTCTACATTGAAGGAGCGATGTTTTATCAAGCAGTTAACGCTTTTTAAAAAATAGTATTTGCTGACTGATTTATCATAAATACTCAGATCTATTTCTATATTGAGCATTGTTTTAAATTAATGTTTTGAATGTTGTTAATATTTTCTTCGTTCCTTATACATTTGGATATCTAAAATTACTAAGTTAAAACTTAGTATAAGTCAAAAATGGCTGAATTCAAAGATTAATGGTCTTTCTTTTTGACTTTTTCTTTCCTCGACTTCTTTTTTTTCCCTTCTTTATTAAACCCTTTTATCTTGCATAGAAAATTTTCCAAAATCAAAGTTAAACGATGCTTCATAAAATAAATTTTTAAATATGTTCATTACTATTATTATAAACTACCTGATGAGGCAATGTTTTTTTTTTTTTGACGTGGACAGTACAGTTGTACTTTTCAATGCTTGCATTGTGCTTTGACAGGGCTATCTCATATCTCCGGGCTGCAGCTATCCACTCTGGACGTGGCTTGTACAAGTGAGATCGAGATGAAATGAAATCCCAATGTCATCGATCAATCAGGAGTTGTGTTGGTGATAAGCCAACACCTTAGATTGGGGTGTTGCAATATTGGAGGACTGCTCACACTGCCATATCATTGTCCAAGGTCCTGTGCGATCATTCACAAGTCTTTTTGCTGTTTTGACAGCTAACTCCACTTGGCCCGTTGGATTGAAGATAGACCACCTATGACACTATGTCTAACAGCCCAGGTTTCTACGAACTGGTGAAAAGAGTGAGCTGCAAAAGTGGGGTCCACCATCAGTGCTAAGCTCCTCTAGTGCTCCATAAGTCTGGAAGATCTTTCTGCAGATAGATATTAGTCTGGAAGCAACTGCTTGTCCCAGCTTAATGAGGTTTAGAATGAGCTGTCCGGTGAGCCTATCTGCGCAAGCAAGGTAGGTTAAGGATCCAAAATAAAAAGCTATCTGCTGAAAGGGCCATTTAGGTGAATGTGTCATAAGGATTGGTTCATGAGGTTGACTTGGGGCAATTCTCAAGCATGTGATGCAGTTAGCCCTGTAGTTGTGTATCGAAGCATTCATACCAGTCCAATAGGCAGACATTAGCTGTGCTTCCATGCTAACTACCCCTTGGTGTGCTGAATGCAGGCAGCATAATTTGCTCTTGCACTGAGAAATAGGTATTACTACCTTCCTGTCAAGTAGTACTAGGCCCTTATCAGTGCTGAGGTGGTGTTGCACCTCACAGTATTGGTGAATTGTTGTCATTTGGCATTTGTTTGGGAAACCTTGCTTCAATTCTTGGCAAAGTGTCTGAGGCTAATAATGCTGAACAAACAGTATAGCTTCCACTTCACTAGGTCTACTGCTGATATGCTCACAAGCATCACCATACACATATATATATATATATATATATATATATCAAGTTAATAAAGAATGAAGAAAACATTCAAAACATTAATTTAAAACTGTGCTCAATATAGAAATAGAGCAATGAATATTTATTATAAGTTATAGTTTAGAACATGTACAAATAATTTACTACAACACTTTTGTAGTAAATTATAATTTGTACATGTTCTAAACCATATATACATCCATACCATACCATACCCTACCCCTAGATAATAATGACGAAGCTCGAGCTGTTGCCCTGGATATCTTGAAAGCATTTGACAGGGTTTGGCATGCTACAGGGCTATGGCATAACTGAACAATTATTCGACCTAATCTAACTGTTCATATCAAATCATGTAATGAAGGTCATATTGAACAGACACGCTTCAAGATCCTATCATACAAATGCCGGTATCCCCAAGGATCTATCCTAGGTCCTATGATTTTTCTGATCATCTACACACACAAAGTGGGCCCATCCCATTTAAAAAAAAAGATGACAAGATATATATTGATGTACCTACTATTGATTATCTTATATTAAGACATAAGGTTGGGGAGGGAAATGAAATATAAAAAAGTGAAAGAACAGGTAGATTAAAACCCACCATTCATGCATTTACTTTTATAAAGAGTGCTCAATACAAAGAGCTTTATGTTGTAATTTTGTTATTAAAATAGTTTATAAAACCATTATATCACTGCACAAAATATTTTCATGTTTCAGATCAATTTTTTTCAGGTGATATTTTAAAATAACTAGTGAAAATGATTTATTTAGAAAATATAAGATGAATTCAGGGTTATTTAAAAAATGAAGTGATGGTAGTTCGAGAATATGCTTATATGTGTGTCAATATTGTTTAATCAAAAATGAGAATGAGGTTGAACTATGAAGCAGCAGATTTGGGTCATGAAAGGAAGCAGAGTAGCCTGGAATCAAAGCATGTCACTTTAATTTTGTCTGGATAAGATACATAGTGGGACCATAAATTATTTAAATAGGTAGAAAAAATTTTTTTACAAGAGGTTGAATTTTTTTTTTTTTTTTTTACAAGATGTTGAATTTTAGGTTTTTTTTTCCTTTTAAAGGGGGTGAAATATTTACATTAGAATTAGGATTAAATAATTATAGCATGCTAAGGTATATTGTAGTTAAAAAACAAATACTGTGTGGGTCATTTATTTTAGTAAAATAATTTTTAATTTTTAAGTTATACTGGAGCATAAGTTATAAATGAAACATTGTAATTAATTAAATTTTAAAGAGAAATATTTTCAATGTTTATATAAAACCATTAATTCATCTCTATGATGAAGTAGTACTTTATTTTTCAGTCAGTCATACGTGATGCATACTTGGGCGATCATGTCTCGAAAGAGACATGACTGACTGAACAGAAGATTATCCCGCAGTAGGTTGCCATTGCTTTCTGTGGTAGACTCGTTGCCAACCAAGGCTATAGAACCCAATCTGTTCTGTTATTTAACCTATAACTGGAGGGAAGAGATGGATTAATACCTTTCCCAAGGGTATTTGCGCGTAAGTGAATGCGACGAATTCAACTGGAATTCAAGCTCGGCTCCCCGATTTCTCATTCCGAGCCGATATCCACTGCACCACAACACACATCCATTAGTAGAATTAGTCAGTTAAGTGCCATACGTGATACACGCTTGGGCGATCATGTCTCTTTCGTGACATGACTGACTGGGCAGAAGATTATCCTACAGTAGGTTGCCATTGCTTTCTGCGGTAGACTGGTTGCTAACCAAGGCTATAGAACCCAATCCGTCCTGTTATTTGATATATGATTGCAACAAATTCAACTGGAATTCGAACTCGGCTTTCTGATTTCTCGTTCTGAGTAGCATTAGTCCTCCTAAATTCATATACATGTGTTTGTAAATACAAATTATCTATTTAGCAGATAGACCCATGTTTTTTATTTTATTATTTGGAATTCAAACATTCAGATTATATATATATATATATATATATATAAATAAAATGGACAAATGAATTTACTACATATGCATGAAATAGATTTATACACAAGTATATGAAAAGGAAATTAATATTTCTGGATGTTTAAAGTAGAAAATTTGATTTATTGCAGGAATAATAAATGAATTTCCACAAAAAAATATCTTAATACAAGTGTATATAAGTGGAAGAATATCTTAACAGGATGAAACAAAATACTTCAAAATGTTTTGAGAGAGAGTAAAATGCAAAGATGAAACTTAAAACGTTAGATCCTAAATAATAGGTCAGTTTTTAGGTTACTTTATGTTCTGAGGAGTATTTGAGAAAAAGTCATTCACTACTACTAAAGTGTTCACTACATTAGTGGAATTTCATTTGCCAAGTTAGTCTAGCTAGTGTTTTGGGACTTTTATTTAAACATAAAAATATTTTTCTTTTCAAAAATCGGCTGTATTCATTAAATATCTTTTTTAATTATTATTATTTATAAATACCATTTGTGGGAAACCTAAGCTACCTGACCAGTGAGGAAAAAATTATATTAAACAAAAAAGAATTCAAATTAGTTTTTAAAAACCTTTGAGAAAATCTTCATCACAAAGCTCCAACAATCAATACAAACATCATTTGTGTGCCAGAAAAGAAAAAAAAACTTTTTGAGGCTTCGAGCCAATTTTTTATTTGTGTATTTGTGCATGACATTCAAGCAAGCCAGAAGAAAGAACAAATATGAAACCTGTTGCGTTGAATCGATCAAACAAAAAAAAGCAGCTATCAGTTTTCTGATTTTTAATAAATAAAATTGCATGAGCCTTGAATTTGTATACTTGCTTTCAAAGAGAGGAAAAAAATAAATAAAAAAATATAAAATAAAACAAACAGCTGATTCTGATATTAAAAAAGATTCCCCTACCTACCAACCAAAAGAATTTACATATCTCCGATTTCCTTTCCTCCCTTATGAATATTAAACTATCAAGTTTTTCTATTTAATGATTTCATAAAACATTTCATGACATACATTGAGATCTTTGGACTATTTCAGAAGCAGAGACACTGACATCTCACAAAATAAACAAAAAAAGTGGGGATAAAGAAAGAGACATGCATATGTACGTTTAGCAGCATTACATGGCAGCCCAACACTCTTTTACTTACAACCTGTTTGTTAACAAAGAAGCAAGTACTTTAAACTGGAATTTGCAACTACTCAACAAAAACCATTACATCTAATTGTATATTGTCAAGTAGATTACTAATAATAGCAATGATGGAGGTGTCTTGTGGGCACCTAGGTATGGAGTAATGGCTGATGAGCTAGTTCATTTGAGCATTATTCCTGAGTAAAAAAAGAGAACATTTCCACACCGGGTGCCCCATAAGCTTAATAAACATAGGAAACGTGATTATAGTCTAATATCTAGCAAACGACTCCCAAAAGGATGTCTCCCTCAATCAATTACAATCTTAACCTGTTCAAGGCTAGAATTAACCATTATTTTTGACTTATCTGCACAAATTAACTCCTAATGTAATCCTCTACCTCACATGGCTCCTGGGCCTTGTAAAGGGGAACTTTACTGTGGAGAGAGAGAGAGAGAGAGAGAGAGGGCGAGAGAGGACAAAAAAATGCAGAAAGTTTCAGGCTGATGTTACATTCTTCTTACAAATGCCCATATGAAAAATAGGAAACAATTTCTTCTCTCATCCCAGCTACAGGTTAAATAGGAAATTGGGTTTAGGAGATCAATAAACTCTAGGTATCACCTATGTATTTCTTAAATAAAAAAATAAAAAGATTTTATTTTAAATTGTTGGCCTAAAGCTAATCAGTAGGGAAAAAAAATTAATTTTTGTATATGGAAAAAAAAAAAAAAATGCTTCTGTCTGAATTCCTGGAATGAGGAGTTAACATTATTTACACTTTGACTTATCCTAATTTTTGTTATTATAACATTTTGGCCATTGTGCCCTCTGACTTATCACATGTATAAAAATCCAGGTAACTGAACTGAATCCTTTATTCTATTAATCTCTGGAGGAATTCCCTGTGGGTTACCCAGATCAATATATACCTGCTGAAGGCTAGAAAGCATAACAGCCAAATTTTTTTGCTTAAAACAAAAAAAAAAGTGAAATCATACTTTTATTTCTTCTTTTTTTTTTTATTCTTATAGAAATATTTAAACAATTATTTTTTTTTTATAACTCCAGCCACTTTTTCAGGATAATTTGCAATACCCAAGTTTCAAAATGGATTTTGATAAGTTTTCTTGAAGCTTTCATTTTAGCTGTAATTGAAAGCTAAATGATTAAATTTACTATTTCCAGTAAGCAAAATACTCTGATGTATTTTCAAAGATAAATTATATTGATTGGAATCTAAAATAAATGTAATTCTTAATCACAGGGCAATGATCTTTCTGTCCTTTGAAATGATTAATTGATATGTGATGACAACCAGTTAAGTATGGTTGACTAAAATTGACATAATAGTTCAATTTTTTTTCCTGTAAGGGGCAAGAAACCATAAAACATGATCTTTTAATGTAACACAGAAAAATTCATTATTGAATTCATTGAGAATTTTTTCTTCAGACTATAATGTCCTTATGATTATATATATTTCATTCAGTAATGAATTAGAACACTCTCAGATATTAGGCGTGTATAATGATAATATACACGCTAAAAAGTCTGCCTCCTCCTACCGAGCACCCATAGCTCAGATGTAGAATCACCACCGATTGACGCCAATTTGGTCGGATTTCAATCCTGGGTAAAAAGCAATCGAATGTCTAACTGTACTGATGAGCTGTGATAAAGCGAAACAGATCTTTCTGTGGATGACTATATATATCTCAAAAGCTCATCTAATTAGTTTTATTGCATTTATAATTTTACTATATGGAGTAGATTTTTGGAAAAACAACCAACTGCTTGAAAAAAAAAAATTTACATTCCCAAGGAGTCTTGCATTCAACAAATTTTTGATACAAAATTTAATTTCTCGAAAATTTATGAAGGTGATGGTAGTGGACGCATATGGAAAAAAAACTTTTTACCAAGATATTCTAAAAAATAATAATTTAAAAAATAATTCCTTTCATTTGTGAATAAGTCCTGAAAGTTTCATTAAAATTGACAATTATTAGATTTTATTTTTGCAAGAATTTCCAGATTAACACTGGGTAAAATTCTTTTCTCTTAATAATAGCGAACATTTTTACAGAAAAACTTTTTACTAAATTTTTTGGGTTTTTTTTCTTCATACTATGCTGCTTTTTCAGCAAATTAGTGAAGGTACCTTGTTAATTATCCTAAACTTATGTGTTAAGATATTAAATTATATTACTTTTAGATTGTCAAAGGAAATAATTCAGAAATATTACTTTTTTGAATTTCTGTACAAAAATTTATCTTGCTGTTGCAGAAAAAAAAAGTTTCTTTAATTGGGGATGGGGAGAGGAACTCCAGGCAGCACTTCCAATGGAATATATTATTTTTGTTTTTATTTAGCAAATACACCTAAAATTAGTTATTAAAAATAAATAAAATAGTTCTTTATTATATTATCTCAGTTGCTAGTAATTTGGTCAAACCTGTAAAGAAAATTTTTAGATAAGGTTCAAATGACACCAGCATGTTTTAAAAATGTCTCCAAAAATTAAAGCAGCTGTCTGCTGGTGGTGATGGACCCCACTTACACATGGTGATCAATTTGGGCTGGTCAGTAAGTATACCACCAATTACCTCCTCCCTCTTAATTTTTTGTAAGCACCTACTTGATTCCAAAGTTTTTTTACACCTATGTGAAAAATTCAAGATTTTATTTAGCATAAGTTCTTTCATTTTGATTTTTCATGTCTGAAATGTTAGTGAAAAAAAAAAGTTTAAAAGATATAAAGAGTGCAGAGATAGAACACCATAAAGTCAAAAAAGATATGTGAAACAGATTTTTATTCTGACAGTAGAATATACTTTCAGACTAAAAACTCACACCACCCCAACAAAGAAAATTTGACTCCATTGTAAGTGTATTTTTCTTAACTATTTTAAAGAAATTTAAAACATTTTTTAAAGAAACAAATTAAAAATCAGTTGCTAGTAATTTTTATTTATTTATTAACCTTTGTTTCATAAATTTATTTAAGGTAACGTGAAATTTTACATTTTTTGTTGATCTTTTTTTCCAGTAGACTATCGTAGGCACCTCCACTTTTTCACAAAAAAAAAAAAATCACATGATAAAAAGTTTTATCCTCACTATTAAAAAATATTTTATTATTTTTTAAATTTTTTTTCCTTAAAAAAGGTAGAAGAAAATTGAAAAAAAACAAAAAAAAACAAAAACAAAAAAAAAAACAAACTACAAATAAACTACAAGAGAAAACAATGTATGATCATCAAACAGAGGAGCCCAAAATGCCAATTACAAGTTGGCTATACTAAAAAATCAAGCAAGTACAAAAATTTAAGTACTTGGGAAGTGTTCTAACGGAAGACAGAAAGAGCGACACTAGATCTGAAGGTGAATTGGCATTGCCAATTATGCATTCCAGAAGCTGAGCAGAGTATTAGAGACAGGAAAATTTCACTAGAAACAAAGAAGAGAGTACTGGATTGCTATGTGATGTCTGTTCTTCAATATGGCAGTGAATGTTGGACAATATCAAAGATGAAGGAAAAGCTTGAAGCAACTGAAATGTGGTTCTACAGAAGGATGCTGCGGATATCATGGATTGAGCGTGTGAGCAAAATGAGGTTTTAAAAAAGAATGGAAACAAAAAGGAAATTAATATTGAGCATCAGGAAAAGACAGCTAAAGTTCTTTGAACATGTGATGAAGAAGGAAGGCTTGGAGAATCTGATATTCACAGGTCAAATAGAGGAAAAGAGAGACAAGGGAAAACAGCAGGTAACATATTTGAAGGCAAAGAGCAGTTGGATGGAGTAACAGGAGAAAGCGTGCTAAAGTAAAGAGCTACCAGGGATAGAAAGATGTGGAAAGCCATGATCACCTACATCCTGAAGGGACATGACATATAGAGAAGACATATTCAAAATTATATTTAAAATCTTTTTTGTTGTTAACATCAGTGATTGACATAGTAATTTACGTTACTTGAGTGTTTCTGCACTTTTTTCTGGTAAAAGATAATTGGAGTTGAAAATTTTAGGGACTTTTTCACAAATAAAATTTTAGGGACTTTTGGATTTTCTTACCTTTTTAGTCAGTATTCATACAAGTCTTGCATTTTTAACTAATTAATAAAACCAATTTTGCCTACAGTACAGAGCTTTAAAATTTCATGAATTTACGTGAAGGAGGAGAGTAACAGATGTAAAAAAAAAAAAAATTACCATGATTTTTTTTAGAATAATGATTTCAAAATTAATTTTATTCATTTGTGAACAAGCCCTGAAAGTTTCATTTAAAATCTGGCTATTATTTGACTTTTGCAAGAATTTAAAAATTAAAATGTGTTTTTTGACACAGGAAAAAAAAAAGAAAAAAAAAAGTTATGTAATTACGTCTTCTATTGTAAACTTTCGTAACGATTGTTTTGGCTCTTCGCTAACGAAAATAAAAACAAATTTTTTTAATAAAATTTCGAACCTGTCAGAAAGGATTAAAAAAATTTAAATAATTAAAAAATATACTTTGATCTTTCCTCAGTCTTAACAAATAGAGGGAATAAGTTCGTTTTTAAAGTTTGGGACCTTTTTTCTTCATACTATTTTTTTTCAGTGATTTAGTGAAGGTACCGCCACCACAGTGTATTTTAATTTAAAATAAGTTTCAAGAAATTTTTAAAAATTCAATTTAAAAGTTAGCTATCGAAAATGATTGGAGGTACCTACAAAAATTATGTTAAAAAAATTCAGTCATTTTCTTAAATTATCTTTGAACTCTCCGTAAAATCAGTCAATACCTTATTAAATTTGAATTTGATCAACGAGCAATGAAAAGTCCGTAAAAATCACCGCCGTTTGTTTTAAAGTCATTTTTTCTATTTTTAACTTAAAAATAAATAATTGAATTCAGTTGTTTCAAATCAGATTCCTCAAGTAAAGTTTCCGAAAAAGTATATTTTATTTTTGGAAGTTTTTTAATGAAAAAAAAAAAAAAATTTACACAGCTATGAATGAAAGATTAAAAAAAAAAAAATGTGAATTGATTTATTAAACATTAAACAATAATTTCGGTTTGAAATATACAGTGACACTTACTGGAAATAGAAATTTCTTTTAGCTTTCAACTAGTATAAAACTTCAAGAAGTCTTTTTTTCTTTTAATTTAAATTCATTTTAAAGTTTAAATTTTATTAAAACTTAGGCATCGAAAATTTGTAAGAGACTCATTTTCCTACTTTTGAGTTTTGATATTGAAAAAAAAAAAGTCATACATTCAAAAGAAAAACGAAAATTAGCATCCTAAATAAAATTACATTTCAACTATCTTTTTAAAAAAATTAATTTAAATCAACCATTGTGAACAACAAATTTCAGAATTTGTAAAATTTTTAAAACAAAAAAAAAACTAAAAGTAACTTCGTTTTTCTAATTAAGTCTTTCAATTTTGGGTTAATTTTCAAATTAGCCTTGCATCGTCCAGAAATCCCTTTCTTTAACTAATCAAGAAATGTCACCTCGAAAAAGATGAAAAATTTTTATATTCAAAATAAAAACTGGTATTTTGGATCTTATTTTTCGTTTTTCAACATCCAAGGGTGAAGAGAAGATGAATCTTCTTTTCTTAAATCTTGAAACTTTTTGATCAGAAATATTGGATTAAAGAAAAAAATGAAAAATTAATTACGTTGCATTTAATGCAATTTAAAAGTTTTCATATCCAAAACCTAGAGATGTTTCAGCAGAGTATTTAAAAAAAAAAAAAACGTCCAATATAAGAGGCAAATTTTTGGTATGTTTGAAACGCTAAAATAAATTATATACCCAACTTTTCATACTGAAACTAATAATTACGTCTGTTTTATATACTTCATAATTATTTTATTCTTACAAAATTGCTCATAAAATGAATACTTATTCATTTTTAACGACCAAAAAATAAAAATAAAATAAAGAAAATGTGTACTCGGAATATGAGACGAGGAAAAACTAGCAACATTTAGGTTAAACTGCGTATTTGGTATTCCACAAAAAACATTTTGAACGTTAAAGTTAAAAATAAAATAGACAATATTATTATTATCCAACCTTAAACAGACCCAATAGAAAATTTGCATATAAATTTGACTTTGAAGTTTGAGGTGTCATACCAAAAAAAGAGAAAACTTTTTTTTTTTTTTACAACTACTTCAGGCCGCGATATTCCTTGACTCAGGAAAACTTTTAAACCCAGGATTTATATGCGTGAGCTTCAGAATTGGAATCTGAGAAACAATCGACCAACCAAAAAGAAAGGGTTAACTAAAACTTTAAGAATCACAATATCAGCCACATCAATTAAAAAAGGTTTTTTAAATTAAAATTAAGTGATTTATGGCTAATAAAGAAACGAATTGCAAGTTTATGATATGCGACAATAAAAATTAAAAAAAATTCTTTATGAGTGTATATTTTAGTTATTAAAATCCCCACTATGTAGTTACCACACTCACAGGAAAATAAAATTCGACAAAGAAAAATTTAAACAAGAAAAAAGGTAGGTAATAAAAAAGAAACGTGTTTACACTTGTTTACCAGCCAGAACCTGCACTTTATATTAATTTTTAACTTTGCTTTTTGTAATTAATTATTGAACTTCGTTTAAATCTTTGAAATAAATAATTAGAGTTTATCTTTTTTTTATAGTCTTCTTGTTTTTGATGTTCGGAGAAAGGATAAAAAATAAAAAAAAATAAAAAAATAAAATTAAAATTTACCTTCTCCAATGTTAACACCGTTTAGTGTTTTTTAGTGTTACTGTTAGTGTTGTGACAGTGTTGTGTTAACGAATCGGCAAGTCATTTAATGAGATGAATGACTTGTTTTTTCTTATTATCAACTTAAGTTCTTTTCTTTTAGCAAGAAAAAAAGTGATACAGAACTTTACAGCAATTTATTCGGCTTATTTATTTTCATTTTTGTATAAATACGTCATTTTAAATAAAAAGATTTAAATTTAAAAATACGAGCTGTTTATTTTCTCCCACATTTTTTTAAAGAATGTTTTCCTCTCAAAGAGAATGCTTTTTTTCAAACAAGTTAAATTTTGGTTTTTACTTACTTATAGGTGGTCAGAATCATCTTGTTTACAACAATTATTAAAAACGAAGACATTCCATAAAGAAAAGCCGAAAGAATTCGGTAGGTAACAGGAGCATGTTCTACAGAATGGTTGTGCATTTTTGTAGCTAGCTGTTCGTTGGGACCGAGAAATTTGACGATTACGTGAAGGACGGTTTTCTCCTACGATAAATTGTAGGAGGAGAGCGTCAGGCGAGACACTACTGCGGCCACGACTTTTTGTGATATCAGAGAGCGAGAGAGAAGTCACAACAGATGAATGACAAACGGCCTCAGTGAATAACACTTCGAACAACGGATGTTACCAGAGTGATCTCCCTTCTACACGTGCAACGACGGAAGTGAACAGAGTGCTTCCCCTTGAACATGTGGACTTTTCGTCTTAATAGCAATTGAATTCTTTGCATTCACTTACGAGCAAATACCTTTGGGAAAGCTATTAATCCATCTCTTCCCTTCCTCTAGTTATGGATTATATAACAGGATAGATTGGGTTCTATAGCCTTGACTGGCAACCAGTCTATCGCAGAAAGTAAATGGCAACCTACTGCGGGAAAATCTTTTGCCCACCCAGTCAGTTGTCTTTTTCGAGACATGATCGCCCAAGCGTGTATCACGTATGGCACTTAATTGACTGACTGAATGGTAGCCTACTGCGGAATAATCTTCTGCCCTGTCAGTCATGTCTCTTTCGAGACATGTTCGCTCAAAAGCGTGTATCACGTATGGCACTTCAACTGACTCTCAAAAATAGATGTTTTTTTTTTATCCGAAAAGAAAACAAAAAGTTGCTAGACACTTATTTTAAAATATTTGTCAAAATTTAGAAAATTATCCTATTTAAACGAAATTTTCAGAACCTCTTCATTAATGATTTTTTTACTGAATAGAAATGTTTATTATTTCAAAGGTCATTTTTGATATCACGTTTGTATTTTTTATGGTGCAGTCGTCCAATTTTTTTCCACAGTTGAATAAAAAAATCCTGAACGTATTTCAGTAAAAAAGAAAAAAAATGCCATATTAAGTTTGAACCTAGAGAAAATTCGGCTAGCATCTTACCAAAAGTGATTCAATAAAACTCACAAAGGTACTTTTTGAGAATCAGTACTTGCATAAAAAGTAAAACACGTTAATTTTAGATTGGACAGAAACCAACTTAGTAACTTATTAATAAATAAATAAAAAAGACTTGTAATTTTCCAATGCAATTTTAAATTAATCCTGTTTCTGCTCGTAAAAAGATTTTTTCTTTTATTAAATAAAGACATGTTTGAGATTGAAAATTCAAGAGATTATATGATTATATGAACCACTTTTAAGAGAAACTTATTTTATTTCTTTTATTATTAGCAACTGTTATTATTTTTGAGATGTGCAAAAAGAACAATTTTGGTTCTGGTATCTCGTTTTGACTGATTACTATTCAATATAGGAAAAGAATTATTTAAATTGATCTATATAATTTCACATCTCTCGTTCAATCAGTCATTGTGTCTTGAAAGTACTGTTTTACGATCCATTTCTACGCTTTTTTATCTTTTTTTTTTGCGTGACTATTTTCCTGCATTTGATTCTCGTAAACCATACTTCAGTAATTATTATTTAAACGTAAGTTGTTATTGTAAGATTTATTATTTTAAAAAATGACTTATATTTCTTCTTGTATAATTTGATTTGGTCCCTTTGTCGGCAAATTAAATTTCCTGAATCACGACGAAATTATTTCATTCGTGTAAAAAAAAAAAAATACTTTTGTGTGTGTGTGTGTGTGTGTGTGTGTGTGTGTGCAGCACATGGAAAAAATGCATGGAACGAAAGAAAAGCAGATATCTACTTAGGGTTGACTGGAAGGTACATTTATTTTACATGGAGAACATTACAAAATATGTACATACAGAATCAGTCCCAAGTTATCGGGTTGTGTGTCACAACCATTAGGACAGAACATACATGCGTTCTTTAAACATTGACGGCCATATTCCAAGTCTGTTCCCTCATTCGTCCCACGGCTGAATTTGCCCTTGATCACATGATTCTTGTGTACCCACTTTCAGAGGTGAAAAGGGAGGTACTCTGTTTGGGAACAGGAAAGGGTCAATTGGAGTAGATAGACTAAACTATCGCCCGGTTCACACTCTACCCATAACTATTGAACAGGGGAAGAGGCTCATCCCTTATTCCCTGTTTAGGATGTGGTTTCCGGCTTTCTCTTTTCCAAATCTTTTCACTCTTTTCTTTTTTCTTATTATTTTTTTTTTAATTGGAGTAGATAAACTAAACTATCGCCCGGTTCACACTCCACTAACAACTATTGAACAGGTGAAGAGGCTCATCCCTTGTTTCCAGTTTAGGATGTGGTTTCCGGCTTTCGCTTTTCCAATCTTTTCACTCTTTTCTTATATTTTTCAATTGGAGTAGATAGACTCAACTATCGCCCGGTTTACACTCCACCCACAACTATTGAACAGATTAAGAGGCTCATCCCTTATTCCCTGTTTAGGATGTGGTTTCCGGCTTTCGCTTTTCCAATCTTTTCACTCTTTTCTTATTTTTTTCAATTGGAGTAGATAGACTAAACTATCGCCCGGTTCACACTCCACCCACAACTATTGAACAGGTGAAGAGGCTCATACCTTGTTCCCTGTTTAGGATGTGGTTTCCGGATTTCTCTTTTCCAAATCTTTTCACTCTTACGTAGCCCCCTGCACGACAGTGGCGTTACCGCCTTGCTCGGGGTGATATGATTAAAAAACAAAAAACAAAATAAAAAAACTGTAATTTTTCTAAAAATTACTCTCAGAAGAAAATTTGTTTCCTTTCATGGATTAATTCAATGCAAATTGCATTTATGCTATATTTACACTTTAGTTTTCTATAGAATTCGATACAATATTCATTGTTGAGGAACTGCTCGAAATTCGGCCATTTAGAATGAAATCCAGTAGGAAAAGACAACATAGTATGAACAAATAACGTTAATTTTATATCATAGCAAGAATTCAAGAAGTTGGTTAAATGTATCGAATGAATGATGTCATTTTTTTAGAGTTCTTGGATGAAATATGAACTGTATTGCGTAAGTATGTGAGAACAATGAAATGTGGTTACATGTGCATTTATGTGAAAGAGTCAGTATGTGTGTACGTTCGTTGTAGTAACGTAGATAAAGTAGATAGCTAGAATTTAGCCCTTACTGTGGTCAGTGCCGCCATAGTCTGAAGCGGTCTCTTGGTAGTTTGGTCAGTGCTGTTGAGTCGAGCGTTGCTTTTGTTTGTGGACGTGAATTGCGTCTTGAATATCAGCAATGTAAATCTTGGTAGCATTTGTGAGTCTTTTTGTTCGTGAATTATTTACCTTTTTTCCTAATAAATCGGCTCCAGAATTATGTTATTTTATTTATTCTTAATTGACCCGCAAAAAGTCACGTGGTATCTCTACAGCGGGTTATCCGTTATAGTGAAGTGTATTTGTGTGTTGAAACAGATTAACTGAATTTGGCCTTGTTAGTAGATAGCCCACTATAAGAGGGGTATAAAACAAGAAAATCAAATTGTGTATAGAAACAACACACACACACACACACACACACACACACACACACACACACACACATATATATATACATATATATATATATATATATATATATATATCAATTAAGTTTTTTTTCCAAATAAACGTAATGTCTTTTGGTTAGTACAAAGGTCGTTAAAAATGTTCATAGCAGTTTGTGCGTATGTATGTGTGTGCGTTCGTTTGTTAAGAGTATCTTTGAAGTCTTCGCTCGGTCCTTCGAGTACCGGTCAGTTATTAAGTGGCTCAGTGAACAGTGAAGAAGAAGGTGAGAGAGAAAGGAGAGGCATCATAATACGATCGCTTGACGTTTGTCAAGGGACGTGTTAATTATGCACGAATTTTCTCTACTGTCGATTGCTTTCTTGTGTCGTCCTTTTATTTCGTTTTCGGGGCTCCGAACAAGTCATTTGGGAATTCACACCCAGATTTAATTCTGAGCTTCCCATTGGACGATAAATAAAATTTACGCCAGTTCGCGAAAAGAGACCGTAAAAGAATTTGATATTTATTTATTTTTGGTTTACCACCGGAACTTCTGCGTGTAGCCCAGATGCGCAAAGACCAGTCTTGGTCATTTACTTTCTGGACCTCTAAGGGCAAACATCCAGTCTCTCCCTTGCTCGGTATCACCACATCTCTACAACTACGTTCGCGCAATATTTTGACGTTATCTACCTAAATTATGACGACTAACAAAACACCTTTTTTATTTTTGTACTGTGTGGTGGATACGAAATAAAAATAACTTTAATTTCTTCACGATTGGCAAACTCGCACTGTCATTGGATAAAAAAATACAATTTAACTATGATAGGACAATTTACTAATCGCAGCTTGGCGACAATTTATTTATCGCTTTGTTTTTACCAGTTAAATTTTGTGCATATTTCTTGAATGCTAACAATAGAATCCATTTAATACGAACTTCACTTATTTATTTCACCCACGATAAGAAATTGAGTCGGCGTCAGAGAGACGGGAAGAGTAAGAAAGCATAGACTTACGCTTCACCGATATTTATTTCACGCTAATACATTGTTAGCCTTTAATGACAACTGATAATTTGCAAGGACTCTTTCTATGACAAGAAACCAAGTACGTAAAAACACATTTTGTTTATCTTGAATTCCGAAGTGATACTTTCATCTGAAACCTTAAAATATACATTTTTTATCCATGTTGAATGCAATCGTATAGGTTTATGTGAAACCAACTGTTACCTTGCTGTACACTTTTTGAATACTAGTTCGTGTCCGACCGCTGAATGTACACATTTTCTTTTTCTGGCTATTCACCGAACCTCAGAGTCCCATGTGTTTGAATAACTCCGATGTTAAATTATACGCCGATACATTATCTGCCTTTAATGAGAACAGCGGAGTTTCAAAGAACTCATATTCAACATCGAAACTACGAACTCTTTTAATGTTTGATTGCTTTTCTGAAACACTCTGGTGGTAACTTCAAATGTTTAACATTGTAAAAAGAAATTCATTATTTTGTTTCGTCTTAGATAACAAGAATTACCTCTGTAACACCCCAATGGACGGTCCGAACATTTTCTCTGGCGGCCGTTCTCCACGCTGTGATATTGCCGGGATTTATTGAAAAAGTCGGAGCCTCAAGCTGGGGGTACAAGATTAAACTATAAGGAACGAACTTCCACAACTTGGATGAGTTGAAACGATGCTTTATTTCGTTTAGAGTTAGTCTTTCGGTTGGGACAGGCAAATGTGACGTTCAGCTCTAACTCTAATTAATGGAGATCAAATCCGAACTGACCGACTCAAGACGAACGGAGTTTCTACTCACTCAACTGATTAACTTAACTGATCTGATTGATCGGCTCGGAAATATCACCTGTATTTATTTTAAAATCCGGAAGTGACCAGAGACCTCCAGGCTAAAACAAAACTAAAAGATAAGCATTGGCGACTGTAAGTCCAAAATTTCAAGGCACTTAAATTTTGCTTCCTTTGATGTGTAAACGGGATGTCTGCACTAAGCCTCCAAGTATTTTCCAGGATTTTTTAACCTTTTATCTTAATAAAGCTTCCGCCGGATGTTTTTATAGCCCTGACACTTTACTCCCAGGCGTTTTTTATTGCCTGGAGAAAGGAAAAAATTCCATTATCTTTTCTTAATGTGTGGTCAAGATACAGTAAAGACAGTTTTTGACCTGGTCATTCAAAAATCTATTTCCTGAACTTTATCTCTTATCACATTAAATCACTGAGTCGAATATTTACCGGAAGACTGGTAGGATTTAACAGTCATCTGATATCCTTTCCTCTTCCACAAATTTCCTTATAAAAGAAAAAGCGTTTATTTATTTATTTTCTTCCTCTTCTTTTTCACTTTTGTTAAACGAAACATGTTTTTAAACTATTTTCTATTCTTAACCATTTTCTATTTTAATCTATTATAATAAAATACGTATTTTACAAATCCACCTTAATATACGCCTAGTTATCGTGTCACACCTCATCATTCTTACGTTACTTCATATTGTACGGTTTAAGTGTTGTGTTTTAAGATGTAAGCACTTTAATGCGTGATATTGTTTATAAACATGTTTATAAACATTTTGATATTGTTTATAAACATGTTTATAAACATTTTGTAGACGTGTTTTAATATTTATGTAACTTTTGTTGGCTGAAAATGCTTCTCATATTTGAAACTAATAAATCTATAATTAACATAATTAGTTTTATTGTGAGAAATATGTTGCATATTTTTTAGATATTTTAGTGGACACGACAAGGCTACAAGTTATACTGATTGGTAAACTTTCAACCTCGAAACAAAAGCTGCATTTTAGTCTTATTGGGGAGGCAAACATATTTTTATAAAGTTGGTCTATAAATTCCTTAGCTATCATAGGACAATGTAAAAATCGCAGTCTAGCAACAATTTACTTATCGCTTTATTTTCATTTATCAAATTTCGTGCATTTTTGATAGAGGCTCCAACTAGCTTCCTTTATTTTCTTACAAATTTGATTGGTTAATTTTCTCCACAAAATTGTTACATCACGATACAATTTTCTCGCTTAGATCAGTTGATCCATTTTGACAGTACTTAAACCCTGTCTTGCGTTTCCTGAATAAGTTTAGCCTAGAAGCAGACACCGTGTACATACGCTATGTAATGTAACAACAATCGCCCGCTTTTTTCTTGAAAACTGCTAATAGAATCCATTTCACCCAGTTTAATAATCACAACAAGAAAGTGAGTTGGCATCACAGAGAGAGAAAGACAGCAGAGACTATGCTTCACAGATGTCCATTTCACGCTAATATATTATTGGTCTTTAATGACTGCCGAAGCTAAGTACCTAAAAATACATTTTTATATTGAATAAATACTACTGTAATATTTTTAATGCGAAAAATGAACTTTTTCAATTTGAATCGATCGTTTTGGAAACCTTGAACTCTTTCTTTTGAAACTGAACTCTTTCGATTTCTTTTTAATAATTTTGGAAACATTGTTTCTATGGAATTCAACTTAATACTTTCGTGTAAAAACGAATTTTGGAAATGTATTCAGTGCCTGATATTTTATTATATCAAGTCTGCAACTTTTAAAGTGTGATTCAGTCAGTCAGTTAAGTGCCATGCGCGATACACGCTTGGACGATCATGTATCGAAAGAGACATGACTGACTGGGCAGAAGATTATCCCGCAGTAGGTTGCCATTGCTTTCTGCGGTAGACTGGTTGCCGACTAAGGCTATAGAACCCAATCTGTTCTGTTATTTAACCCATAACTGGAGGGAAGAGACGGATTAATACCTTTCCCAAGGGTATTTGCGTGTAAGTGAATGGGAGGAATTCAACTGGAATTCGAACTCGGTTCCCCGATTTCTCGTTCCGAGCTGATATCCACTGCGCCACAACGCACATCCGCTGTGTGTGATTACTTGTCTTGAAATAAGACAATTACAACTGTGTAAATTTGTAAATAAATTTCTTTTTTTTTGTGCTGTTAAAATATATACACACATGTTTCCTCATCATTATACACAACCACACGCACCTCTGCTTCACGCCTTTTCTCAAAGCGCGACATTTGTCAGAATAGACAAATATTGATTTTTATTTTGAAAGGGTTGTCCTATTTATAATATCGGTACACTGTAAAATCAATCCCTGATGTTATCTGCATGTAGTTGTTCTGCGGGCGAAAAGTTTTCTTAAACTAAAAACAAATAACAAACGAATATGTACATTTTAAATTAAAAAACAAAAATGTATAAAAATTAATAAATTTATATTCATTCATGATAAATGAATATTCTTCTCCAATGTCTGTGTATATACTCCCGAAAAAAAACAAACAAACCCCTTCTCCGGGAAAAGATTTAAGAAAAAGTATATATATATATATATATATATATATATATATATATATATATATAGAGAGAGAGAGAGAGAGAGAGAGAGAGAGATGTAACAACAGTTTGAAAGTTGACATTTGCAAACAACAACTAAGTACAGATACATATTCTTTCTATTTTTGGACATTTTAAAGGATATTTTTTGGAAATTGGAGAAAAGAGGACGTCCTCTCAAAGGCGCAGACAAGGCTCGAAACTACTATGTGATATTTAAACGGAACAAACAGTTATTACAAAAAAATTAAAACAATATAACAAACAATATTTTACAAAATACGCTTGCACCAAAAATTCGTTTTGTGCTCCTTTCTGGGTTTGAATATTTTTTTTCTTAATGTAAGATACTCAATAGTAGGTACATCAATATATATGGTGCCGACATTTTAGACGGCATATCGATATAAATATTTTGCCGTAATTTTTGACAACACGAGACCAATCTTTTAAAATATGACAGCTTGTTCTCTGGAGACCTGTCTCCTTGCAGTGTCTATTCACCGTACGAAAAAAAAAAAAAAAAAAAAAAGGTAGGAACTACAGCATACCTTAACAACTTGTAACAGAAGCAAATATAATTTTCGTAAACGCCCATCATAAAAATGTCACATCTTCTCAAATATCGATCATATTGTGGAGGCAAACATTTTTATAACATTGGTCTTCTTGTGTTAGACTAAGTGAGAAAATATAAAGCAGTAAAAGAACAGGTTAAAGGCTAATATTTTAGGCGTATGCGAAACGAGGTGGGAAAACGATAGCGATTTCGTTATCGACAAACACAGAATGATATATCCTTGAGGAGAGAAAAATGAGAGGGGAGTAGAACACATCAAGACATGAAGAAATGTATTCGGGATACAAACAGCTATTAACTATTGTCGTTAAACGGAATAAAACACTTTTCAATATACCCATCATATGCACCGATAGCACAAGCTGATCGCTTACGGCCATATCACGTTGAATACACCGGTTCTCGCTCGATCACCGAAGTTAAGCAACGTTGAGCCTGGTCAGTACTTAGATGGGTGACCGCTTGGGAATACCAGGTGCTGTAAGCGTATAGTGACGGATGTGCGTTGTGGTGCAGTGGATATCGGCTCGGAAAGAGAAATCGGTGAGCCGAGTTCGAATTCCAGTTGAATGCCCTGCAGTCACTTGCGCGCTGGTATCCTTGGGAAAGGTATTAATCCGTCCTTTCCCCTCCAGTTATGGGTTAAATAACAGGGTAGGACTTGGGACCCTGCCCTTAAACAAATCCCAATGAGACTTGCTCCGTCAGGGAGGAAGCCGGCTCAACCCGACTAGGGTGTATGCGGCATACATAGCACAAAGTACAGAAGAAGAAATTGACAAGTTCTATTATATGCTAGACAACATCAAAAAATTGCCATCGTCATAAGAGATTTGAATGTCAAAGTCGGCAAGGAGAGAGTCAGTGAAATAGACGGCAAATTCGGAGTAGAAATTCGTTAGGAACACGTAGAAAAATTCTTCCAATGGTGTACGGCAAATGATCAGGTAGTAGCTAACACATTATTTCAAGAACGCCCAATATATATATAAGGCAGACACGTTATTTCATAGTGAATCAGAAGTGTGGGTCTATTTCAGGCGAACCATCATCAGCTTCCGTCTTTATTTTACAAAGGATTTTACACTGAATGTCAAAGTCGGCAAGGACAGAGTCGGTGAAATAGACGGCAAATTCGGAGTAGAAATCCGTTAGGAACACGTAGAAAAATTGTTCCAATGGTGTACGGCAAATGATCAGGTAGTAGCTAACACATTGTTTCAAGAACGCCCAAGATGTATTTAGACATGGAGAAGCCCAGAAAAAAGAATTGAATATATTAATATCAATAAAAGATTCAGGAATGCAGTTTTACACTGCGAAATATACCAAATGCCGCCTGCGGGAACGACCACCTTCCAGAACCGAAGCCAACACCTAAAATGCAATATGACAGTTTCCTGAATGAACGGAATATGGCGGAGAAATATATGGACAGCATTAAAAGCGGATACAATGGACAAAAGAATAGAAACTTGAAGTGGGACATATTAAGAGAAATTTTAGTAACATCGACATACGAAATCATCCAAAAGAAAACCAGACAAAAAAAAAAAAAATTAAGAAAAAGAAATGGATGATAGATGAAATTCTCGACATGATGAAAAGGAGAGAAAGACAAGGCCAAGATACACCACAGAATATAGGATATTTCACAAAGAAATTTGAGGCTCAATGAAAAAAATAATTGTATGAGTTAGTAATACAAAATAATACGAAATAAAAAATTAATAAAACAGTGTAAATAAACAAATAAATATTATATATATATATATATATATGTGTGTGTGTGTGTGTGTGTGTGTGTGTGTAAAACAAGCATATATATATATATATATATATATATATATATATATGTTATGTCGTGAGTAAGAATAAATAACTCAACAACAGGAATAGGTTAATTGTTGTATTCCGTGAAAATAGTATTTACAAAGGTTATCAGTATCCAATACAAAGAATAAAGGTTAATCGTCTCAACCGTCGTAAGACGTAGTATGAGCAATGGGTACTTCCGGGTCGTCACCGGAAGTCTACGACTGACTTGTCGATCGGCTGCTCGGCACACTCTCTTACGTAGATGCCACCATTACTTTACATAGTACTGGAATAGTCCCTTATAGCCGAATAGGCGCGGACGTCCCAACAATATATATATATATATACATATATATATATATATATATATATATATATATATATATATATATATATTTGAATTTGAAAAATACATCATTTAGATGCGATTAGGACACGTCATCAGTGATGTTACCCTTGTTCATTGACGGTTTCGGTCCTTTAAAAACATCATACCTTCTCCCCAGGTTGACCCAGCCAAGGTTGATCAGGCCCCGGCCTGTGTCCTAATCTCTGCTTGCTACGTTATTGGAATGAAAGACGTTTTTGGCTGCAGAGGAGAAGAGGAAAACTTTCTAGAATAAGGTCGTCCACAAATAAATGAATGTCCAGTGATGATACAAATATAAATGGTTCAAGTAAATATCCGGAAAAAATAAATTGATTTTCGTGATATTAATGTAAAGATGAATGGTTAAAATAGCTAAATGACCAGATAGAGAAAAAATAACTCATTAAATATACTAAAATAAATGCATACATTAACTCTATGTGGAAGATATCATTCCATAGGGATGAAGGAATATGCCTATTAATGAAATCGAAAATCGTACTGAATACGGTAGATATGTAAATAACTGGAGAAAAAAAGACGAATGATATTAGTGTAATATTTCGGATTTTAAAAAAACTAAGGGGATTGAAAATATGAATGAATAGATAAAAACTGGAATAAAATACAAAAGGAAGCGAATGATAGTAATGAAATATTTGGGTTTAAAAAATAAATAAATAAAATATGATTGATATGAATAGATAAATGAATAGATAAAAAAAAATTCGTCGCATTTGGTGACATTAATATAGGTTGTTTCATTTCCTCGTCATGGTTTTTGGTCTATCGGACACTACCGTTATTTTGTCCCGTCCAGGTAGTATTATCTCGGCACATCCAGATCAACCTGGATGACCCCAGAGCTGCATCTAGGATTGTTTGGGTCATTTTCCTCTATTTTAACCCTGTAATTCCCATTTTATTCAAGGCCAAGTTTAAGGATTTCTCAGGGAAACCCCTCACACCAATTTCGATTGGGTAGCATATTGCTTGCCATCCTCCTCTTCTACAGTTATTCACCAGTTCTTGGTATTTGTTCATTTTGTGTTGGTGTGCAACTTCCATGTTTTCTTCCCATGGGAATGTTAGTTCCCATAGAATAATCTGTTTTGTTAAATTCGAAAACAAGACCATATCTGGCCGTAAGGAAGTACTTAGAATGTGTTCTGGTAACCTCAGTCGGCATCCTAGGTCTACCATGAGTTGCCAATCTGAAGCTGAGGAAAGTACACATCTTGTACCTGTACATGCTGGTTTTTTTTTTTTTCGCCTACCCTTACAAATTGAATTTTCTCTTTCTTTGGGTTAAATTTCGAACTCCGAATGGCTGTGTTGAATATTTCGGTTAGTTTCTTTAAAAATATAGCGGGTATATGTTATCTTATCTATTCTTTTTCTAGTTGTAGTAGGATTCCGTTATAGTGAAGGGTAATTGTATACCGTAGCAGGTTAACGGAATTTGGCCTTGTGGGAAGATAGCCCGCTATAATTCATAAAATGATTATAAAATCAAGGCAATTTGAGTATAAAATAACATTATATATACACATTTCAATTAATGTTTTACAATTAAAGCAATACTTGAAATAAAGGTCCAACGGAGGTTAGAATGTTCATGGAAAATATAATGCTGAAAAAGATAAAAGGCTTAGGAGTGTGGAAGCGTCTTGTAGGTAAGGGTATGTTCATTTTGAAGTTGCCGCTTCTAAGGTCAGTAAGTCAGTAAGTAGTTTTGAGGAATGTCTTTGAAGAGGTCAGTAAGTACTTATGAGACAGGGAGAAGGAAAGAGGCAAGCATAGTAGCCGCTCGACTTAAGTCAAGGGAGAAACTAATCAGCTCGTCCGTCTCCGCCGGTTTGTCTGTCTGTCTGTCTAACGATGCTTTTTGTCTCGGCTTTTTATATCTGCCTTTTGGATCAGAACAACTCATTTTGAATTTCACGCTTGTATTTGATTTCGGGCTTCCCATTGGCTGGTAAATAAAATTCGCATAGGCTCGCGAAATGGAAATTTGATATTTGATTAATTTTTATTTTTCAACCGGAACATCTGCGAAAACTCGGATGCGCACGACGAGTTTTATTCATTTGCCTTTTTGTTGTGAGAGAGCCAACATCCGGTTCATCGCTTTTGCTCGGTTGGTATCATCACAAAATTTTATCATGGCGCCAGCGATATCTCCCATCACTTAATTCCTTGGGACAACCACTAAGTATATGTTGCAGTGATGTTCTCTCTGAACATAACTTGCACGTGGGAGTTTCTTTTTTTCCCCAAATATGGAGGTTCACATAAACTGCCTGGATCTGGAATTTTGTATGTGTGACTTCATTCCATAATATATCAGACCAAGTAATTTTCGTTTTGTTATATTCTCCCATCTGGTCCATGCTCCTTATGTGTGTGTGTGTGTGTGTGTGTGTGTGTGTGTGTGTGTGTGTGTGTGTGTGTGTGTGTGTGTGTGTGTCAGATTAAATAAATTGCAAACATTGTGTCTGATTATTTTTAATAAAATCCGTTCGTACTTACGGATAATCCTTTGTTTAGTATTATACAATATAAGCGCAACATTGCATAAAAATTCAAAAATATAAAAATTAATATAAAACCGCTCAAGTAAATAGCATGACAAAAACAAACAAAAAATGAAAATAAAAACACTGTGTTATGATCCCTACCCCGTCTGCTTCTAAGAACACCGCTCACAGAACTATCGGCAGTAGCGGCAAGCTTTCAACGTCACCATCAGTGACCTCAATCAACCAGCTCGACATACGCATTGACTCTAAGTCCTACCGACTCGCTCTGTCCTCCAGATCGCTTCCCTCATCCACGGCAAGAATTGTTAAAATAAAATTCTTTGTATTGCCGATATAATGTATTGGCAGTTCAAAGGATCTTATCTGAACAATTCTTCTTTTCTTTTCGCCTCATCGGTAGTTGTCGTTTCGCTTGTTCTCACATTTATAACAGAAAGTAGTTGAAAGAGAAGTGAATGAGTGTAAATGAGTTGCATCGGTGTGAGCCTGCAGCCGTGCTCCTTTAGAAATTACGTTCAGCAACTAACTATTCTTTTTTACCGATTTGCCTTTTGTTTTTATACGTGTGCATTCGATCGGAGTGAATTTACGGTTAGTATCTGATATTGGATTTTTATAATGGTCTTTTAAGGTCGATATTGGCTAATAAAGCTTACATGTTTTAATTTGGTTGGCTTAGGAATATTGCCATAGTAACAGCGATGCAGTGTTACTTGACGTAACTGGGACTTTATTTATTTCCCTGCTTCCTGATTTTTTATTAATTCTAGATGTAATGAATTTTTCTTGGTTTCGCTTCAGTGTGCTTGTGGATATGGAGTGTTATTCATCGGCGTCATCAGTATAATATTCGTTCACATATTGACAAAGGGCGTGAAACATTATATATAATTGAAATAAGAAGGTTATTTGACACGTAAGAAAAATAGATATTTTTTACTAAAGATAAAAGAAACATGTCGAGACATTTGCATTTACCTTTGTTGGATTACCCACACCTGGTCTGACAAGATGCCTGATAGGTGGCGTTACCCAGGACTATAAAAGGAAAAACAAAAGTTGTCTGTTCTTCTTTTAGATCTAGAATGCAATAAGTAGAATATTTGTCAAGTTTTCTCTTCAAGGAGACTTCCTGTCTCTTCCGCATGCACGCACCCAAGCACAAACATACACACACTACCGCTAGTCACATAAATGTGACTTTTTTTCGCTATATATTGGTTGTTTTGATTTTATGGCAAATCAACCTCGGTGGGTCATTTATTGCCAACTAAATTTTATTTATTTATTTATTGCTGGTAATACATTTTTCTTTCAACAATTTATTGTTGTTTTTATATAAGTTTTGTGTCTAGTAATACTTTTTCTCTTTTCGAGTATCAAGATTCATTGGGATTTTGTTTTTGAGGGCAGAGTCCCCAAGTCCTACCCTTGTTATTTAACCCATAACTGAAGGGAAGGTTTGGTTGCATACACAATTGTTTTCACACGAAAAACATCTAATGGAGACAAATCTGGCGAACGTGGAGGTCAAGAAAACGGTCCACCCCTTCTGATCCATCTGCTAGGAAATTCCGGGTTTGGAAACTGTCTGACACGCAGAGCAAAGTGAGGAGGAGCTCTATCTTGTTGAAACAATGTCTTATCTTTCAAGTTTAATTGTTCAAGCTCATTTTTTACAGATTATTTCTATCACAAATACAAATAAAATTATAAATTTTTTAAAGTGTACACGGACTTTATGGACACCCTGTATTATGACTGACTGGGCAGAAAATTATCCTGCAGTAGGTTGCCATTGCTTTCTGCGGTAGACTGGTTGCCAACCAAGGCTATAGAACCCAATCTGTCCTGTTATTTAACCCATAACTGGAGGGAAGAGATGGATTAATGCCTTTCCCAGGGGTATTTGCGCGTAAGTGAATGCAATGAATTCAACTGGAATTCGAACTCGGCTCCCCGGTTTCTCGTGCCGAATCGATATCCACTGCACCACAACGCACATACACCTACAAAAAATGAGACCTGCATTGTTGAATCGATGTGGCCCAATTCTGCTCCACGATAATGCGCGACCACACGTTGCAAGAATGACATTGCGAAAACTCACAGACTTTGGATACAAGAATTTACCGCATCCTCCATATTCTCCTGATCTTTCACCCACTGATTATCATTTTTTAAGCACTTAAATACATTTTTAAATAAAAACAAAAACAAAAAAAAATCTTTTAGGTTCAAACCAGAGCTGGAATCAGTTTTCAAAGATTTTATCGCATCACAGCCAAGGACCTTTTATCAACGAGGAATAAATAATGTTGTCGATCGATGGCAGAGGTGCATAGATGCTCAATGCTCGTATTTTGAGTAATTTTAACATTTCTACAGTTAATTTTTCAAGAATAAAATTATATTATGAAATCGCCATCATTTTTGTAACAACCTAATAAAATTCAAGCGTAAGGTCTCTACGAGAAAATTTTACATTAAATAATGGTAGTGAAATAATATATTTCTTTTAACTGTTTCACCCCAAGCAGTGAACAGCTTTTAGGCCATCTAATATGAAAATCGCTCTTTGAAGGTTTAGGTTATGTTTGCTTGGTGGTTTCTAATCAATTGTCACTAATATTTTCTGAATGTGCCGATTAATGGAAATATATTTTGTCTATTATTAATCACAACTGCGAAATGTTTCTTTGTACGTTTCACAGCCTTGTAGTTTTTGAGTGATCCTGGCACACATCGGTGGATCAACTTAAGACATCTTCAATCTTAACATATCTAAAACTGAAGCAAGATTCAAGAGTGGTTCATTAGGTTTAATTGTTAAGAGTAGTTCATTTGGTTTAATTATTAAGAGTGGTTCATTTGGTTTAATTGTTAAGAGTGGTTCATTTGGTTTGATTGTTAAGAGTGGTTCATTTGGTTTAATTGTTAAGAGTGGTTCATTTGGTTTAATTGTTAGGCGTAGTTCATTTGGTTTGATTGTTAAGCGTGGTTCATTTGGTTTAATTGTTAGGCGTAGTTCATTTGGTTTGATTGTTAAGCGTGGTTCATTTGGTTTAATTGTTAAGAGTGGTTCATTTGGTTTGATTGTTAATAGTGGTTCATTTGGTTTAATTGTTAACTCCCCTAAATCATAAAGTGCAATACAAATGAAAAAAGGCGTGTACCTATGTTTTATAAATTATGCAACAACATTCGACAAAGTACGCCACAGAATTTTAGAAATGCTCAGCAATCTGGACGTATTTGGAAAAGACATTAGAGTATTCTAGAACCTCTAATGGCAGTTAATCACCTGCATACGGACAGGAAACGAATGCAGCAGATATACAAAGATACAAAGGGCGTAAGACAAGGATGTGTTTTTTCACCCGATCTATTCAACTTATACCGCGAGACTATTATGAGGACCCTAGAAGTTATGCCAGGATTCATAAGTGGCGGCCATAATCTGAACAACATAAGATACGCAGATGATACAGTGCTGACAGCAGACACGGAAAGGAAACTACAAGACCTCCTACCAAAGGTACCTGAAGAAAGTGGAAAGAAAGGACTACAAATAAACTACGAGAAAACCGAATGCATGCTTATCAAAAAACAGAGGTGTTCAAAATGCCAATTAGCAGGTGGATTATACTAAAATCAAGTAGGTACAAAAATTTAAATATATGGGAAGTCTTCTAACAGAAGACAGAAAATGCGACACTATGATCCGAAGGCGAATTGGCATGGCGAAGGACGCATTCCAGAAGCTGAATAAAGTATTAAGAGACAAGAAAATTTCGTTAGAAACAAAGATGAGAGTACTGGACTGCTAGGTAATGTTTGTTTTTCAGTATGGTAGTAAATGCCGGACAATCTCATCACAGGTGAAGAAAAAACTTGAAATAACTGAAATGTTGTTCTACAGAAGGATGCTGCGGATATCATGGATCGAGCATGTGAGCAATGATGAGGTTTTGGAAAAGATGGAAACGAAAAGGAAATTAATACTGAACATCAGGAAAAGAGAGCTAAAGTTCCTGGGAAATCTAATGAGGAAGGATGGCTTGGAGAATCTGGTGCTCACGGGTCAAATAGAGCAAAAGAGAAAAAGGGGAAAGCAGTGGGTAACATACTTGACAGGCCAGAGCAAGCGGATGACAGAGCGGGGTTTGGGTGGGGTAACAGAAGAAAGCATGCTAAGAGCCACCAGGAACAGGTAGACGTGGAGGGCCATGATCGCACACGTCTTGAAGGGACATGGCGCATAGTAGAAGATGAACTGTCCTGGTTGACGTAAAGGTGTGCCATATACAAGTTCGGCTGCAGAATTTTGGGAATCATATTTTACGACTGTTCTATGCACTAAAAGTAATGATGGAATATTAAATATAAGTAATGATGGAATATTAAATATAAGTAATGATGGAATATTAAATATAAGTAGTGATGGAATATTAAATATAAGTAGTGATGGAATATTAAATATAAGTAATGATGGAATATTCCGAAACCAAAAAGTATAGTTCAATGTTTTTTTCAGGGATTCCTTCATAGAACGATAAAAAAAAATATTGTGCGGGAAGGTCTTTGTTTCAGTGTGAAAATTTGATGACGTACACTTTGAAAATTTGATGACGTACACTTTGAAAATTTGATGACGTACATTTTGAAAATTTGATGACGTACACTTTGAAAATTTGATGACGTACACTTTGAAAATTTGATGACGTAACACTTTGAAAATTTGATGACGTACATTTTGAAAATTTGATGACGTACACTTTGAAAATTTGATGACGTACACTTTGAAAATTTGATGACGTACATTTTGAAAATTTCATGACGTACACTTTGAAAATTTCATGACGTACACTTTGAAAATTTGATGACGTACACTTTGAAAATTTGATGACGTACATTTTGAAAATTTGATGACGTACACTTTGAAAATTTGATGACGTACACTTTGAAAATTTGATGACATACATTTTGAAAATTTGATGACGTACACTTTGAAAATTTGATGACGTACACTTTGAAAATTTGATGACGTACATTTTGAAAATAAGAAAAACGGGAAAAGAGAGTTAAGTGAAAAAAAGACAATTTTGCAAACACTGAATTGCGATTTTGAATCGTCATTGCGAAATTTATCTGTTTATTTTTATGAGAGGTGACCTGAAATTAAACATTTTACCCACAATCAACATCACTGATGAGATGTGTTTTAATTGTAACCACCGACCAGTGTTATTTCGAGACATCATCTCTAGAAAGTGTGTCACACAAGGGTAAAGCTTTATTTTATATATATCACTTTAATGCTGAAATCTAAACTTCTTTATAAATAGAACTTTGTCTGTGTGTATGTGTGTGTGTGCGTGTGTGTGTGTGTGTGTCCGTTACCTATAGACTCCGAAACGGCTGAATCGATTTTCTTGAAAATTTATACAGTTGTACTATAAGCGTCTGCGAGTGTTCTTAGCTAGGTTTTGTGTCGAGTTACCTCCGATAAATATCGAAAATCGATAATCAAAAAAATTGGATTATAGAAGGAGTGATCTGATTTTAATCAAATTTGATACACTCATAGACAAAGACATAAGAAACGATATTCAGAAGTTTCAAGTTTGCAGTTCTTACAATAGTTCAGAAAATCGATAGTATATATATATATATATATATATATATATATAAAAGGCAAGATGTTTGTGCATGTGTCTGTTTATCTGCCTGTGTGTCTGTATTTTTTTCAGCCCTTTATTTTAGTTTTTGTTTCGGGTTTGGCCCTAAGTAGCTATAATTGTAGTTCTTAGTCTCAGCCATGATACCATTTACTCAGAGGACTTATTTAACCTTCGTAATTCAGTTTACGATGAAAAAAAATTATTTGATATCGATACCAGGAAATCAAAATTTGACTTACATCCACTCATTTTTCTTTCAGTCTACGGTTTCGCTTTAACTGGAAACAACTATTGCTTTTTAGTCTTTCGTGCCAACGTCCAAAGAGTCTGAGCTCCAGGACCATGGATTAGTTCCAAAGCTCTTTTTACACACGAGAAACGCCGGGCTATACTGCTAGTTTAAAATATTACTGTTCCTAGTTGTAACTTGATTTGACACGAGAACAGAAAGCAAAGAAAATCAGTAGATCAACAACTATAATGAATTCATATGTTGCATTTTGAAAGTTTGGGAAGGACTAACAAAGAAAGTAATCATTGGAGCATTGGGTTGCTTTACAAAAACATGGAAGAAAATTTGAATTGTCATTTGAAAATAAATCCATGACAAAAAAGTATGCTTACTCGGATCAGCAAGGATACTTCGAAAAGTATTGTGTACCGCCAGGGCTGCATTTAGTTCTTAAAAACACCTCTGGGGTAATAGAATTTGGCGGACTCTTCATGTGCGTTGTGGTGCAGTGAATATCGACTCGGAACGAGAAATCGGCGTGCCGAGTTCTAATTCCAGTTGAATTCCTTGCATTCACATCCGCACAAATACTCTTGGGAAAGGTATTATTCCGTCTCTTTCCTCCAGTTATGGGTTAAATAACAGGACAGATTGGGTTCTATAGCCTTGGCTGGCGACCAGTCTACCACAGAAAGTAATGGCAACGAACTGCGGGATAATCTTCTGCCGAGTCAGTCATGTCTCTAAAGAGGCATGATCGCCCAAACGTGTATCACGTATGGCACTTAACTGACTGACTTCATTATGTATGTCGCCCCCGTGTCTAAAAAAATGATATATTTTTTATTGTTTTTTTGTTTGTGTGTGTGTGTGTGTGTGTGTGTAAATGGTGAAACACTTCAACTAACACTTTAAATAGTTTTGGAAATCATCCAATGTATTTAATTAGCAAGAAACTGCAAGGAGCCCTATCGAATATAAAATACCAGCTCTAACTCCAACTAGAGGGACCCAAATAGTCTAAATTGTTTCAAATTAGTTAAAAAGAGTCCCATTAAATCTTAAAATAAACAAATCTCCTCTGCTCCTACATATATATTTTTTTAGTTTTCTAAGTGGCCCAAGACTAGAAGGCCCATGGGTCCCCTGAAATCTTGAACCGTAGATTGCTGCTGGTATTAGTCCATATGTAAGTCCAGCACTGAATATAGCTATTTGTTTATACTTCTGAAATGAGGTAGTATTTACACTATTTACATTGTTCGGACTATTGTCCTCATCTTTATTGCCGAAACGTCGTAAACATGACAATACAGATGAGGACAATAGTCCGAACAATGTAAACAGTGTGAATACATCTAATTGATGAAAAGAGCAGATGACAAGCGTATTTTCTTAAATCTTAAGAGGTGACCCGAAAATAAACTTCTGACCAGCACCCGACATCATAAACTGCACGGAGGATGCGAAATAATAATAATAATAATAATAATAATAATAATAATAATAATATATTGTTACACTAAGCATTGCTTCTAATCTTAATTGATTAGAGTTATTAATATGTTCATGTTTTCTTTTGAATGAAAACGGGCAACAGAAAATATCCTGTTCAATACCACAGGTTTATTTGCCAATTGCCTAACCTTCTGGCATCTCCTCCTAGATACTGATGCACAGAGCATCTACGTGCGTGCGCAATAGTATAGCTGATTATCATATTTTTAAAGTCTGAAGAATGAGTCAGTCAAGGCCCTCAAATGAGCCCCGCCTGCAATATTCTGTCAGTTAAGTGCCATACGTGATACACGCTTTGAGCTATCATGTCTCGAAAGAGACATGACTGACTGGACAGAAGATTATCCCGCAGTAGGTTGCCATGGCTTTCTGCAGTATAATGGTCGCCAGCCAAGGCTATAGAACCCAATCTGTTCTGTTATTTAACCCATAACTGGAGGGAAGAGACGGAATAATACCTTTCCCAAGGGTATTTGCGCGTAAGTGAATGCAAGAAATTCAACTGGAATTCGAACTCGGCACGCCGATTTGTCGTTCCGAGTCGATATTCATTGCACCACAAAGCACACCCTGCAATGGTATGCATTTCTATTATCAAAATCTGCCACCATATGTATTGTGGCATTACCGCATATCACGTTGAATACACCGGTTCTCGTTCGATCACCGAAGTTAAGCAACGTGGGCCTGGCCAGTACCTAGGTGGGTGACCGCTTGGGAATACCAGGCGTTGTAAGCGTTCAGTGACGGATGTGAGTTGTGGTGCAGTGGATGTCGGCTTTGAAAGAGAAATCGGTGAGCCGAGTTCGAATTCCAGTTGTGTACCCTGCATTCACTTAAGCACTGGTACCCTTGGGAAAGGTATTAATCCGTCCCTTCCCTCCAGTTATGGGCTAAATAATAGGATGGGGCCTGGCGGTAACCCATCTAGTGTTGGTGTCACAATAAAAACACCCTTGGTAGCCCTGGCGAAGCATCAAGTATTCAGTTATTTGACAAGATTATGAATTTCGCTATAAACTGCGCCAGGGTTTCAAATGCACAGGGAATACTAGTATAGTGAGTTCTATCTCGGCCAAGGCCGCAGGACGACAACATGTTGTGGCGAATCTTCGTCGCCAAGTTGTTGTGGCCTGTTAGGGCCCGGAAGTAAGACATGAAAACAAGAAGGTAGGTTCAAATAGTGTCTTAGAATAGCAGAACATATATACAAGTCGGAGTGTTAGTAATCAGTAAAATAGAAGAATAGTTACTGTATAGTTACGCTGAGTCTTACGACTGTCGCACTACTGTCTCTCCGGAAGTCACGCAAGTTATTATTTATTGACGGAGGAAGAGCACATTCCTATAGATAGGGCACCGTAACAATATGGCACTCATTGGGCATGTGCCCGGCATGCCCACAACCAGACTGGGTGTCATGACGAGTATTTTGGGTTTCATAGATTTGAATGTGCGTGGTGGTGCAATGGATATCGGTTTGGAATGAGAACTCGGAGAACGGAGTTCGAATTCCAATTGAATTAGTTGCATTCACTTACGCGAAAATACCCTTAGGAAAGATATTAATCTATATATTCTCCTTCCAGCTATGGGTTGAATAGCAGGACAAATTGGGTTCTACAGCCTTGGTTTGCAACCAGTCTACCGCAGAAAGTAATGGCAACCTACCGTGGGAAATTCTTTTGCCTCGTCAGTCATGTCCCTTTCAAGCCTGTATCACATGGCACTTAATTGACTGAACTGATACTTAACATCAGGAAGAGACAGTTAAAGTTTCTGGGAAACGTAATGAGGAAGGAGGGCTTAGAGAATCTGATACTGACAGGACGGACAGAGGAACAGAGGAAAACTGCGCGTGATGTATTTGATGGGCTTGAGAAAATTGATAGCAAAGCAGTGTTTGGGAGAAATAACAAGACTAAATTCATTAAGAGCTACAAGGAACAGGAAGATGGCAACCACAGAAAGAAATGGCAACCTACTATTGAAATATTTAGCTAGTCAGTTATGGCTCAAAAGATCGTCCAAGCGTATATCACATATGGCACTCAGCTAAGTGATATTTGTAGATCTGCGTCATTTTATTAGCAAGCTGTTCTCTCGCCCAAAGAGCGATCGTGCGAGCCAAGATACAGCTAATGAATAAAACTAAATCATTCTTAGTGTGTGAAACAGAAAACAAGTTTATAACAAGCAAAAAAATATTTTAAATATTAAAAAATGAGAAAGAATTGTGTATATGTTGTACTAGCAGTATAGCCAGGCGTTGCTCGGGTGCAATGAAAGCTTTAAAACTAATCCATGGTCCTGGAGCTTAGACTAAAGAATATTTGTGTGAAGTTTGTTGAGAATGGGATAAAAATTGTGGACCACTCCTTTTATAACCATATTTTTTCGATTATCGATTTTCGATATTTATCGGGGGTACCTCGACACAAAACCTAGCTAAGAACACTTGCAGACGCTTATAGTACAACTGTGTAAAATTTCAAGAAAAATCGGTTCAGCCGTTTCGGAGTCTATATAGGTAACGGACACACACACACACACACACACACACACACACACACACACACACACACACACACACACACAATGTTCCATTCGTAAATAAGTTTAGATGCATAGTTTAAATCTCTTTTCAGGCTACTGAAATATGTCCTGTCTATAGAAGCTGCATAGGGATAGTTTCCATAATTTAACAAAATAAGAGAAATAATTGAAGAGCATATACATTAATCATATTATTTCTTGCAAATATTACAACTCACAAGCAACAGCAGTCCATAGAAACAAATAAACACTCACGCAGACCACCATCGCTCACGCACAAAAAGTTCTAACCTGCCTAGACAATCAGTCAGTTAAGTGCCATACGTGAAACACGCTTGGATGATCATGTTTCTTTCGAGAAATGACTGACTGGGCAGAAGCTTATCCCGCAGTAGGTTGCCATTGCTTTCTGCAGTAGATTGGTTGCCAGCCAAAGCTATAGAACCCAATCTGTCCTGCTATTTGACCCATAACTGGAGGGAAGAGACGGATTAATACCTTTCCCAATGGTATTTGTGCGTAAATGAATGCAATGGATTCAACTATAATTCGAACTCGGTTCCCCGATTTCTCGTTCCGAGCCGATATCCACTGCACCACAACGCACATATCACGCAGATATAAAACAAACTACGTTGTCTGGACAGCAGTTTTACCATCGGTTCTCATAGTAGTTTCAAACCATCCGGTCAGATGTCAGACACACAGCTGCTCAATGAATCTAACATATCAAATAATTTTCAATTTAAGCAGTAAGTTGTAGCCATTGGAGATGGTTAATGTTTTTTTTTGATTCGGCCTTGTGTCATACATAACCGAACTCCCCACAACTTACTAGTTTTTATCCAGAATAATCATCAGAATTATCAGAGGGCTTTCATCATAAGGTCGGTTGTCGGCAGGTTGTAGATTGGAATGTGTGAATTAGTTGGAAAAATAAAATATACGTTTTGCATTTTAAAAGAGAAATTTATTAATAAAAATGATAACATGAATTGTGGTAGAAATTAATGTTCAATGAGAAATGTTCGTAGAAGTAATTTGTTGGAAAGAGCTTATGCGTTCGTACGTATGTATGTATTAGCGTTTGTTCAGTAGGAGTGTCTTTGAATGGAGAAGAAGAAGTAGAATGAATCAGCACACGAGAAGGAAAAAGAAAGTGGACGAATGTCCAGGTCAGCTTGAAGCTTCTGCCGTTACATTTTAGCTTGTCGTCTTTGCTGCTTCCATCCTTGACTGACTGGCTGACGCTGACCGACGTATTTATAGCATATAGAATTTTTCGCATTGGATCGCGAAGTCCCTATGGTCCTGCAACTCGCCTCCATTGGTCAGAAAATCAATTTAACATCTACTTGCGAAATCCGGTTTCGACTTTTACTTTAAGCATACAGTCAATCCTTTTTCTATTTGAGAAAAACCAGGATTTCACGTCATAAAAAAAAAAAAAAAAGATAAAAACACCAACTCCGTCCTCTTTTCTCACCGAGGAAATATTTTTTTCGCTGGATACTGCAACCCGCACACACATATAGCCAAACAGAGACACGACGTATCATACAAAAATTCATTTCACACACACACACACACACACACACACACACACACACATATATATATATATATATATATATATATATATATATATATACAATTCTTTTTGTTCATATCTTTTTGACCGACTTAAGAGAAGTTGCACTCTAAAGTATACACTCGGAAGGGAGACTTTTTATTGAAAATTTGCATCACTTATTTGTTCCTGCTTGTTGACATTTGTTTAATAAAAACCTTATTTCAATGTCCGTGGGCAGAGTTATTTTTGACACAAGGCCATTCACGCGCCTGAACCACATTTGCTCAGTTTCGTATCTTAACGTAAACAAAGAAATTTCTAAAGAAAGTGATGGAATTCTTTATTTCTTAATCGGACATATTTTATTAATGAAATGCTATTTTTAGTGGATACCCATATTTGAGTAGACACCTCACTTATTTATTAAATAGTGTATTTATTATTTTCGTTTACTTATAAAGGAAAAATATGCGCTCTCCGGCAGAATTTGAACCTACGCCCCCCCCCAATAGGAAAAAAACGTCAGTACATCTCATGTGCCTTATACCTTTCTGCCACAAAGTTCGACAATAGTCAAGCAAAGCTCAATAGTGTTAGATTTTTCTAAATTTTGTATCCTAACGTAAAGTAGTTTCTAAAAAAATGTGATAGCCCTTTATTATAAGCTGCTTTTATATTGGTCTATTCTCATTGGTCGAGAGGCAATCTAACTTCATGTTATACTGTAGGAATAGGAAATTAATTATTAAAAGCAACCTTCTTCTTCACTTTTACAAAAATTCACAATGACGTGTGAAATCCTGGTTTACCCAGATAAAAAAAAAGGATTGACCATGTGCTTAAAGAAAAAGTCGAAACTGGATTTCACGAGATGCTAAATTGATTTTCTGACTAATGGAAGCGATTTGCAAGACTAAAAGGACTTCACGATCCAGTACGAAAATCTGAATGACTATAAAGTCTTTGATCACATCAGCGCCAGTCAGTCCAATAGGAGCAGCGAGACGAAACAACTAAAATGTAACGGGAGAAACTTCAACCACGACCCGGACACAGGTCGCGTCGCACATTCGTTCTCTTTCTCCTTCTTTCTCGTGCGCTGATTCCTTTTACTTCTTCTTCATTCAAAGACACTCCTGAACAAACGCTAATACATACATACCTACGTACGCATAAACTCTCTCTAACAAATTACTAATACGAACATTTCTTGATATCCTTAACTTTCTATTTGAACATTAATATCTACCAATTTTTGTTATTTCATTCTTTTAATAAATTTCTATTTTAACATGAAAAATGTATATTCCACTCTTCCACACACTTTCCACAGTCTCTAACCAACCAGCTTCAAACTTTTGATGATAACCTGATAATTCTGGATAAATCTGTAAGATGTAGGGAGTTTGGTTATGTCTGACATAAGGCCGAATTAATGAACATTAACCATCTCTCTAACAGCTTCACTGGTGACTCCCAACATCCAAAGAACATGCAATGGAAGAATCACTTCTTCAATACTGCCACAGAAATAAGCGCGGAGTACAGATTTTTAAACTTCCGCTAAGCTCTCCACAGATTACTTCTCTTTGTTATTTATGAATTTTTACGACTTCTTATGAAAGATAATGGAGTAGTTTACTCGTTGCTTTCTCTTCAATTTGGAAATCAGCTTTCCTTATCTTCTACCGTGTGTAAATAAACGTTATTTTCGTTAAGTAAAAAGTTATAGGATACAAATCCTTTATGATTCCAACAAACAACGAAAAAAAAAACAAAAAAAACCCAGATTTGCACACCCAAAAAGTCGGCTCAGAATGACTGAAAACATTTTGGAAAAACCAGACCAAGTTAAAATTTGCAATCCAGTGTGAAATTTAATTTTGACGAATAGGAAAAGGATCGACCCAATATTGAAAGAAAAAGACGAAACCAAATTTCACGATCCGATGTTAAATTAATTTTCTAACCAATGAAAAGAAGCAATTTGCAAAACTGAGAAAAAAGTTAACAAGCCTATGTGAAAAAAGCTTTAGCTATAAAAACAAAGAAAATCGAATCAATCAGTCCGATGGGAGCAAGGATCTGATAAGGACCTCGCCACAACTTAAGGAAGAAATTTCAAGACCTCAAAACTGACATGTCTTGTCGCCATACATTAATTCTACCTCTCATTTCTATTTTCCTTTCTTCGTCTTCACTCACTCGCCGTCAAAGAAACAACAGCAACAAGAAGACATCTTCAACTGACTTCTAAAAATAAACGTCGATAAGTACCATTTTTCTTTATTGCTTCACCTTCCTTTTCACGTTCTCGCCGACCACAAAAAAGGAAAGGAACACAGATTGTATTAGTACTCTGATTAATCTTTTCTGCATACACACATTTTGCTACTTACAACTACAAGATATGAACACTTTACAACCACAAACTATTGATTCCTTTAACTTAACACTACACTTTCTCTCTTTGAACATTTACATTAGTAATTTCACTTCTTAAAATTTTTTATTTATTTTGTTCAGTTAATAACATTTACTTATTTTACAAACAAAGCACTTATATTATTCCAACTTTCAACTTCATGTCTTTCAATGTTGAGATTTTCGGCTATGCTTGTGAAATGGTCTCGTACTCGATATGGCCGACCGTTTCTACAAACTAAACATTACTTTTGCAAAATGTAGTTAATTAGTCTTTAAATTAATTAAATGGCTTCGAAACATATTTTTAGGAGAAATATTCAAATTTTAAGGTATTTTTGAATTTTTTGTTTACATTTATCGTTTTGGTTCGATCAGTCGATATATGACAACACAAGTGAACGTGACAATGTTTTAAAAAAAACTTTATTTACATACGAAAATTGATTTTTCTTTTAATCAGAATTAGTGTTGGGCCATTTTCAATAAAACCAAAATTTAAGTTTCAAAGGCAGCACTTAAATTATTTAAAATACATTTTATTTTATTTTTACTTTTTAAGAAGTCCGTGGCAGTACTTCATTTCCATTTATTAACCATGAGAGAAATCTGTCAAAAAATCTGATAGAAAACGGCCATTCTTGCATAAAATACTTAGTATGCAAATAAGTATACAAATTTCTCTGCAATAAAATCTGAACATATTTTACGTTTTCTATAGTGAAAAAAAAAAAAAAAATAACCTTTTTTATTTATATTTTTTAATTCTTTATATTTGCTTAGCAATTTAAAAAAACCTATGTCGAAGAATATTCGGATTAGGGGAGATAACTCTTGTAGGATTTGTCTCCCATAGTCTGTTGTTATGGCAGCGAGTACGCCATGAGAGCAACATCGCTGAAAAGAATCTAACGTGAAAATGTCTAATAATGGCAAGACTTTCCGATGTATCGTGGATCTTTATATAAAGGCGGTGAGTCTATAACCTTATTTTTCTACCTTCAGAACGAAAATTTCATGTTTCCTTATCATCTAATTTTTCTTACATCCAAATCGAAAATTACACCTTGTGGTCGAAATTTTTATCTCTTCTTGTCGAAAAATAACATTACCTTATGAAGGCTTAAATAAAATTATTCGCTGTCCTGTCTTCTTGTATGTCCTCAAAGAGGCACCAGACGGTTCTTAGCTTTAGATATATGCGGGAGGAATCGCCTTTTTGATAGGACAATAAATACACTGTGTATATATAATTTTTTGGAATTTGAATTTGATAAATGAAAAAATGACAGCAATATAACAACACAGTTTATGCTTATTTTTTCAAATTACAATAATATATAGCAACACATTTTATGGTTATTTTGTTACTACTACTGAACCCCCTGAATATGATCTCAAAAAGAGATTGAAAGTACTTGAGAAACGATAAATAAAATCAACTTTAACAGTTACAGCGCATTTCTCACATCATTTGATAATACACGGAAAATTATTCGTGAATATAAACAGATTTTGTTAAAAATAAGCAGACATAATGTATTGTTTGCAATTTGTTTAATCTGACATGGCTAAAAGAAACCTTTTGCCTAAATGGACAAATTATATACGTAAATTAACGAAGATTAACGAAACTTGGTTATAAACAACCGACAATTTGAAATGATTTGTTTGAACATTATTTTTGATCGATACTCATATTTGAGTAGATATTCTGTTTTTAATTATATATTTCTAACTACTGGCCTGATTATTTACGATAAATTTTTATTACGAAAATGTGTGTCATTCTGCTTACCCCTATGTTGATAGGGGTCGCAGGGTTCGAATCCTACCGAATGGCACACATTTTCGTAATAAAAATTATTTGTAAATAATCAGGCCAGTAGATATAAATATATAATACTGTTTAATTAAAAACAGAATATCTACTTAAATATGAGTATCGATCAAAAATAATGTTCAAACAAATCATATATATATCTAAACTTATTTATAAATGGAACTTTGTGTGTGTGTGTGTGTGTGTGTGTGTGTGTGTCCGTTACCTATAGACTCCGAAACGGCTGAACCAATTTTCTTGAAAATTTACACAGTTGTACTATAAGCGTCTGCGAGTGTTCTTAGCTAGGTTTTGTGTCGAGGTACCCTCAATAAATATCGAAAATCGATAATCGAAAAAATCGGGTTATAGAAGGAGTGGTCCGATTTTAATCAAATTTGATACACTCGTAGACAAAGACATAATAAACGATATTCAGAAGTTTCAAGGTTGCAGTTCTTACAATAGTGCAAAAAATTTTATATCGATACCAGGAAATCAAAATTTGATTTACATCCATTCATTTTTCTTTCAGTCTACGGTTTCGCATTAATTGGAAACAACTATTGCTTTTTAGTCTTTCGTGCCTACATCCAAAGAGCTCCAGGACCCTGGATTAGTTTTAAAGCTTTCATTACACCCGAGCAACGCCGGGCTATATATATATATATATATATATATATATATATATATATATATATATATATATATATACGCACAACGAACTTTATTATAATAGAGAGGATAGCATACAAATCATTTTTGTTCTAAAAGAACTTTATTATAATAGAGAGGATAGCATACAAATCATTTTTGTTCTAAAAGAACTTTATTATAATAGAGAGGATAGCATACAAATCATTTTTGTTCTAAAAGAACTTTATTATAATAGAGAGGATAGCATACAAATCATTTTTGTTCTAAAAGAACTTTATTATAATAGAGAGGATAGCATACAAATCATTTTTGTTCTAAAAGAACTTTATTATAATAGAGAGGATAGCATACAAATCATTTTTGTTCTAAAAGAACTTTATTATAATAGAGAGGATAGCATACAAATCATTTTTGTTCTAAAAGAACTTTATTATAATAGAGAGGACAGCATACAAATCATTTTTGTTCTAAAAGAACTTTATTATAATAGAGAGGACAGCATACAAATCATTTTTGTTCTAAAAGAACTTTATTATAATAGAGAGGACAGCATACAAATCATTTTTGTTTTAAAGAACTTTATTATAATAGAGAGGACAGCATACAAATCATTTTTGTTCTAAAAGAACTTTATTATAATAGAGAGGATAGCATACAAACCATTTTTGTTCTAAAAGAACTTTATTATAATAGAGAGGATAGCATACAAATCATTTTTGTTCTAAAAGGTCTAACGCCATAGAACGCTTATTTGCCACAAAAGATTTTCCCCCGTTTTTACTAGTCGACCAGTCTACGTAAGTAGTTCGAGAAAATCTTTCAAGTAACTTTAAGCTTTGAATATCAAAGTAAAAATTTGACAAGAGACGATAATTGCTGTCACTTTGAGAAGTATTGTAAATTGATTGAGTTAATAAGCATTTCTTGCTACAGTCCTAAGAATATAACCAATATAATTAGTTAGTAAATTGCCATACGTAATTGTTACGTCGGGTAACAGAATTATGTGAAATAATACAAAACAACGTAATCGTATAAAAGTAGGTGCATTGACAGGAAAGAGAAGTATTTACAAGAGGTGAGGATTAGTAGAATACAGAACAAGGTAATTAGTATACAGTATCGTCGTAGAAACGTGATAGACTGACTAGTAGAACACTTCTGGTGCAATACCGGAAATACCCGACTAACTCGCTCACTCGACTTACTTCCTCGAGGTATAATCACTACTATTTTATATAGTGATTCGAAAAGTCCATTTCTGTGGAGAAGGTGGAGAGCGCCCCAACAGTGATACACGCTTGGGTAATCATGTCTCGAAAGACACATGACTGACTAGGCAGGGGATTTTCTCGCAGTAAGTTATTTCTTTCTGCAGTAGATTGGTTGCTAACCAAGGCTACAGAACTCAATCTGTCCTTCTATTCAACCCATAGCTGGAGGAAGAAGAGATAAATTAATAACTTTTCCAAGAGTATTTGTGCGTAAGTATTGAAACGAAATCAACTGGAACCTTTTTCAAAAGAAACACTTGAACCTCCAAATTATAACTTAATTTGTGTGTGTGTGTGTATATATATATAAACGTGTTATATAAAAATACTTTGTATATTTTAACTCTTTGTACATTTTCTTTCAATCTTTACACAAGGCCGTATAGATAATACCATATTTTAACACGCCCAAACTATTTTCTAGCCAATTACAGTTAATATTACAAATATGTCAAAAAGATTCCACAATGCAACACACATCGTTCAAATCAAAGTGTGTTTTGGTTAGAAATTAGCATCACCATGTGAAATATTTGAAAAACTTTAAAACTTCTTTTCTCGAACCTACTTTCGGAATAAAAAAAAATTTTGTAAAAATCCACAGATTTTGATTTTCAGCGGAACAGAGATGCGACTGCCTCCTCACGGTACGTGCTGAAATAAACATATGTCGGTGACTTCAAGCAAATCGTCTCCAACAGTGTGGATGATCAGTCAGTGACTTCAGGCAAATCATCTCTAATAACAAGAAAGATGGTCAGTCAATTTCCACCAACGATAAAAGATTTTTCTCTCTTAACTGAAGATTATTTTTACTCATTTTTAAATTCATGTACATATACAATGTACTGAGTTGTTAAATTAATACGTGACGAGTATATTTACTAATCGAAAATTGAAAAGCTTAATACAAATAATTTTTCCAATGGATTTTTAAAATAATTAAAATATTTTAATTTTGTACATGCTGATTACCCGTATTTTATTTGTACGGGCGGCCGTATGTGATATATATCATTAAAAGGTCACATGATTCAAGCGTTGTCCCTGTTATAGGAAGAAAATATCCGTATAATGAACATTTGTATTCAGTGCCCAATTCTTTTCATTTTCGCGTCACCCAACAACAGGCTTCTCAAATCCCGCTTTCAAAATTTAAAGTAATTTACTTCCTAGTTTCATCATCTTTTACATTAATTGTGAATGTAGGTACCTTACAGAAATTGAAAAATCTTGCTTTTTTTAATTTTTTTTAAAACCCGAGGTTGGTCTTTTTTTTTTGTAAATTTCAATAGCCTTTTTGCTAATTTTTGCTAATCCTACCATTGAAATTATAAATTTTTTATTGTTAAATTCCAACTTAGCATAACATTTCATAAATTGTTTAGTTCGGTTATTTCCATTTCATTCTTTCTTATTAAATTGTAAAATTATTTTAAAAGTAAGTTTTATATTATTGTAATTTTTATTTATTCAGGAAGCTTATTACAACATATGGCTATAAAGCTAAACTAACTAAAATTCTGTAAAATGTTATATAATTGCTGAAAATATGTAAAATTAAAAACAAAACAAAAAAAAAGTATGATTACATACAATTATGTTATATCTGATCGCTATACTTAGCGTTATTGACGGCATCCGTTTGTGATTAAATCATTCGTTACCTCAGATGTCCCTGATAAGAGGACTAAGAATTAAGAAACTCTTTTATCGTACATTTCAGACATTAAACGGGTAATACTTGTTTCAAATCAGATTAATGTAAGTTTAAATTGGTCAATTTTAATTAAAAAAAAAATGTTTCAGCGAGGTATATTTTTGAAAGATTTTTTAAAACCGAGAATTGGCTACTGTTTACAAAATGTGTCGATCGATGAAAAATGACCGAAAAATTGAAATCTTTTTTAAATCAAAAAATTTTTAAATTTTTAATCAATATGTTTGAAATACACCAGAGTATTTTGCTTATTGAAATTAGTAAGTTTAATCTCTTGGCTTTCAATTAAAGCTAAAATTAAAACTTCAAGAAAACGTTTTTTTTATTTTTGAAACTTCAGTTTAATTTTATGTATCGAAAATGAGTAGAGGTACCTACACTTAACTAATATATACTTCAGGTTAATGGAACTCGTGAATCCTGAAAAGGAGTCCATCTAAAAGAAGGAAAACTCTTAATTTAAACCTCCGCTGTCTTGCGGTCATACTATATCTAATCATGAGAAAAGCTTTGGGAGTAAACCCTGAGGACAATTCCAGAACCGGAGTCCCTAAGACTGTCCGATGTTAGGTTTAACTTCGTTCTGGCAACTCCTGCAAAAACGCCGGTGCCAAGCTATATTGAACCCTACCTTTCCCTTTGACAACATCGGTGGCGTGGAGAAGGGAGACGTGCTGTATTGGCAACCACCGATCTCTCATCAAACCTTGCCCCGGGCAGTGTCCTGGAGAGAAAACTCTAGCATCGCCTCACCTCAATGTCAAAATACGGTAAGCAACAGTCTACCGATGGCAGGATTCCGAAGGTCCTTCTGTATGGGTAACTGGCCACTGGTAAGAGGGCAGGTGCGTGACTTCATCTTCACTTCAAGGACATCTACAAAAGTGACATCAGTTGCAAGGCACATAGACATCGAGAGATGGGAAGACGTCACCAACGATCGCTTAGGCTAGAGATGCAATTTAACCCGAAGCCTGGAGCGAGGAGAGAAGAAAACGAAGCTTGTCGCCGTGGTGAAGCGTTGTTGAAGGAAAGAAAACACGGCAACATAGAAGGAGAGCGTCTTTACATGGATTGTTTTCAGTCGAAACTGTCATTCCAATGTAGGTCTTTACAGCAGTTGTGACCTTGTGAATAGTTTAAGAAATAACAAAACGTGTTATAGAAATACTTTATTTTTAACAGTAAATACAACAGAAGCGTATTACACTACTAGTGCGTGTGTCGGTTGTCCAGCGTTCAATCAATTCGACTGTTCCCACAAAGCCTCCTCTCTTACTAATCTTAGAGTAGGCGGAAGAGTCCAACATAGACTCTTTAGAGGGAGGACGCCACAACAACAGCCATAACATATAACATGAGCAGCTGAGGTATAACTTATGGGACGCAAATCTATGGTTTCTCGAGACAGAGGGAGACCACAGACACACACACACACACACACACACACACACACATTGGGTATTTGGGCCGCAATCTCTCTTTTATGTAGGCTCATTAAAATGACAGACAAGGTATTATGTTTAAGATTTTATGTTATTTTTCATGTTATTTTTTTTCTTTTCAAAACAAATTATATAAAAAATATCCAAATATTTTGGTTTTCCGGAGGCTTTCAGCTATACTTCTAGCCATTATCGAGGACGAATTTTAGTCACACGTAAAATTCACACATGTCACACATTCAGTCACACGTAAACTAAAAAATCATCCTCTATAATGGCTAAAAGTATAGCCGAAAGCGCTTGGAAAAACAAAATATTTGGACAATTTTTATATAGTTTATGTTCTGAAAATAAAAATCATAATATCACACGAAAAATTACATAAAAAACATAAACATAATACCTTGTTTGTTATTTTTTAATGATAATATAATGTGTGGGTGTGGGTGTGGGTGTTTGTGTGAACAGCATATTTATTTATTTTCGTCTCTGAATATTTAAGAAATCTTATAAAAGAAAAATATGCTTTCTGCGGAAGGATATGGACCTGTGTTCTCCTTCGTAGGAGAAATCATCTTTAGATCTGACTTTCTTTAGACAGACACAGGCCATGGGGTGCATAGCCTGTCAAGCAAAGCCAAATGATGCCTTCTTAACGCAAACCCTTCTCAGATTCTAGAAGGTTCATATCTGATCAGCTTCGTAACTGAACGTAAACAAAGCAATTTCTAAAGAATTAATGAATTTTGTTATTTATTAACCCGAATGGCTTTATAACTCTAAACGTTATTTTTAGTTGATACCTATATTTGAGTAGGTGCCTCGTTTATTCATTAAACCGTATCTTTATTCATTTTCGTCTACCGGCCTGAATATTTGAGGAATCTTATAAGAGAAAGAGAAAGAGCGCATATTTGTCATTAGTAATATTTAAAATAGCCGCATTAAAGAAAAGATTATTCCTATGATGATGCATGAAAAATTATTACGTTTTAAAAAATGCCATATGATTGTCTGACATAATTTGTGTAATTCGATATGTTCGTTTTGGTCTTTGTGTCAAAGAACTGCTTCTTGTATTTTCAGGTGTCAGCTCCTGGTATACGTCTGCCCAGGAAAGATCGTTTGTATTTAAGTGTGTTTATATTCGGCCAATACAAAATCACAAAGCTTGTGAAACGAAATTTACCATTGATATTTGAAGAAAAATTCCAATTTGATAAGGTAATATGAATACAGTCAAATTTTATAGCGTTTCTTTAATTTTCTACTTGCTCAATAAAAAAAAGAAAGCCAATAAGATCCGCCCAGAAGAATTCCAGCCATTTTGAATATCCCCCCAAATTGGTAAAACAGTCTAAATGGAACTTTGAAGAAAATACCTCCAAAATAGAAAAAAATTATTAACTAAAAAAAATTTCTAATGAGCAGTTTGGGTTGGCCAATAAATTTATTCCATCTTTTTTGTTATTAGTTTGTATTAAGAGCATTTCGTTTTAATTAATCTAATTCAAATAGATACATTTTGATTGGATTGTGACAGTTATATAACAACTGTCACAATCCAATCAGCTTCCCTTTTCTTTTTAAAAATGTCAAAATTAGCCTTTTTTAAAATATAATTTCACCCCAAGCAAATCAATAAAGCCACTAAGGCAATGTGTGTCAGAGAATATGGGAAAAAATTACTATTAAGGAGAAAGAACAATAAAAGAACAGGTATTAAAAAGTCAGAAGATAACGATTGAAATTGTATTTTAATTTTTGAAGATCAAAGTTTACTGGAAATCAAGGCAGAAGAAAGTCTCACAAACAAGAAGTGCAAGAAAAGAAACTGTCAATATAGAACTAACACTTACATGTAACCATTTCAATAGAGAAATGATAAGACCTTGTCGCAAATCTACTACTCTGCTTACATTTATAAAGTCTAGCTACTATAGAGGAAAGATCGTCAGAACAATTACCATGAAAATATTTTTTTTTTTTTTAATCATATCACCCCAAGCAAGGCGATAACGCCACTGATGCGCAGGGGGGCTACTTAAGAGTAAAAAGATTGGAAAAGAGAAAACCGGAAACCGCATCCTAAACAGGAAACAAGGGATGAGCCTCTTCACCTGTTTAATAGACGTGGGTGGGGTGTGAACCGGGTGATAGTTTAGTCTATCTACTCCAATTGAAAAAAATAAAGAAAAGTGTGAAAAGGTTGGAAAAGAGAAAACTGGAAACGGCATCCTAAACAGGAAACAAGGGATGAGCCTCATATATATATATATATATATATATATATATTCAAGTGTTTAGCTTTTTATCAATAATATATGCTGCTTGTTAAAGATCCAGTTACCAAATAAAGGTTTACAATGACTCGATACTTATTTCATATTTATATAATTTGTCCACAGAATTAAAAAAAAAATCCTACTGACCTTGTTGGATAATAACAGCCAAGGTTATTTATAGAAAATTAACAGAAAATCTACTTTACGGTTGATAGGGGTAACTGAAGCTGAGATGCGAGGTCAGGACCGATAACATTACAGATTCTTCTTCATATTTTATCAAGAATTTCTAAATCCATAACAGAAGCACCAGACCAGATATGGTAGCAATATTAAATGCATGGATGAACAGTAGATTCATAAATGTGAAAGATAGATTCTGGCAAGTAAAATATCGAGCATAACAAAGTGAATCAAAATTCCAAGCAGTAATCCTAACAATTTATTCAATAAAATCATTCTATTTCATGTCAGTGAAAAACATTAGTCCGAGGAGGCGCAATAAATCACTCTCGTGGAGGTTAGCATTAGCCATGCTAATAGAAGGCAAAAAGGTTAGGCGATTAAAAGAGAACAGTTTTATTTTGGAGACGTTAAAAGTAACAAGTCATTCCTTGTCCGAGTTAAGAACATATTGTAGTTTTTTAAAGATCAGCTGCCATTTTGATCTTATCGCAACAATTTCCCACGTATTCTCAGAAATTACACTTTGTATTTTCTCTTCCTTTACCCATCTCTTATCCCCTTGACTCCAGTTCTTTCTACATCACCCTGTATATCTTGTTCTTTTTCTTTCTCTCTACCTTCGCAACTGTCTTTACACCTGTAGACCCATCCTTCTCTTGCTCTTTCTCTGACACCCCCTGTAATTGGTTTGTCTTTCTCTTTGCTCTTCTCCTGTCTAAACTTTTACTCTTATGTAGTCCCCTGCGCATCAGTGGCGGTACCGCCTTGCTTGGTTTGAAACGATTAAAAAAACTCCTCCTTTCAGTAACCCTCTACCTTGAGCTGCTCTTTGGCCACATCTCTTATAATGGTTCAATTGTAGAGTGAAGTGTCATAAATAACTGCGACAATTTCTCATATATCTTCATAAATGACACTTCTTATCCCTTCCCCTTTTACACTCATACAATAATGTCATTCAGTAACCCTCAACCTTGAGTGACTCTTTGATTACACTTTATAGACCGATTCAATTGCAGATATAAGTTTCATAAATAACTGTAACAATTTTCTATATATACTCCTAAATTACACTTCTCACCTCATTCTCTTATACTCATACAACAACCTCATTCGGTTTCAGTAATACTCTACCTTGAGCTTCTCTTGAGCTTCATCTAATAGACTGATTTAATTTTGGAACGGTTTAATAAATAACTAACAATTTCGCACATATCTTCATAAAATAGATTTCTTCTCTCTTTTATACGCATACCAAAACCTCATTCAGTAACCCTCTACATTGAGTTGTTCTTTGGACTTATCTCAGATTGATTCAAAAGTTGAGTAAAGTAACAATTTCCTACATACTCTCATATTTAGTAACTGTCTACCTTGAGTTGCTCTTTGGCCTAACCTCATAAACAGATTCAATGGTTGAGTGAATTTCATAAATAACAATTTTCTACATATTCTCATAAAACTCACTTCCCCACTCTTTTATATTCATGCTTTACTTTCAGTTGTTTTTGGGACTCGTCTTATAGGCTGGGATGTGCGTTGTGGCGCAGTGGATATCGGCTCGGAACGAGAAATCGGGGAGCCGAGTTCGAATTCCAGTTAAATTCCTTGCATTCACTTACGTGCAAATATTCTTGGGAAAAGTATTAATCCGTCTCTTACCTCTAAAAAAGTGGGGGGAATGCTTGCTACTGATTAAAAAATAATCAAATATGTTGGCAAAATCTTGGAATTACCACAAACCCTTGCTGTGAAAAGATTTAATTTGATCCAGATATACGATAGATGCAATCTGATCCTAAAACCTTTTTTTTTATCAGTCTCCATTCTGACTAAACAACACTTTTTCCCCCAAAGACAAATTGAGTTTACTATTTGGATTTTATTCAAGTATGTGTGTTGCGGATCGTCCAATTTGTTATCAAAATCAGGAACAGCCAGTTGGAGAGGATAATCTGATTTGATTTTAATTGGTAGGATACGCCAGCAAGATACTAGCAAACGTTTACTATATGATGACAATTACCATCCAAGCCGATAAAGTCTGCACATCTGAACAGTCATTTGAATCAGAGTGACTTATATGAAACTAGCAGTATAGCCCGGCGTTGCTCGGGTGTAATGAAAGCTTCAAAACTAATCCATGGTCCTGGAACTCAGACTCTTTGGACGTTGGCACGAAAGACTAAAAAGCAATAGTTATTTCCAGTTAAAGCGAAACCGTAGACTGAAAGAAAAATGAATGGATGTAAGTCAAATTTTGATTTCCTGGTCTCGATATCAAATAAGTTTTTTTCGTCGTAAACTGAATTTTGCAGGCTAAATGAGTCCTCTGAGTAAATGGTATCATGGCTGAGACTAAGAACTACAATTATACCTACTTAGAGCCAAACCCGAAGCAAAAAAAACTAAAATAAAAGGGCTGAAAAAATAGACATACAGGCAGATAAACAGACACACACACACAAACATCTTGCCTTTTATATTTATATATTATCGATTTTCTGCACTATTGTAAGAACTGCAACCTTGAAACTTCTGAATATCGTTTCTTATGTCTTTGTCTATGATTGTATCAAATTTGATTAAAATTGGACCACTCCTTCCATAACCCGATTTTTTCGATTATCGATTTTCGATATTTATCGGGGGCACCTGGACACAAAACCTAGCTAAGAACACTCGCAGACGCTTATAGTACAACTGTGTAAATTTTCAAGAAAATCGGTTCAGCCGTTTCGGAGTCTATAGATAACGGACACACACACACAGAGACAAAGTTCCATTTATAAATTAGTTTAGATGTTCAACAGACACGTCATGGCAAGCATTTAACTTTGTTATAAGATCGCTTAGCTACACAGCAATGAATTTGCCAAATTAGTGAAAGTCTTTCAGTCCTGCAACAAGGTAAAATACTCAAAACAAATGTTTCATTTTTTAAATCACTAAACATGCCGGATGTGCATTGTGGTGCAGTGGATATCGGCTCGGAACGAGAAACCGGGGAGCCGAGATCGAATTGCAGTTGAATTCCTTGCATTCACTTACGCTCAAATATCCTTGGGAAAGGTATTAATCCGTCTCTTACCTCCAGTTATGGGTTAAATAACAGGACAGATTGGTTTCTATAGCCTTGGCCGGCAATCAATCTACCGCAGAAAGCAATGGCAATCTACTGCAGGATAATCAACTGCCCAGTCAGTGATGTCTCGTTCGAGACATGATCGCCCAAGCGTGTATCACGTATAGCACTTAACTGACTGACTGAAACATGCCGAGTATATAAATGTCATTGACGATGTAGAAGGTAAAATTGGAATCAGGTTGAAAAAGTAGATGGAACACGTCACACGATGAATTCCAAATACTGTCATCAGATCACTGACACACTTATAATAATAGGATATATTATTTTCTTCTTATAGCTATATATAATACATCACTCAATATTCCCGGGCCTAACATATGGCGCCACTAATAAAAAATCCATCTGATTTTTATGAAGTATTAACCTTCAAATGACACGTAACAAAATTTGGGCCCAATCGGATTATTAGTTTACAAATTACAGTTATTTAAGTGAAACTACAGTTGCAAATTTTCAAAAGAATGGAAAAATCTGAATTTCGTGTGTTGATACGGCATTGCTTTCTGATGGGAAAAATACTGTTCAAGCAACGGTTATGAAGTGGTATGCTGACTTTAAATGCGGTCGTACAGACACAAATGCTGCTGAACGCTCAGGTCGCTCCAAATCGGCAGTTGTCCCGGAAAAGACACACACACACACACACACACACACACACACACACACACACACACACACACACACAAACTCGCTTTGGCCGATCGTAAATTGATGTTACGTGAGATAGAAGAGACGTTGAACATATCAGAAGGCAGTGTATTCACCGATTTGCATGAAAGTTTGTCAAGGAGAAAGCTGTGTTCAAAGTGGGCGCCGTATTTGCTCACAGTCAATTAAAAGCAACAACTCGTCGACGATTTAGAGCGTTGTTTGCAACTGTTTCAACGCAACAAGAAGGAATTTTTGCGTACATAGGTTACAATGGATGAAACATGGTTCCACTACTTCACTCCGGAGTCAAAACGGCAGTCAGCAGCAGGAGAAATCCGTCCAAAGCAACGAAAGACGCAAACATCAGCAAGCAAGGTTTTGGCCTCTATATTTTGGGATGCGCAAGCTATTTTGTTCATTGATTACCTTGAGAAAGGAAAAACCATCAATAACGAATATTTTATTGGTGCGTTTGAAGGAAGAAATCGCCAAAAACGGCCACAGATGAAAAAGGAAAAAAGTGATATTTACCACGACAACGCACCGTATCACAAGTCGATCGCAACGATGGCAAAACTACATGAATGGCACTTCGAATTGCTTCCGCATCTTCCCTATTCTCCAGATCTGGCCCCCAGCGGCTACTGGCTGTTTGCAGACCTCAAAAGAATTCTCCAGGGAAAGAGATTTGGCTCCAATGAAGAATGATGTTGGAAACTGAGGCGTATTTTGAGGCCAAAGACATATCGTTCTACAAAAAAAAGAAAAAAAGGCCACTGAATTGTTAAAGAAACGTTGGAATCAGTGTATCACAGTAAAAGGAGACTATTTTGATGAATAAAGTCGAATTTTGCCTTAAAGTTGTTGTTTTATTAGTTAGGCTCGGGACTTATTGAGTGACGTATTATATTCAAATGAATAAGAACAAAGAAAATAATTGCGACGTTCAAAACATTGATTTAAAACATTACTGACTAAAAATAGACCAATGAATATGTATTATAAATAATTACGTTAGAACATGGAAACTATATACTACAACAAAACTGTACATTTTATTTCGACATTGAAAGAACAATGTCTCATCAAGTAGTTAGCATTGATGTTTATAAACGTTTTTATTTTAAAAAATTATTTTAAGAACAACAGTTTTCTTTTCTTTTCTTTTTTTTCGTATGTGTGAGCATCAGATTCTCCAAGCCCTTCTTCCTAATTACGTGTCCCAGAAACTTCAGCTGTCTTTTCCTGGTGTTGAGTATTAGTTTCTTTTTCGTTCCCATCCTTTACAAAACTTCATTGTTCGGTTCATGGTATCCTCAGCATCTTTCTGTAGAACCACATTTCGGTTTCTTCAAGTCTTCCCTTCATCTTTGGTGAGATTGTCCAGCATTCACTGCCATATTGAAGAACACACATCACATAGCAATCCAGCACTCTCTTTTTTATTTCCATCGAAATTTTCCTGTCTCTTAATACTCTACTCTATTTCTGGAATGCATCTTTGGCCAAAAAATCATGGCCTTTACTTTTAAGCTACAGGAACGAAAAGTTTACATAAAAAATGGCTCACTTTAACTTCCTTTAACTTTAGCTTTGAAGTACTGTTCAACCGCTTTTGGCTGTAAATTTTTAACATACCATTAAAGAAAAAGTAAAAGGTTTTGTTTTGTTTTGTGTTTTTCTGTTTTTCTGTTTGTTTTTTTTTTTTTTGTCTTTTGCCTATAAAAAATAAAGAAAAATAATATGTCAAATTAAAAAACAAGACTAATAAAAATTTAAAAAGTGTGCTTCTCACTCATTGCTATTTTATCCCGTCAGCCCATTCAAAATTAGGGATCAAATATATATATATATATATAAACAAGTTTAACTAATTTTTGTCATAATTTCTGGAATGAGGAGTTATTATTATTTACCGTATTTATATTTGGATTATTGTTCTAATATTTATCATTTTTTATCATAATCGCTTGAATAGCTTGGCAGTTGTGCCCTCTGGCCTTCCTCAGGTGTACATTGATCTAAGTAATCTACAGATAATTCCGAACAGAACACTTTATTTAATCTGCAGGGGTGTATGCCTAGGTATAACGTCTAGTTTTTATTTTGCAACCCGACTCTGAAAGGTACGGTTGAAGGAACATCGAAAAGCCATAATCAGAGGTGAAAAAATTAAATCGAGCCTAGCTGATTATTCATGAAGAGAAAACGGGGAGGTCATTAACTCCCGTGGCATGAGGTATAAATACTGGACAATGAAGAACATTGGTGAGATAGACGCCCGCAAGAATCAGCGCATATGGTAGGTTATGAGGATCTCTTTAGTAGCATAAGAAATAAATTCGAGTTGTCACTAATAAAGAAGGAAAGACAAATGACAGCAAAGTCTTCAACTGCAGCAGCAGTAGCAGCAGCATTAGCAACAGCAGTAGCAGCAGCATTAGCAACAGCAGCAGCAGCAACAATCAAAACATGACAGTCAGCATCAGTAGCAGTGGCAGCATAATCAGCAGTCAAGATTAGATTTAAGCTCTAAGTTTACACAAGTGAGTTCAATCCCCGCGTCTGGCAGTGTGTACTTGCACTCACGGAAAAACAGGTAATAATTGAGCAGTACTAAACAAAAGAAGAATTAGACGCTATCTTTAGACATGAGCATTCTAACAAAAACAGTTTACAAATGTGGATTAAATAAAGATTTCAGCTCGAAATTCCCTGTAGGTTACTCAGATCGATGGATACCCAAGGAAGGTTGGAGAATACAACTTCGAAAATGTGATAAAAACAACAAAGGCAAGGACAATAGTCTGAATATAAATAGTGTAAATTTCATCAAATTACAAAGCCTGTCCATTCCATGTTTTTATTATATGTTTCCATTTTCCAAATGAGATCTTTTAAAGGTTAAAGTAATCCAGTTGAATTCATTGCATTCACTTACGCGCAAATACCCTTGGGAAAGGTATTAATCCGTCTCTTCCTTCCAGTTATGGGTTAAATTAAATAGCAGGACAGATTGGGTTCTATAGTCTTGGCCGGCAACCAGTCTACCGCAGAAAGCAATGACAACCTACTGCGGGATAATCTTCTGCCCAGTCAGTCATGTCTCTTTCGAGACATGATCGCTCAAGCGTGTTTCACCTATGGCACTTAACTGACTGAATAAAATATGAATTATCCATTGTTTCTTGTTATATCCAAATACTTATAACTATCCCAGTCATTATCAAGAACAGGTATTATCAGTTTGGTAAGCAAGATTTTTTATTCACTAAATTCTGGGTTTTTTTTTATTGCTAGACTGAGTTGGAATCAAGTCAAAGTGATTTGTAACAGTGAAATAGAAAATCAAGTATAATATATAAATACACGTGAAGCCAAGACAGAAATAAACACCAAGACAATCATTAAATGAAAAAGAAAAAAGAAAAAAAAAGAACAAGAAGAAGGATTCGCGCATCCTTCCAGTTAATAAATTAATCCTTTGAAAATAAATATTTAACATTTTCAACCAACGGGTCTCATTCCTACCGACAAGAATAAAAAAGAAAACGTGCTTCGTGATCCCTTTGAAGAGTATTTAAGCAAAGTTTCTAGACTAGACAAGCCAGTAAGGAGATAGAGACAGATAGATGCGACGTTAGTTCACAACGAGGCTTCAAAGAAATTCCCCTAATCATTCTCCTGTCTTCCTGAACAAGCTACGTAACATTTACACTCTCCCTTGCCAAGCCTACACTTTCCTCCTCGCTTTTTCCTTTGCCCCCTTTTTTCACACGTACACACAAAGAAATCACATTTCTTTTTATCTTAATAAACAACTACAAACAAGGGTTGTAAGAAAACCCATACACGCTACGAAAAATTTACGTATAAAAACCCGAAAATAAAAACATTTTATATTTAAAAACTTTTCTCGCCTATTTCTTTGTTGTGAGCTGATTAAAATTCACAATACACATTTCAAAACAAAATCTCCTAGGGAGAAAGATACGCTATTTAATGTTAGTTGTTTCTTTTGTATTAATGGTTTTTAGAATTTCAAGTCTTTCTTTGGAATGAGTCCTGAATCACATTGAGGTGTTATCTATTCAGATTCATCTCACGTCAATAGTATTTTAGTTGTTTGTGATGTGCTGATCGATATGTGCGTGAACTGCACTTAACTTTGACAAGTAACAAGTGAACCTACAAGAGAGTGTGGGGTAGATGTGACCAATGAAAGAATTTAGTGTTGATTTTAGATTATTCATGTTGGAGATACAATGTCCAAAAGTACATGAGAATTCATAAAACATTATTTTATATAGGGTAGATTTTGAGGTGATGAATTATTGATAATAATTAGTTCAAACGGAGAAAGTAGAAACGTTGCCATAAAAAGCAATAAAAATGAAATGAAAAAAAAAACAATCCAAAATTAATAACGATAATGTTTCATCAAAGAAATTCAGACAACTTAATACTATTATGTGTACTTGTTTATTTATTTCCAATCTATGTTGCTTACTTAATAATCGAAGAATGTAGAAAAGTTGCTATAAAAAGCAATAAAAATAAGATGGAGAGAAAACTAGCCCAACATTAATAATGACAACGCGTCATCAATTAAATTCAGAACACTTTTGTCTATTGTTTCGAGATATTTATTAATTATAGCCAGTTGCAGGTATTGTCTCAAGTTTTGCTAAAACCAATTGCAAAATTTTACACAAGTAAATGACTCGTGTAAGGAGATGGAAGGAATTTCAACGAGGTGATATTTTATAATTTGGTTTTCCTATAAGTGAGTAAAATGCGAGAGAAAATAACCAAATGAAAGAAAGACAACGTTAAAAGTTAGGAATTGTGTTAGCGTGTTGCGGGTGGTATATTGGCTCACAAACAAATTTTGAATAACGGAAGAAAACAACAAACCAAACGAAGATTTGAGTAAAAACATATATTACTAATTTTATTTTTCTTAAAGAAAATACATAAACAAAAATAATGTTAGTGAGCGAGGCAAAAATATAATTCCGCAAGCTCATGTAAAGGTGAAAATAGCGTTATACTGAGAAGGACAGTGTTGGTAGTCGTTGGAAATCTTAGTCCTAAAAATGAGTTTATTATGTAGTGTTGCTGCTGACGATGATGGCTGGAGCGGGAATTTTGTAGGAGCTAGAGCTGGAGCTGGAGGACTAGTGGATATGGCACGAGCAGTAAGAGCTGGTGGTCTATTGGAGATGGATGGTGTAGCGGCCGATGGCAAGCTGATGATGGCTGGCTAGCTGGAACTGCTGCTGATGACTATAGCCGTGAGTCTGGCTGTCGGCCTCTGCTGCTAGAGCAGATACTACACGTTGATCCTTGTCATCTCGACCGCGGAACGTCACTGCAAGAACCCCAATGTTGTTCGACTGTTGACCAAAGCAGTCTCTCTGAAAGCTGTGCTATCCAAATTCTACAACTGTTGCCTCACTGCTTCCTGTTTTCCACGATCTCCTTGCCTGTACCCTCTGACCCCTCTATCGCTCTATACCACATTTCGGTAAAGTATTTGAAGCTCTGTTCAATACTGAAATGATTAACAATCTCGCCTCTCACGACCTACCCTCTTACAAACAATATGGCTTCTGCTTCGCCAGGTCTACCGCTGATGTGCTAACGGCCATAACTGAATATGTTTACCAGGCTCTTGATAACAATGGTGACACTCGAGTTGTGGCTTTAGATATCTCGAAAGCATTTGATAGGGTTTGGCATGCTGGCCTTCTACGCAAGCAACAAGACTACGATATTATAAGCCGATTGTTTTTTGTTTTTTTTTTCAATGTTTCCAACCAAATCGTGAAATGAAGGACGTTTTGAACGGGTAAGCATCCAGATCTTTTCAAACGAACGCGAGTGTCTCCTAAGGCTCTATCCTAGGTCTTACACTGTTTCTGATCTTCATGAACGATCTCCCTGATATCAGTTCCCAGGTAGGCATTAATGCAGATGACCCCACCATTTACTCTCGTTTCAAGAGGAAATCCGCTAACGCTGATAAAGTAAACCTGGTTGCTGCTCTTGAAAAGAACCACCAATCAGGGGTTAAATGGGCCAGAAAATCGCTTGTAAATTTTAATGTCTCAAATTAAAACTGCTCACCTTTAACCACTATAGACAAACATTTCATCAGCATGGCTGGTGCTAATCTCCTAGAGAGCAACACATTGCGCCTACTTGACCTCACTTTTTGAAGCTACCTGAAGTGGAACGACTATAATCGAATTAATAGCTGCATCTACTGCTAGGATTGTTGGGTCACTGTTTCGAGCAAGGAATTTTTTTTCGTCAGAATCCATCTTGCACATTTATAAATCTACCACTCGTCCATGCATTGAATATCATTACCATAGCTGGTCGGGTGCTCCTGCTATACAACTCGAGGTTCTCGACAAAATCCAAAGAAGGATCTGCAATTTAACTGATCCTGACTTGGCATCTCGATTTTAGTTACTTTCTCACTGATGTGATATGACTTCTCTCTGCCTTTTCTACAAATATTTTCATGGCAAATGTTTTGATGTTTTGATGAGTTTTTTCCTGGTGCCCAAACCACATGAAATTAAGCGTGCTACTGGATTGGCGTCTAGGTCCACCCTTTTTACCGTTGAAATAAATGTAACCTCCACTTCTACTCCAACAGTTTTTTTCTTGAACTGTGGAACCCTCTTCCGTTTACTTGCTTTCATGATAATTAAAATCTCAAAAAAATTAAATTGTCATCTTCTATCTTTTTGTATCCCGTTCATCTTTTTATCCTTTCTTCAATTCCCCTATACCCAGTCTTTCCTCTCACACTAAAACCTGATGTTAGTGAAATTATCAAAAAAAAAAAAAAAAAAAAGAAAAAAAAAGAAAAAAAAATACGTGGGATCGAGTACTATGCATTGTCTTTGTATGATTTGTGGCACGAAACGCCTTGATATTTACCCATGCCCGCCACTGAGACGAGATGCGACAAAAGACCGGTCAAAGGGTCAAAATTTACCCAACCCTTACATGCGCAGGACCGCGCATTATACATTGTCTTTGCATGTTCTGTGGTATGTTTCCTAAATTAATGTTGATATCTAAAAAAGAAAATTTTGTATTAAAACAATTTTTTATTGCAGATTTTCTTTGACCAGAAACATCCAACGGATATAATCAATATTAACTTGAAAGGTAAGTTATTTTTTTCTTATTCTTTCTTTCTTTCTTTCTTTCTTTCTTTCTTTCTTTATATATATATATATTATATTGTAGAGGGTGCTAAGAAGTTCCCCAAACAAATAATAAAAAGAAAAATGCACTACAAATAACGTAAAATAAACTTTTGTTTATTTTCGTAAAAAAAAAATAAAAGAATTATTTTTTTTTGTACAAAAATGAAATTGTCCGTAAAGCTGTAAAAAAAAAAAGGAACTGAGAGTGTGAGAGGGAAAGGTAGGACGATGTGTAGCGAGCGAGATGAGAGAAAGAGAGGGTGAAAGAATGTTCACTGATACGTGATACTGCCTGGTGTGTGAACTGCTGAATTCTCTGTGTGAGTGTGCTGCGAGCTGTCCGTATGCCCTTTTGGTGTCAGCTGGTTGCTGTTCCCTCTGGTCTGTTGAGAGTTTCTACTTTCCTTTTATCGGATGGTGAGGCCCCGGGGAGATCAAGAAATGTGTTTCTTATGTCAAGCCCTGATTGGTTAAAAAAATCGTATTTTTGACCACGTGGTGTGCTTTCCACTACGTCCGAGCTTTTGGGTGCGCTGCCTTGTTTTTGACCCCACAGAGTAAGGAGTGAATTTCCGCGTAATTGTATTTTTTTTAGATACACCTGGTGGATTAATTTTTATTGTGTGTGTGTGTGTGTGTGTGTGTGTGTGTGTGGAAAATAAAATTAGAAACAGCACAATATATAATATAAAAAACACAGACACATGAAATTCGAAAAAAAAAAACGCTCTCTCTCTCTCTCTTTCTCTCTCACCCCCACACACAATTGTAATACTATCCCCAAAGCAATAAAAAAGACGTAGATGACCCAAGAAAACAATTTAAATTTCCTCACTGATAAAGAAGGCGCCAGAAGAAAATTTAACGTGTGAGTGAAAAAAAAAAAATAATAATAATAAAAACCCATACACATGAACCTTCTGACTTATCTATGTATACACGATACCTTAGCCATCAAAAAAGCAAACGGATCCTTATATGGGAAGTTACAAGTTTATTCTTCTGAAAAGAGTCAACTTTAGACTCGAAACCCGTGTAGCGTCACAAATACCATTATGGACACTTAATGTATCATACAAAAAGCAAGTAATATAAATAAAAATAATAAGAACAATAAATCTACACTTTAAACAAAACGTTGACGGCTTCTCGTACTTTTTATTCTATACCAATTTCTCTCGTTGGAACAACCTTTCTTCTGTTTTTAATATATATATATATGTGTGTGTGTGTGTGTGTGTGTGTGTGTGTTTGTGTGTGTGTGTGTTCATTCGAGTATGTTTTGTTGAATAATCTGAACATACGATTATTTTTTAATTTTTCTTAATATTTATTCATTTCTTTCTCTCTCTCTCTCTCTCTCTCTCTCTCTCTCTCTCTCTCTCTCTCTCTCAATATATATGTTGCAGTTTCATCAATGAAAGAATGAAGAAAATTTAGGGTGATTAGGACGAGTTCATCTTTGCTTCCTTGCTTTGTAAAATGTTGCAAAGTAATAATAACAAAAGAACCATTCTATTTTCATTTAGAATTATCCACTTAAAAATAGAATGAAATACAATTTTTTTAAAAACTGGAGTTGCCTAATAATTAGTATATATATATATATATATATATATATATGACAAAAATATATTTTAGGTTGTACTATATTTAGAGGTAAATGCGTTCAATATCAGGGATAGAAGATGTGTAAATATAAAAGTAAATAAACACTGGGGTCAGTACTGAGTGGCGACAGTCTGTTTCATGCTTGAACACAATCTTCAGGCCATGTTTATTGCGTGGTGACATTATGAGTAACAAGGTCAGGTAGTTCTGGTTTATTGTATTATCTTAACAATGACTAGGGAAGCGATAATAGTTAAATTGTTCTAAAAGCTATTGAGTCAAAATAATTGTGGTCAGAACGCAGGTATTTGTAACTATTTTATTGTTTGTTGATTTTTAACTCATTCTTTATAATTGACTACTTTGGAACTTTTGTATTTATTTATTTTTATTTTTTTAGTGATTATTATTAAATTTAAATTTATTTAGTTGTGGTTATGAGTGCATTCAAAATGTGTTAATTTGTTTTTATTTATTTGCTTATCATTTGTTTAGTTTAAATGGTTGGATTTGTCTAAAGTAGTGCTACGAAAAGCGTGGTATGCTTACTGGTGCCGGTACGTGAGCCGTCTACCGTTACGTGGAGAATTTCCGGGAAAAAAAAAAAAAAAAAAAAAAAACATAGCAGTCCCATTCCATAAAGAAATGCCGGGATATCTCACTAGGTCTTTTTTTTTAACATTTTCATTTTAGTTTTATATTTATTATGGTTACATTTTTCAAAGACTCATGTTAAAAGTCATTGCTGTACAATTGGTATATGTTTAGTATTTTGGTCGACCACTAGGTCGAGGTCGAATCGAAGGCTACCTTTTCTTTCGCTGCTACCTTGCGGTAGGGATGGCCATGACTCATATCCCTGGATTTCTCCACTTATCCACAACCCTTCTCGATCATCAGAATTATCATTTTATGTATGGTCATCAGCAAAAAGAGCAGCTCAAAAAGCCAAAGTGAGGGATACTAAAATCAGACAGGTACAAAAATTTAAATATCTGGGAAGTGCTCTGACAGAAGACGTAAAGTGCGACACAGAGATCCGAAGGCGAATTGGCATGGCAAAGGACGCGTTCCAGAAGCTGAATAAAGTATTAAGAGACAGGAAATTTTCGCTAGAAACAAAGAAAAGAGTTACTGGATTGCTATGTGATGTCGGTTCTTCAATATGTCAGTGAATGCTGGACAATATCATCAAAGAGGAAGGGAAAAACTTGAAGCAGCTGAAGTGTGGTTCTACAGAAGGATGCTGCGGATATCATGGACCGAGCATGTGAGCAATGATGAGGTTTTGGAAAGGATGGAAACGAAAAGGAAATTAATACTGAGCATCAGAAAAAGACAGCTAAAGTTTCTGGGACATGCAATGAGGAAGGGGGCTTGGAGAACCTGATACTAACAGGCCAGATAGAGGGGAAGAGAGACAGGGGAAAGCAGCGGATAACATATTTGAAAGGCCTGAGCAGGTGGATGACAGAACGGGGGTTGAGCGGTGTAACAGGAGGAATCATGCTAAGATCCACCAGGAATAGGGAGACGTGGAAAGCCATGATCGCCTACGTCTTGAAAAGGCAAGGCACATAGAAGAAGTATGACCTGGCTATGAATCGAACCCGCAACCTCCTTTACCATTGACAAACACTCTATTATTGTGCTACGGCCGGTATATAATGTCATAAAATGAACAGCAAAACAAGTGAAGTGGAATAGTTTGTTTTTTTAATCATATCACCCCAAACAAGGCGGTAACGCCACTGATGCGCAGGGGGCTACTTAAGAGTAAAAAGATTGGAAAAAAGAAAGCCGGAAACCACATCCTAGACAGGGAACAAGGGATGAGCCTCTTCACCTGTTCAAAAGACGCGGGTGGAGTGTGAACCGGGCGATAGTTTAGTCTATCTACTCCAATTGAGAAAAAAAAAAAAAGAAAAGAGTAAGAAGATTGGAAAAAAGAAAGCCGGAAACCACATCCTAAACAGGGAACAAGGGATGAGCCACTTCACCTGTTCAAAAGACGTGGGTAGAGTGTGAACCCGGCGATAGTTTAGTCTATATGACAACACCATCATGAAAACACCATCATGACGATGTGGCATGTGAATGTATGTGAACTATACCTAGGAATACCAAAAGGACATATTCATGGACATATATGTCTATAAAAATAATCTATGTAACTTTTATTCTATTAATTATATTTTTCTATTATAAATGAATAATACTATGAATGATCAAATAATATTTTATCAGATCGTTATTATATAATTATGGAACCAGTATGGAACCGGTTCCTGGCACATTGGGAAGGATTGTTAAGTCTTAAAATGAATGACATCATGTCCTCATGTTTAGTATCTAAAAAAAGTTCGGGGATTTGGGGCTAAGAAATAGGAACATCGTGCAGTTTACAGTATTTACATTATTTGGACTATTGTCCTCATTTGTGTTACTATTTGTACGACGTTTCGGGCGTTGTACACTCCGGCTTTTTTCAGGTGCTAGGAATTTCGAACAGAACTCTTTATTACAATCACTGAGGTATATAAAGAAGGCCGAAGCGTACAACAGCCGAAGCGTCGTACAAATGGCAACACAGATGAGGACAATAGTCCGAATAATGTAAATACTGTAATTAATACCTAATCTCAGAAATATAGACAAATCATGCAGTTTATCTACACCTTCAAGCGCAATTATCAACACTTTATCCGAAATTTAGAAAAAATAATACAAAATTAAGCAAACAGAAATTGTCAGTTCTATTTAATCTAACTTTTTGGGATGAATACTTGCTGGCTACATATACCTTATTAATCTCTCTCTCTTTCTCTCTCTCTCTCTCTCTCTCTCTCTCTCTCTCTATATATATATATATATATATATATATATATATATATATAATTGTTTAATACTTAGTTTTTGGTCCTAATAGAGTTAGGCTAATACACATTTGTATTAAAAAGTGTTCTATATTGTAGAACTGGAATATTTTTCATTTTTAAACGAGTTATTTTGCTACCTTGGTTTCTACCATGTGTTTTAATAACTTAAAATTATTAAAAACCGCCTGAAGGCACCACTCATGGTAGAAACCAAGGTAACGAAATAACTCGTTTAAAAATGAAATATATATATATATGATTAATACAAGTATAAAATATCTTATCCGATTGATATTATATTCGGTACCCTGACTCCAGCGTTTCATAGAAGAACCTTTGTGAAACCATTCAATCCACTTGTCAGGAGGTATCAGCATTTGTCTGCCGATTTTCTCATTTTCAAATTGAAAAAAAATAATTTATGCGCTTTTCATTGGTATTAGGTTGATTTTTTTCTTCTTCTTTAGGCGTGTGTGTGTGTGTGTGTGTGTGTGTGTGTGTGTGTGCACGCCTGTACGTGTGTGCATATGTACATGTGTAGAATGTTGTGGTTATTCCTTCTTTTCATAGTTTACTTTTCTCCTCATATTCTGTCATTATTCCTTTACCTTCTTTTTTCTATCTGTCAAAGATAATATAACAATTTTATTTTTGGTATCAGAAACAGATTTAGGTTAATTTTTCTTGAATATTCCTAGGTTTTCTAAAAATATTGAAAATATGTTTTCCGTTTTTTTATTTATTTCTGGTTTATATATATATATATGCAAACTTGTCACTATACTCGTTTCGAAAAACCCTCCGCGTATATACGCGGAAGGAAAAAAGGTTGTAAGAAAGAAAAGAGCTAAGTACATGAACATCAGCCAAAGCGATTTGAACCGAGCCAGTACGTAGCCCAAACAAAAAACCCGAGACGAGTTATCAATAACAAAAAAGTGCTCAATACGTAAGCAGAGCAGAATAAGTAAATTAACCTAGTAAGCCAACAAACCTACCAAGGTTTCACCTAAACGGATCTTCAGGGAAGTTTGGCTCAGCAACCTTCCCTGAAGATCCATTTAGGTGAAACCTTGGTAGCTCACTTGTTGGCTCACTAGGTTAATTTGCTTATATATATGTATATAATCGTTTCACCCCAAGCAAGGCGGTAACGCGACTGATTCGCAGGGGCTACATAAGAGAAAAAGATTACATAGGAGGATAGTAAAGAGAAAGACGAACCAGTTACAGGAGATGTCAGAGAAGGGAGCAAGAGAAAGATGAGAATACAGGTGTGATGACAGTTGCAACGGTAAAGAGAAAGGAAAAGATATACAGGGTGATGTAGAAAGAACTGGAGTCAAGTGGATAAGAGATGGGTATTGACATTGCATTTAAATTCCTGAAGGTTGTAGCCGTCAGGAAAGCAAGAATATGGAAGAGAGTTCCACAGGCAGGAAGTGCGAGAAAAGAAGCTGATGGAGTAGAATTGTCTGCTGCATTTGGTTGATCTAACTGTGAATGGGTGGGACCCAGTTGCCAGTCTGGTTGCACGAGTAAACTCATTTGGCAGGGGCACCAGTGACTTAAGTTCGTCGGAGCAGAAGGAATAAGAATATTCATAGAACAGAGGGAAGCCACATCCCGTCGGTGAGAAAGTAGCTGAAGTCGAGTCGCCAAGTCGGTATCTATCACATTACTGATTCTCCTTTGGAGTCTGTCAAGAACACTAAGAAGAACAGCGGGGGCGCCTGACTATATATGACAGCAATATTCCATGCACGAACATATGGTTGATTTGTATATATGTAAAATGGATTCAGGCGGAAAAAACATCAGTGCACGACACAGTAATCTAACCTTCCTAGTAGTGGTTTTAGCCATTGACTCAATGTAATGGTTCCACTTGAGATCGGAAGTTAGGGTAAGGCCGAGGAAATCTAATACAAATTTACAGTACCTCGTATTACCAAGCAGTTAGTCATTTAGGTACTGACAAATGCATGTTATGATTGGTTGAGAACCATCATTTCAGTGTGATATAGCCATAACTAATTAATTTAATGATGATGTTTCAGTTTAAAAGTACTATTATTTAACCTATATCTGGGGAAGAAGACATGGATTTATGCGCTTTCCGAGCCATTATCTCGCACGCACATCACCCACACCATCAGGTTTACATATTCCCAAGTGGTCACCCATCTAGGTGATCAGGCTCAACATTGCTTAACTTTAATAATTTCGTAAGAATCGGTGTTTCTACGTGATATAGCCATAATTGTAAGAGCAATGAAAAAAAAATTATTAATTCTATTTATAGAATCAATAAAAAAAAATAATTAAATGACAGTGTCATAATCTTTTCAAATTCGATTATAAATGATTTTGGTGCCTTCTAATGACAAAACCAGAAAAAATATTTGAAGTTACTCATTATGAGGGGGTGCTGAAAAGTTTTCAGAAGGGATTTAAAAATTTTTGATATTCTATTATTTTGCAAGATTTTGCAAAGTTGTTTTGGCCAACAACTTTTCAGAATGCCAATTGTATATGATGAAGAATTATGTGGTTTGATTTATTTTTTCTTTCCAGACCAGATGGTCCTCATTGAACTGATTCAAAAATCTCACAAGAATGGGGCTTTTCAACTGGCAACGTACTGTGATTCAGCCTCAAGCTTCCTTTATCCTTACTTTTCTCTCACACCTGTCTATGCTAACAGTCAAAGAGAACTTCTCATGACTCGGTCACCCGAATATACAGTGAGTAAACTATAATCTGTGTCAGTGTGTGCACTTTACAAAAAATTGATTAAAATAACAAGAAACCATCTTTTCAGTTGACAATACGATAGCTAAAACATTCATACAAACAAAGGAATCCACTAGAAATTTTATTAGCGTGTTCAGAAAGCAATTATCCATATTGTCAAAAAAATATGTACCAACTAAAACAGTATTTTAAACAGGTTCTATAGTGGGAAATTACGTTTAGAGTTAGTTTATCATCTTTTCTATGAGGTTGTTCTGAAAGTAATTACGTATTTCACTGCTATGAGTTAGAAATCAACCAACGAAGGTAGAACCACATTTGAATTGTAGGAAATTGCGTCGAGAATTAGTTTATTTTCTCTTCTATGAGGATGTTTGGGAAGTAATTACCTATTTTAATGCAGAAATCTACATATTTGGATTGGTTTGGTTAGTTTTGTTTCACGACATATCAACACCTTTATGGGTTATTTAATGCCAAAATCTACATATTTGGATTGGTTTGGTTAGTTTTGTTTCAAGTCATATCAACACCTCTATGGGTTATTTAATGCAGAAATTTACATATTTGGATTGGTTTGGTTAGTTTTGTTTCACGACATATCAACACCTCTATGGGTTATTTAATGCAGAAATCTACATATTTGGATTGGTTTGGTTAGTTTTGTTTCACGACATATCAACACCTCTATGGGTTATTTAATGCAGAAATCTACATATTTGGATTGGTTTGGTTAGTTTTGTTTCACGTCATATCAACACCTCTATGGGTTATTTAATGCCAAAATCTACATATTTGGATTGGTTTGGTTAGTTTTGTTTCACGTCATATCAACACCTCTATGGGTTATTTAATGCCAAAATCTACATATTTGGATTGGTTTGGTTAGTTTTGTTTCACGTCATATCAACACCTCTATGGGTTATTTAATGCCAAAATCTACATATTTGGATTGGTTTGGTTAGTTTTGTTTCACGTCATATCAACACCTCTATGGGTTATTTAATGCCAAAATCTACATATTTGGATTGGTTTGGTTAGTTTTGTTTCACGACATATCAAGACCTCTATGGGTTATTTAATGCAGAAATCTACATATTTTGCACGTAATTTTTATGTTTTCAACCACGTACATAATTTTATAATTTTTTTAGTTGTATAGTTTGTAGATCATAAAATGTATTGTTGGTAATTCTACTATAAAAATGTATTTTCATATTTTTTAGTGTTGTAATGATTATCATTTTGCCATAATTTTATTATAAAAATGTATTGTTGGTAATCTAAACTTATTTACAAATGGAACTTTGTGTGTGTGTATGTGTCTGTGTGTGTGTGCGTGTGTGTCCGTTACCTATAGACTCCGAAACGTCTGAACCGATTTTATACAGTTGTACTACAAGTGTTCTTAGCTAAGTTTTGTGTCGAGGTATCCCTGATAAATATCGATAATCGAAAAAAATCGGGTTATAGAAGGAGTGGTCTGATTTTAATCAAGTTTGATACACTCATAGACAAAGACATAAGAAACGATATTCAGAAGTTTCAAGGGTGCAGTTCTTACAATAGTGCAGAAAATCGATTATATATATATATATATATATATATATATATATATATATAAAAGGCAAGATGTTTGTGTGTGTGTGTCTGTTTATCTGTCTGTATGACCTTTATACAAATCCACAATTTTTATCCGATTCTCACCAAACTTCACACAAATATTCTTTAGGCTGAGTCTGAGCTCCAGGACCATGGATTAGCTTAAAGCTTTCATTACACCCGAGCAACGCCGGGCTATACTGCTAGTTTTATTATAAAAATGTACTGTTGATTGGATATAGTTTATTGTCATATTCAGGACAATTCTCAAGCAGATGAATGAATTGTATGAATAAAAGGGATGGTAAGGGATTGAGAAATTAAGGAGAAAACATGATGATTTATCTTTGACTTGAAGAGGTTAATATTGAAGAGTTCAGGGAAGCAACCACATATGAGTCTGTTCCACAAAGTAGCAGTTCTAGCCAAAAGGTTGCTGGAGTGGAACTTTCTTAGATTTGAAATATAGGGGAAAAGAAGATGACTAGATTCCTTGGAAATGAAATGGTAAATCCTAGTTGCAAATGTTTGAAGTGGTATATATAAAGAATAAATCTTAACTGAACATTTGCCATGGAGTTTGCTAATGATAGATTAGTGACAAGTTGGCAGTATTGGGTCAGTGGAGTAGAACTTTTTGTATTGCTACTTTTGTAATGACAATTTTTAAAGTCACAGATACAAGAATAATAACGCCTTCGAACAATACTTTGCCAGACACTTATTCTTCTCAATGTTAATAATATTTAACTAACTTCTCACTGAGGCAAAATGTGGCAGATGGCCTTTTTAACGCGAGAAATCCGAGCCTTTATGCTCGGGCAAAAATTTCTTGTCTATTTTCCCTCAGAAGAGAGTCTTCCCTTCGGTGGAGCCTCGTCTTGGTTCCTCTCCGCCCGAAGGCAGAGAATCCGACAAAGTCAGATTAACGTTCTTCTCAACGATAATCGCCGAATGCTTATTATATACCCATATGTATATTGTTTTTACACGTCACGTAATCCCAGCAGCACGATACCTCTAATTACTTTGCTTTCTGGCGATCCGTGTTCAAAATCAAATGTCGGCAGCGACAATTTATTTCTATATAACATTACTCATAAATACTACACTACAAAATTATCGGTAAAAATAATGTTCAAAATAATTCATTACAAATTGTCGGTTGCTTATAACCAAGTTTCGTTAAATTTCGTTAATTTCCGTAACATGTTTACATTTGTTTGACATTACGATACATTACAGAGCAGATATGGTTTGTTTACGATAGATCGAAAATTGTGTTATATAAGCATGATAAAAACCTCGTCTGATCAAGAGGCTATTCATGGTCGAGTGGTTAAGACAGTACCAGATCAAATGGTAGCTTCCCCTATGTAAATAGGGGTCGCAGGTTCGAATCCTGCTGGATAGCATACATTTTCGTCATAAAAATTTATCGTGAAATAATCAGGCCGGTAGATATAAATATAAAAATACTGTTTAATTAAAAACAGAATATCTACTTAAATACGAGTATCGGTAAAAATAATGTTCAAAATAATTCATTACAAATTGTCGGTTGCTTATAACCAAGTTTCGTTAAATTTCGTTAATTTCCGTAACATGTTTACTACAAAAATAATAAACCAACACTTTAATCCACTAGAATAATAGTTCAGTACCTGGGCGGGGTAGTATAGACTTAGACTCAGTGGAAATGGGCTTAGCAATAACTGGACACTACTAAATAAGAAATATCTCTACTCATGGAAAGTGGAACGAGAAAACTGAACAGTGTAGACTAGATAAAGACTTTATTTCCAAATTTCTTGAAGGTTGCACAGATCAAATGACATCTGAAGAAGGTGATCAGGTGATAAAAACAGTGTAAATATGATAAATAATGATAACTCCTCATTCTAGAAATTTAGAAAAAAGGCAATCAGGTGATAATAGGAACAAAGATGATTATATTAATGTGAATGTAAATAACATAAATAATAATAACTCATCAAAAATGTAGACTGGCGTGTAAAATTCAATATGTTCCAAAACAAATTATTAACTTTCCACTATCATCAAGCAAGCTATGAACTTTCACTTATGAATTTAAAATGACATGCGTTGAAAAATCATGTTTTTAAATAATTCCAAGAGGAACTGAACCCAAATTTGACTAGACTTATTTCAATAAGATTGAGAAAAGCCAAGACTACTCGTCCTTCTCCACCTCCCGTTGATGAGAAAGAGACCATTAATATATCCTCGAAGCTGTCAAATAGAAAGAAAAACATGTTATCGATAAAGAAACCCGGGTAATCACCGAAATAACATTTAAGATCACTATTGGCAAAGGCCCTGGAGAAAACATCTGGTTTAAATCAGCCATCCAGAAGAGAAGTTTCTCACAGAGATAGAGGGCAGCCTGATGCATTCGTTCATTATGAATAATGTGACATCCGTCCAGAAAAGTTTTTTTTATCCCACGTTAATTTAAATTCCTTTAGATACAAGTGATAAAGAAAACTTAATTACTATTTTTTAGTGACCATAGTGGCTGCATGATCTTCCTGTAAAGAAGGAAAAACAAGAAAGATAAACTTTTAGATTAGAAATAATTTACTTTCCTAACCATGACAATTCTTGAGTAGTCTAGTCGATCGAGAAACGATCAGCATGGAACAAGTTGATAAAGATTAATGACTGAAAATCCCTTTTTCTTTTTGCCTACGCCATCTAAAGACTGGATTCATCACAGAGGTTAGACACTGAAAAAGTGGGAAAAGGAAGAGAGAGATTAACATCGCCTCTATGAAGTGATGGTGCGATTTGAGACATGAAGGGCGTTGGAGTTAAGGAATGGCTTGATCACTCGGAGCACTCGTAAAACGAGGGCTCGACAAATTTTGAAAACTACTTGAGTAAAAATATTTTGAGAATATAGATTTTTAGAAAATTTTTTAAAACTATTTGAGTAAATATATTTTAAGAATACGGAATTTTAGAAAAAGGTTGATGCTAGGCATGGAAGATAACCGAATCTGAACCCTCGTCAACTTTGCCCTGCTGGACCTAGGAATCCATATAAGCTAGATATATGGACAGTTGACTGACCCCCCCCCCCCCCACACACACACACTACTGTTACTGGAATGCAAGTTGCTTGCCTAGATCTCCTGACCAATATTTTGCGCCGCCTCTGAAGACCAGAACTTAGAATTGTTTTTTTTATCATTTCACCCCAAACAAGGCAGAACTGCCACTTGTGCGCAGGGGTTTACAGGAGAAGTGAGTGATGAGAAAGAAGAGCAATGGATATAATATTTCCAACGACTTCACTTCAAGACTTTATTTATTTCTTACTAATAGTATCCCTGGATTTACTAACCAGCGTTCAAGTTTGTTTATTATGTTCAATATAACCTACTTTTCTATCTCCATATCTGTTTTTGTTGTTCATTATTTTGTGCGGTTCCTCACCCGGAATCCACAACAGAAGGACAGATTGGTTTAGCTCAATCTTACTCAATTAAGTCTAGTTATTTTTGTGTTCAATTCTACTTGGAATTATTTTAAAACATGATTTTTCAACGCATTTTATTTGAAATTTTCTTCAACATATCAATCCATTTTTCTGCAAATTCTAATAATTATCAACCAGTTAGTCAACTTTTTCTTCATTTTTTTCCATTTTTGTTTGGTTAACTTCTTACAATTTCAGCATCACACCTACATAACTTCATGAACTGCACTTCTTGCTTTCACTTCATGTTCATACAATACCACACAGTAACCCTCTACCATGAGTGACTCTTGGGCCATGTATAGAGTGAACATTAGTAACAAAACGTGGAAGGAGACTACCTGGGAACACTGGGTACTGTAAGCAACTACCTACAATCTGAAATATTTTCTGGCTTTAAATAACCTGCAAAGGGTTGATAAGCCATCAAAACCAAACAAAATTAAACAAAATTAAAACTGATATTTATTATTGTAATACAAAAAATGGGATACAAGGCCAAAAAAGGCTGGTGTTTATCTGTCTTAAAATAACTTAGCCAGCCACAATCGCTGACCCAAGACAAGCAATATAATATTCCTTGCCCCAAAACATTTACATTTTTACTTAAAATTTTAACTACAAACAGCACAATTCATCAAAGACCCTATGAAATTCTAACTAGTCCCATATATACGACTCGGCTGTGGAAAGCGGGGAATAAATTAACAGCTTTAAAAATGAAAATCCCCGTTGAATGTTTACTTAATGCATAATAATATATAGTGGCAATAGAAGGCTGACAAGGTGAATTCGATACTCAAATTGTGGGTGAGTTGACCGGGAGGAATGTATTTGAACTTTCCGCAAAATATAAATGCGCTCGGCAGATTTGGGTTTTTTTTAATTAATGTGATACTTGAAGGTATAGGTCCAACGGACGTTAAAATGTTCATGGCAATAAAATGCTGAGAGAATTAATACTTAGAAATGTGGGAGTCTCGTGAATAAGGAATGTCTTTGCTGTATTCGCTCCTTAGGTCAGTAAGTAGTTTTAAGACAGGGAAGAAGGTAAAGAGGTAAGGGAGGCGAACATATTAAGCCGCTTGACTTCGGTCAACGGGGCTACTAAATACATTCTTCTCTCTCTAGTCAGTCCGTGTGTGTCGGCCTGCGTCGGTCTGTCTGGCGATGTTTTCTGTATCGGCTTTTTATTTCGACGTTTTGGATCGCAGGTGATCATTTGGGAATTCATATCCGTATTTGATTCTGGGCTTCCCATTGGTCGATAAATAAAATTCGCGTAGGCTCGCGAACTGGAAATTTAATATTTAATTAATTTTTATTTTTCAACCAGAACATCTGCGCGAGGCCGGCTGCGCACCTACGACTTTTGGTCATTTGCGTTTTGGTCGTGAGTGTGCAAACATCCGGTCCCTCGCTTTGCTCGGTCGGTATCACCACAAATATTTACAAGGAACTAAATGAAATAGCGTTAGTATTACCCACAATCCTTGACTGTGATAAATATATAAGTTGACTGCACAAAAATTATGTGAGACATGGATCAATAAAACAGTCATTCGACTAAACATACACACAATTATTCACTTATCAAGACAAGAAAACAAATACAAAAGAAAAAAAACACACTCGAAAAACGAAAAGTGTCCCGCATCCACTCAAGAACTAATACTTGTGGTCACCTGATGAGGGAAGCAATAGGGAATCAAACTAAAGTAAGTGAGGATTAAAAAGGGCCAATGACCATACATCACAATATGCCACCGCCCGGTCGGTCGCTGTTGATTTCGATCCAGATAGCTGGTCGTAGATTGATTCTGTCACGGTGATCTCCCTTATCCCACGTTGTGTTGATTATTCACAAGGTAGTCACGTGAGTTCTCCACTAGCTGTCTCTCTGCCGAACTAAACCAAACCCGGAAGCGTGCACACAATTGAGTAATAAAAGAAAGAAATACAGCACCAAGAAAAATAAGTGGACTGACGTCTGAACTGTTGCAAAATAACGTCTTTATATTCAGAATATACACAATAATCTCTTGGATAATTCCCAATCCCTGCTTCTATCAAACTGGTGGTGGAACGGAAGTCTCCTAAGTAAATCGAATTATTCTCCTAAGTAGTACTGAGAAATCTGGCTGGCCGCAGCTCGCTGCTCCGATCTCAAAACTTTGTCTGCAAATTCTCTTCTTGTCTGTCTTTAACTCAGGTTGGCCGGCATCAGGTTTCTCTACGGTTGGCGCCCAACAACATGGCAATTATCTTTCTGTCTCTCTACTTCTTTAGCTTGGAACAGTCTTTGACAGGCGGCGATTTTTCAATGGTTGGCACCCAACTGCGTGGTAATTATCTCTCTGTCATTACCTCTCTGGACCGGGAACTCGGACCAACTGCGAACTGCCTGGAACCGCATCTGACTCGAACTGCAACTCAACTCCAACTGCAACTTTGTCTGCAAAATTCTCTTCTTACTCAGGTTGGTTGGCGGGTCCTGCGGTTGGCGCCCAACAACATGGCGCCTATCTTCGTCGTTACATCTCTGGGCCGGTAGTTGACTGGAACTCAACTGACAACTCCAATCCAACTGGAATCCAACTGATTTTGGTCCCTCGGAACCCTGTATTTATGCCCATGCCATGATGTGGGGCTGACGGAACCTGGGTGCTTAACCCCTTATCTCGGCAACCAATAGAATGCTGAGGTTAGCTGCTACTCGTTTTTGCCTTTGGATTAGTCCTCTTTCCATGACGTCAACTGTTGATCGTTTCCCCCTTTCGGCGCTGGTTTACAGGACCAATGATATTCCTCTAAGTCTTATGACGTCATCTTCCCATACCCCTTTTCTGAGCTGGACTTAACCGGCGAATTTTCTTTCTCACGAAACAATTTTGGGGATTTTTTTCTTAATCAATCGCTATTAACCTTTTTGAACTTGCTTCGCCCAAAACAAGTTGAAAAGGGTCTATTGACATTGTCACTTAGATAAGAATTTTCCGCATCTGCATTTTTAATATCCATTTCCGAGTCACCAACATTTTTAGGTGACGGAAAATATTTTTGTTGTCTGCTCTACCCTTCCTCCCTGCCCGATGTCAAGCCAAATGTCTCTTTAAATTAATAATCCAGTTTTCAACTCGGAATTAGATATTTGTTATCTTAATTCTTTTCACAATTCACGCGAGCAAGACAATGCCTTTTGGGTACGATAATAAAAATATCTGTCTAGTGCTATGTGGTTATTTTTATGTTTCAGATTTCTAATGTCCAGCGAAAAATAACAATTGAATTTATCTCTCTTCTCTTCCCCCATCTCTCTCTCCCTCTTTCTTTCAGGTTTAGAATGACAATTGTTAGCTTTCATGGGTGGACCGAAACTAGCGTCCATTGTTCGTGGCACTCTATGACATTAAACAATTCAATTTCTCTTTTCCTCCTCTTCTCTCTCTTTCTCGGGTTTAAAATAAAAACAGAGAAATACCATTTGTTATCTTTTGTTTTCTTTTCCTTCGCTCCTATTCGGAGAATAAAGAAAAATGTCTTTTAGTATGTTTTCTTCTCATCTATAATAGTGATTAGAAGATTTTCCAGTTATAGTTAATAATTAATTAATAAAATTAATTACTTCCGTTCCGCCCAAAATATTGTTACAACCTTGCTAATTTTAACTTGGTGTAAAAATCAAATTAAAACTTCTTGCTTCTAGACATACATCGTTAATAAATACATAATAAATTAGAGGTTGCTTGATGTACTTATCAGAAGACATTGACAACATAAAAGGTTTATATGAAATAGCAAGAGTCATTATTACACTATGTGATGTTAATAAATGTACAAAGTGGCTTGTGAATATCACTGATTACACAGCAATTCTAAGTCATTTCACTTGTCCCTATTTCTTCTCACTCTTAAAATTTTTCCTCTTGGTACCTCTCCCAAATTCCACTCCGCCATCCACTTGCTCAATCTCATAAAGTATGTCGCCTGCTTCTTTCCCCTGTTTCTCTTTCCCTCTATCCATGCTGTGAGTATCAGATTCTCCAAGGCCTTCTTCCTCATTACGTCCCAGAAACCTCTACTGTCTCTTTCTGATGCCAAGTATAAAGTTTCCTTTTCGTTTGCATCCTTTCAAAAACTTCGTTGTTGCTCACATGTTCAGTCCTCACCATCCTTCTGTAGAACTACATTTCTGTTGCTTCGAGTCTCTCCTTCATCTTTGAGGAGATTGTCCAGCATAAAATAATCAATAAAAAGCATTTAATAAGTTACCTGCCTTGATAAATTGATCCATTCAAAGTTAGCACAAATGCAGACCCTAAACTATTAAATTGCAAATTGAACTGGCAGGCTTCTTTATTCTCTTAAAGCATTTTAATTGTATTACTCTAACAAAAATATTGTATGACTTGTTGTCTTTGATGTTTTGCAATAACTGTGACATTATTATGCAGAAAAAAAATGTACGATGATGTTCATCCTATACAAGGCCCTAGAGTCGCAGTTTATGAGAATATGTAGAGAAAATAATGGTTGATCTTAGACTTGACAGTTTAAGAGTGTAATGATTGGGAAAACATTGTCAAAAATCAGAGAAACTATAAAAATCAATTAATATACTTTGAGTTACATCCCTTGAGAAATTGGGTCATTATAATCTCTCCTATCAGAGTAAGCTTAATTTAAAACATTTTATGATTATAACATTGCAAATTGAATTGGAAATTGCTTTTTTCTTCAATTTAAAGCTGTTTAATAGTATTGCTCTAACATAGATCTAGCTACAATGTGTCGTTTTTGCAATGTCGCAGTGACACAGAAATCAATAAATAGAAAATAAACAAGAATAAGCAATAAATCTGATCATTGCAATTTGGATTATTATTAACTTATGCAGTTTGTTTTTCTCATCTTTAGGGAATCTCACCAAAGCTTGAATTCCAGGTGAATACCCAGTTCTATGAAGAACCCTTGATGAGTATAAAAGATTCTTTGGAAGGTCTTCAGGATATGGTAAGTCTTTTAATGTTAAAGTGAAAAGCAACATTTAATTAATAATGTCTTATTTCGCATATAAATATCAGATTGGAATTGGATCCTTTACATTTACTCCTCATTATGTTTTAAGTTGTGTCAGCTTTGTGGAATTGAAAATTCTCTTCAGCTGTTGAATTTTTATAAATTAACTGACTATAGTGATAGGATTTATTTTATTGGTTTCAAGTGTAATAATCATTATATATATATATATATATATATATATATATATATATATATTAAACAAATATTGTTAAATATAACAGACAATGAAATGTCTATTATGTTTAATCATGATCCGTTCTAAACATCGTATTTTGGCTTTAATATCAGGTGAAAATAAAGACAAAACTTTCCAACATTTGGATATTTTTTATTATGCTGGTTCTTAGCTTTCGGCTCACATAAGCCATCTTCAGAGTGGTTACCGGGACGTTAACATAAAGACATCCACCATCAAAGATGATATTATTTTGTGTTTACATAAAACATTGCTATGCAACGATAACAGTTTTAAACAACGATTTTAGTCGATAACACAATAACACTCACTCGTGCACACAGTAAAAAGAACTTTCAGATATTGGAGGCCGTCTGCATTGAATCAAAACAACCCACACTTAATAAAATCATATTTCAATCTGGTCACAACATTTAGACATATTGTTCTGTTAACGCGGAGTGACGTCATAGAACCGCATTACAAATTTACGAACTGTGTTTGCTATTCGGTGACTGTTTTTGTTGCATAGCAATGTTTTATGTCAACACAATATAAAATCATCTTTAATGGTGGATGTCTTTATGTTAATGTTCCTGTAACCTCTCCGAGGATGGCTCATATGAACCGAAAGCTTAGGACCAACATAATAAAAAAATATCCAAATATTGGACAAGGAAAATTCTTGAGAGCGCTGCCATTATGTTGAAAAATCACAAGAAAACTTCTAATGTCTTTAAAGATGTACAGCACAAACATCCATGAATTATGACACTTTGTGTCCTCCATATGTTTTGACTGACCTTTCAACCACCTGATAAACATTCATAAAATCTAAAAGCCTTGATAAACCAATGACATCATAGCCTTTGTATATAAACACATGCAGCAAAATAAATCCTACATTGCTTTGTTAAAATCCCCCTCAGAGGATGAAATGTGTTGGCTAAAGATAGTTTTTTCTTGTCTCATTATATATAATGAGATAAGAAAAAACTATCTTCTACCGAGCGCCCATAGCTCAGAGGTAGAATCGCCGACTGACGCCAATTCGGTCGGGATTCAATCCTGGGTAAAAAGCAATCGGCTGTCTAACCGTACTGATGAGCTGTGATACAGCGAAACAGATCTGTCTGCGGATGACTATATATATATATATATATATATATATATATATATATATATATATATATATATATATTGTAGCAAACATTAAACAGTAAAAGGATTAGTCAATTTAGTCAGTCAGTCATAAATGATACACACTTGGGCGATCAGGTCTCTTTTGATCCATGACTGACTAGAGATTTTTTTGCAGTATGTTGCCATTTTTTGCCATTTCTTTCTAGACTGGTTGCCAACCAAGGCTATAGAACTATAGAATCAGATCAAGACTGATAACATTACCGACCCGGCTGTCAAGAATCTCAAGATATATAACATAGAGCGTCAAACCAGATATAGCAGTAATGTTCAATGAACGGACGAATGGTAGATTTATAAATGTGCAATATGGTTTCTTCTTTTTGAGCGTCACCTTGAATCAACATTTCCAGCAGTAGACCTAGCAATTAATTCAAAATAATCATTCCGCTTCACAAAACATTGAACCAAGAAGACACAATCCGTTGTTATCCTGCTATTTTGATGGAGAGAAAAAAAATTATTACTGTTTCTTTTTATCAGAGCTTTCTATTGCTTTCCATTTCAGCACTCTGAGTCAATACACTCTTCATTATTAATATTATTTTATTACTAGTTATATTCCATCTTATTACTGTTACTTTCTTAATTTTCTTTTTTCTTTTATTCTTCAGATTAAAAGTCTCCCAAATGAAAAATGGAAAAGCGATTCAACAACAAACAAATATAAGTAAGTCAATATACACTCATGTGTTTCTTTGCACATATTCACCTATTGCTTTCATCCATTTAAGTAAACATCAGCTTATTTATGTTTGATTTTATGTATGAATGCCGATTATCTCCCTTTGATCGAAATGAAGTAACATGGGTCAGGTGACAGCTGTTTTGTGACATCTTGTCATAGAGTAACGAAAGTGGTCAGTTAGCCATCTGGAATCAACACGATCTGTTCTTTTTTAGCACAGCTGAAGAAAAGCCTCTGTCTGGGCCAGCACCCAAACTCATTGCACCCTTTTCCCAGAAGAAAAGATGTCCGACATAGAAGAATATAAATCCAACTCGCTTGAATTCTGGAAACTATTCCCTGTTCACAGACTTCATATTGGGAAATACCCATGACTTAACATTTTCCGTCCGAGAAATATGTCCTCACTGAGTCACACACACACACACACACACACACACACACACACATATATATATATATATATATATATATATATATTCTAATGGATATTCGTATTTGAGTGGATACTCTATTTTTCTATAATTAAACAGTATATTTATATCTACCGGCTTGAATATTCGAGAAATTTTGTTAGGAAAATATGCACCTTTCAGCAGGATTCTAACCTGCGACTGCTATATACATAGAAAAGACCGCCAATTGTCTTAACCACTCAATCACAAAAGATTTCATGGTTAAACAAAGTCGAATTAAGCCACAATGTGTTGCCATGAAATCTTTCGTAGTCAAGTGGTTCAGACACGTCAGATCAATTAGCGGCTTTTCCTATGTATATAGGAGTTGCAGATTTGAACCCTGTCCGGAAATTCATAATTTCCTCGTATATTTCTCGAATATTCAGGCCGGTGGATATATATATACATGTAAGATTCAATTATAGAAAAAGAAAGTCTTCACTCAAATACGAGTATCCAATAAAAAATAATGTTCAATCAAATAAATTGATATATATATATATATATAGATAGATATAGATATGTATGTAAATAAGTATATATGTGTGTATACGCGCAGATACACATCAATATATAAGTATTTATCACGTCGTCATAGAACCGTGCTCAATGCAATATAACAGAGCTAAAACCAGATATTAATAAATATATACTTCATTTTATGTTGTAGGCATGAAGATTACATTTATCACCTTTTCCGTTGTAAGGTTGTGAAGTGTTTCCAAAGTAAAATTTAACATCCGAATAAATGAAGAACTTCTGACTGCTGGAATATATGAACATCGAGTGAACTTAAATTCAAATCTATTAAACTGTCAATTTGAAATATGCACCTGATGATAGCATAACGCATGAAACTCCGAGTCGTGCCATAGACGTAGGACAATATGTATATTTATTAATGTATATATATATATATAATACAGCTTTGTTCATACATAAAGCATTGTTTTGTTAACAATTGGATAATAATACTATACGCCCTCCTCATATGTATATTTATTAATTCACATCTCTCTCTCTCTCTCTCTCTCTCTCTATATATATATATATATATATATATATATATATATATATATGGAGGATTGTACCATATGATTTTCCGGTTTCTATTTCTGTTTTTTGAACCACTGTTTCAACAAAGTTAATTTTTGTTGATTGATATCCACTTTCCTTAAGAATTCTATCGTAAATTTACGATAGAATTCTTAAGGATACAAATCGAGATTATTTATAAAAACTTTGCCTAAATGCAACAATATTCGGTACTGAATAAACATACCTCCCCTAAGCTACTCATCTAAGAAATCCTAAAAGATATCAAACAAACTCAATACACACACCACTTCCTCGAAATTCTAATGGTCAGTCAGCATGCTTTGTTCCTTTATAAAAAAACAGACACTAACATGTACAACCACCGGAGTACAAGATGAGTAATTTAAGATTAAAAAACTTAACGAAAAAATTGGTTTCCAAACTGGGTGCTAAGTAGAAATTAAAAATTTAATAGAAAATTTATTCCCTAAATCCATAATAAAGATTGAATATACAAATCTACATTAATTATATAGACCCTACTTAAAGACGAAAAATATTTTGTAAAAAGTAGACATCCCGCCCCTTACCGACTCTTCTAAGAAACACAGAGGATAAAGGGGTAATGAAAACTTAAATTCTAACGGCTAAATGCTAAATCTACCGTGAGGTCAAAGAGTCCTGCTGATCAACCATTTTAGCTACCCACACCACTCCCTTCAAAACCTCAACGGTCAATACGCAAGGCCTGTTCACTTATCACTAACCCCAACTACCACCCTAACACAACTGACCAAATATAAGAAAAGAGGCCTTCCATCCCTACACATTCCATCTGAAGAGACATTGAACTTTCAATGTCGAAACAAATGTACCTTTGTAACGGATATTTATACAAAATTATGTACATGTTCTAAAATATAATTTATAATAAATATTCACAGCTCTATATATTATATATCGAGCACTGTTTTAAATTAATGTTTTGGACGTTGTCAATATTCTTTCTTCGTTCTACATACAATCGGATATATATATATATATCCGAGTGAGTACAGAACGAAGAAAGACATTTTTTCACCGTCCAAAACATTAATTTAAAACAGTACTGGATATATAATGTATAGAGCTGTGAATATTTATTATAAATTATGTTTTAGAACATGTACATATTTTTTCTATATATGTCCTCTCCTCTCCAATCATATGTTTGTTTCAACGTTGGGTTTCCAACATTCCGTCAGGAGGAAACGAAATGTTGGAAACCTAACGTTGAAACAAACATATGATTGTAGAGGAGAGGACATATATAGAAAAAAATATGTACATGTTTTAAAACATAATATATATATATATATATATATATATATATATATATAATCATTTTTTGTGTAGGGGAGAAATAAAATGTGACTGAAACAATAAACTGTTCGTTATATTTTTGGTAAATAATTAAAAAAGAACACAACAAAGTTGATCTGTATGGATTGTGCTGCAGTGAGTATCTTCAATGCAGAAAATAAATTCCTGTATTTTTCTTCCTTCTTTTGACATGTATCTTTTATATATCTTTAATGTCTCTGTAAATTCCAAAGTTTGTGCATAATTATTTGTAAGAAAGAATTTTAATTTTTGTCAGTTAAGTGCCATACGTGATACACACTTTGGGCGATCATGTCTCTTTTGAGACATGACTGACTGGGCAGAAGATTATCCCGCAGTAGGTTGCCATTACTTTCTGCAGTAGACTGGGTGCCAACCAAGGTTATAGAACCCAATCTGTCCTGTAACTGGTTGAAAGAGACGGATTAATACTTTTCCCAAGGGTATTTGTGCGTAAGTGAATGCAAGGAATTCAACTGGAATTCGAACTCGGCTCCCCAATTTCTCGTTTTGAGCCGATATCAACTGCACCACAACACACATCCTAATTGTTAAGTATGCTGTTTGAAAGGTACTAAAATTGAAATAACTTACTTATAGATGTTAGAAAGATTAAACCAAATTTATACCTTGATAAAAGTTTTTAATGGTGCATAAATTTTATCTTTTTTTTATATAAATTAGACAGTAAAATATTTAAGAATATATATATATATATATATATATATATATATATATATATATATTACTTTTATTATTTATTCATAAATTATAACACGGATATGTTACAATATCACTACAAAAGTAGCCATTTTGTTTCGACACTTTTTGTGTCTTGTCAAGTGATGTGATTATTTTAAAATTTAAAATGGCTACTTTTGTAGTGATATTGTAACATATCCATGTTAAAATTTATGGATAAATATTATTAGCTCTACTTTTGTATTGAGCACATTTTTAAAAATAGTATTTCTTTGGACAAGGAATACTATTCCAACAATACTTGGATATTACTTTTATTATGACAAATGTGCAGAAATAGATTGAGCGCGATAAATAAAGGAGATATGCATAAAAATATGCATAAAAAACGTAAAAAACCTGTTCAGCATTAGGATTTATAAGAGACAAGGACGGAACACTGAGAAAGAAAAAATACTCCAGCGATGGAATGAATAAATTCAAGATTTTTTCCACGACCAGAGAGAACAGCAGGCAGTGAACTGAAAATAAGAGACAGACCAGAAATATTCGAATTCGAAGTTGCAGAACCAGACGGCATTGTAATAGAGATGCTGACAGCTTTAGACGAATTTGACGTACACAGGATTGCAGAAATAATAAAAGAAATATACGATAGCGGCAATATACCAGAAGACCTTAGTAAAGCATTTTCTATAGCGCTACATAAGAAGCCAGGTGCAAAAGAATGTGAACTCCACCAAACAACCAGCTTGATGAGCCACGTAATAAAACTCCTCTTCCGGATTCTGATGAATAGAGTATGCAGCAGAATCGGCCCCAAAATAGTGTGGGTTCGTCAAAGACACCGGAACAAGGAACGCGATATTCCTGCCCAGAATATTATCAGAAAGAGCAATACAAATGCAGAAGTATTTATACCTGTGTTTTATAGACACTAAATTCTACTTAAAGTTATTATATTTTCCTTATAGTATTTAATAAAATAAATTTTATTTTGTTTGAAGTTAGTCAAACTAATGTTTTAAATGATGTGCCTGTTATAATTTAAAAGTTCAGAATTTATTTGTTTTTATCTTCTCTAGAT